>OX243822.1:31037089-31190964 GCA_945859605.1 Lumbricus rubellus | reverse complement strand
GCTCTAGAAATTCATTTTCCATTTCAAGCAATTCGTCACAAATACCACAACCAAAACCATTTTGACAAAGTCGCATTTGTATCCACCAAAGATTTCACTTTGTTTATATGCAGACATTTTCCATCCTTGCTTCTCTGTATCCGACCTGCATTTCCGCATGAATCCGGATTTTTATTCTTTGAGAAATCTTCAGTTGCCTCATCACAAACACACATGTTCCATTTTCATTAAGGAATTTTATTTCTTCATCCATTGCTTTTCTCCAGGATTCCTGGTGTTTACAAGATATTGCCTCCTTGTAACTTCTTGGTTCTGACTCGACCATTGTTACTTTATTCATGGCTTCAATTAATCTTTCAGGTTGTTTACCTTTGTTAACTCTTTCTGATCTCCTTACGTTTACCTGTGAGTCTGTAGTTTCTGTATCTTGTTGAATAATTACCTCCTCTGGTAATTTGTGTGTTGGAAAAAGAACAATTTCATCATCAAAGTCTGAATTTGATGACTTCTCTTCAACATCAATGTCTAAATCACTCACTTCCGATAAATGTGGATCAGTCTCAAGAAATATCACATCTCTACTAATGTACACTTTGTCCGTGTTCACATCTAGTAGTCTGTAACCTTTTGTACCTCTTTCATAACCTACAAAAGTCAATTTCTTGGCTTTGTCATCTAATTTCTGTCTTTTCTCTGCTGGAATTGCTACGTAAGCTTTTGATCCGAATTTCTTTATGTAGCTTAGATTTGGTTTCCTTTTGTTCCATCTTTCAAAAGGAGTGCCTTCAAACCCTTCAACTGGTAATCTGTTCTGTAAATGATTCGCTGTCATAATGGTTTCGCCCCAATATTTTAGCGGTAGATCTGCATCCTTTAACATGCATCTTGTCATCTCAGTAAGATACCTATTTTTTTCCCAGCACAGCCATTCTGTTGATGTGTATAGGGGGTTGTGAATTCTGCTTGAATTCCTTCACTCTCCATGAATTTCTGTAACCTTTCAGCTGTGTATTCCCCTCCTCTATGTGATCGAATTCTTTTCGGTGTTTTACCGAATTTTGTCTGGACATGCTTGACGTACTCTTGAATTTTGTCAGTTATTTCAGATTTATTTGTCAATAAATACACTTCTGTATATTTACTGTTATCATCAATCATCCTCATGAAATATCTTTTCCCACCTGGTGTTGTTGTCTGCATTGGTCCACAGACATCTGTATGTATTAAGTCTAGAATTTCAGCTGACTTGGAATCTGACTTCTTTGGGATAGACTTTCTTGTCATCTTTGCTTCAATACAACAATCACATACACCTGACAATTTACACGGCTTGATGACGATCCCTGATACTTTATTCTGATTCACCATGTTTTGTATAGCTTTTGAATCTCTGTGTCCCATTCTGTTGTGCCAAACGTGTATGCAACCTGTGCAACTTTGTGCAACCTGTGCAATATGCATTTGTTTTACTTTATTTGTTTGTTCAGAGATTCTCACTTCAAACAAATCATTTTTGTCATCTGCAATTGCTATTGTTTCTCCATCCTTTATTATGATGCATTTGTTTTCTTTGAAAACCACTTCACAACCTTTATTGACAAGTTTCTTTACTGATAGTAAATTTCCTTTCAATTGTGGAACGTACAAGACTTCACACAATTTTGCAACATGTATCTCTCCGTTTCCCTTTATGAAATTGATCATTACCTCGCCACTTCCAGCTTTTTGAATCTCCCGACCATCAGCGAGAAAAAACTTCACTTTTATACTGTCTGTTAATGTTCAAGAAGAAATTTCTGTTACTACATGTGTGTTGTTGCACCTGAATCAACGTGCCAAATACAACTGATGTCTATTTTGTATGCTTTAAGACATGTACATGTATGTGCTCTGGTGGTTTTTCTTCAGTGAAATTTGCTTTCAATGTTTTTGCCACGTGGTCTGTGTTTCTTTTCTTCCACTGGATGCACTTTCTGCAGTCCCTTTTTAAATGGTTAGGCTTTTTACAGAAAAAACATGTGCGAGATTCTTTAGGGTGTGTTTCTGGTTTTGTTGCTTTTAAAGCCTTTAATTCTTGTCCCTTATGTGTTGCGAAATTACATGTACTTGTCCTTCTTGCAGACTCTTCAAGGAGTTTTCCTTTGACTAATTCCACAGTCAAATCATCTTCAGGTCTGCTTTCTAATACTGTAATCAGTGTCCCATAACTTTCTGGAACACCACTGAGGAAGAAAGCGTCTGTTAAATGCTCTGCCAACGTTTCTCCCAACGATGTTAGCTGGTCGATTAAATTATCCATTTCTGCTAGATGGTTTTGCATATCGCCATGCTCTGTTAACTTTAATGCACACAGTTTCCTTAATAAATTTACTGGACAGTGTTGCCTTTTGGTGATACTTTTTCAGTTCTTCCCATGAACCCTTTGCCGTAGTTTGCTTTCTTATTAGATGAAGTTGATTATCTTCAACTAACAAGCCTATCGTGGCTCGTGCTTTTCCATCTTTACTTTGCCACGTTTCCGTAATAGGATTAGGAGTTTCTTTAATGACAGTGTCCCACAAATCCTCTTTAATTAACAGAAGTTCAACTTTAAACTTCCACGTTTGTTAGTTCTGATTATTCAACTTTGCGATTTTACCTTTATCCGTCATCTTTATTCTTTCGGAGAAAAAAAATAAACAACTGTTTCTTGCAATTCTGTCACGATGAAGAGAACAGTCACGCTATACTGCGTAGTTGACCGGATTTTCCTTATTAAAGTATCGCATCCTAAACTCTATAACTGGTTGTGATCATTATGTGCACTGGGCCCATAACCTGTTAAGAAACGAAGCTGATCACTTTCCAAATAAGAGATTTAAAAGGATTAATCGCTGAATAACTCCGAGACACAAACTAGCCATATTGGCTCTTTCCTGTCCGGAAGTCAAGTTAAGAAGTGAGGAACAAGAACTCCGACTATACAACTTAACCCTCGGGCTACCAGGGGGGGGTGGTATCCACCCCCCCCCCCCTAGGTTTTTCCCAAATCAATTTTTTTTCGTTAGGAATAAAATTTTGACGTTTTAGGTAGCTGTAGAGGATTCATTTGCACACATTCTGAGCTAAAATGTGTGATGATATACCATACCATTCAAAAGTTATACCCGATATACCCGAGGCACCAGGGGGGGGGTGGATACCACCCCCCCCCTTAGATTATCGGCTGTATCTTATCCGTCCTTTGACATGAAGAGACACCAATTACACCATTCTGTAGAGGGAATGTGGGGCTACATTTTGGTTGTCACGGAGTTGTCTTTTGACAACCGGAAGTGCTCAAAATAAATTAAAATATAAATAAAGGTGTTTTATTTTCATAACATTTTCATGTTTTCCCTATTAAAAATTATTCATAATTTATTTTTTAAGAGAAATAAATTATGCCATTCTATAGAGTGCATTTAGGGCTATTTTTTGATACCAATTAATTAGACATTTGATGACCGGAAGTGCTCAAAATAAATTTAAATGTGTAAAAATGTTGGGTTTTTTTTACAACGCAAACCGATAAGTCTGCGTAAACGTTTTTCAGCATGTTTTACATGTTTTTTCTCTTTTTATTGTAACTAAAACTAACTTATTACTAGTTTTTATAGTTGAATATTGGACTTTATTATATGTAAACTATTTTTAATTAAATAAATTATGTTAAAACACACAGAATCTAATATTTTGCTTATGCGAAAGTATACATTTTGTGGAATCGACGGGTGCCTACGGTAAAAAATTCATAACTTCGGGGTGCTTTCATATATTTTAAACCTAAATATACCATTTTGTGCAGAAATGAATGCTGAATCCATAGGTGTATTACAAGTTATGATATCTCAAACCAAACCCAAAATCCAGGGGGGGGGGGGTGGTAACCACCCCCCCCTTGGTAGTCAGTGTTACAAAAATAGCGTGGTAGCCTGAGGGTTAAGAGTAACAAAGTCGTTATACTATAGCGCTACTTATAAAGTTCAACATTAGTAATGGTAAGCTGTTAGACATAATTATGCTTCTTTCACAACAGAGTCATAGACTATTATGAAGACTCATAGTAATTTTTCAGTCGTATACAAATGATAAGCGAAGGTCAAACCTAAGGTATGCATTAATCCTACCTATGTCTCCCTACAAAAGAATGTCTACTGTGTAAATAATCGGAAACAAATACGATGAATTCTGCTACATAGAATTTGTTTTCAGCTCTATACTTTATGTGCAACTCTAATTCGGCGCAGGTCTGCAGAAAAAGTCATCAGGTGGAGACAATTGATGGCTTGAACAATGCTCTAGAAATTCATTTTCTATTTCCTGCAATTCATCACAAATACCACAACCAAAAGACGCCTCCGCAAAAACAGAAAATTGGCCTTTGCTTATATACAGATATTTTCCATCTATAAGATTCTGCAACTGATCCGCATCTTCGCATGAATCCGAATAGTTGTTCTTTGAGAAACTTTCACTTGGCTCGTCAATAACACCTGCACGACTGAATGTGACGGAACGATGAGACAGGTTAGAAATAACTTGATTTCCAATTTTTAGATCCCATGGCATGGTTCTGGCATGGAGTTTAAACTGCTCCACTGTAGAACAGCTATTCACAATTGATTTATTGCATAAGAGTTGCTTCTCAGCTGCATGAATTCTTTTGTGATTCTTTAGATATCCACTTGTTGTGAACCCATCAGAACAAAACTCACATGTGTATGGTCTTTCAACAGAATGGGTTCTCGTGTGCCTCTTCAGACCACTCTGATCAATAAATGATTTCTGGCATATCTGGCATATATATGGCTTTTCACCAGCATGGGCTCTCATGTGCAATTTCAAATTTCCACTGTGTTTAAATGATTTCTTGCATAGCTGGCACCTGTATGGTTTCTCCTCAGTATGGGTTCTCATGTGCATTCTAAAATTACTACCTACACTAAATGATTTCTTGCATACCTGACACCTGTACGGTTTCTCTCCAGTATGAATTCGCATATGCATATACAAGTAACCACCTGTAGTGAATGATTTCTGACACAGCTGACACTTGAAGGGTTTTTCCCCAGTATGCAATCTCATGTGTGCTTTCAGATTGGTGTGCTCAGCAAATGATTTCTGACATAGCTGGCACCTGTATGGCTTTTCTCCAGTATGTGTCCTCATGTGCCTTTTCATATTACTACCATAAATAAATGATTTCTCACATTGTTGGCACCTGTAAGGTTTCTCTCCAGTATGTGTTTGCATGTGGATTTTCAGATAATTGTGAGAAGAAAATGATTTCATACATACCTGGCAATTGCAATGTTTCTCCCCAGTATGTGTTCTCATGTGCCTTTTCCTATCACTACCACTAATAAATGATTTCTCACATTGTTGGCACCTGTAAGGTTTCTCTCCAGTATGTGTCCTCATGTGAATTTTCAGATAATTGTGATCAGCAAATAATTTCCGACATAGCTGGCAACTGTGTGATTTTTCACCGGTATGTGTTCTCATATGCCTTTTCATAGCACTATTAAGATTAAATAATCTCTCACAATGCTGACACCTATAAGGTTTCTCTCCAGTATGTGTTCTCATGTGCACTTTCACATTACTACCTTGACTAAATGATTTCTGGCATAGTTGGCACCTGTACGGTTTCTCTCCAGTATGTGTTCTCATGTGGATTTTCAGATTATTGTTACAAGCAAATGATTTCCCACATCTCTGGCAATTGCAATGTTTTTCTCTCATATCGGTTCTCGTATTCGCCATCAGGTCACTCAAACAATCAATTGTATCACTGCTTTCTAAAGCACAGGTTCTCAGATGACAACATTTGCAACAAGTGTTCTGAAACAATTATCATCCGTTTCATTTACACTTGGTTCAAATTTGCCTCTGCAGCCGTTCAAATCATCTTATTCAAGGTATTGTCATGGTACAAATTTGTAAATCATGAGCTGCATGGTGTTCCCTGCAGTCTATAGAATTTCTAAAAAGTCCTCCATATGATGATATCAAAGCCTTTCCAACACAAACAATGTCCAGTGTCTCACATTAATAATAACTCCATTTCAATTTGCATTTCAGATGCTTACAAGACAGATTCATGCTTCGTCAGATAATAGAAGTCATTCTGCTAGTATATAAAGATACTCTACGATGAGATGCTGATGCCACTCAGCCTTTGTATACCAAAACACGCCATCGTTATTGATCAGTATGATTTCAATCATACACGAATTACAATGCTCTTGATGATAAGTAATGTTTAAACTGAAATGTGAAGCAATGACTCTATATGTTGGTTGTCTTCTCATGCATATTCTAAAATAAAATCACTAAAAAATTAATTATAAGGTTTAGTAATACACAGCAGAAATATATTACTGCTCACAACTTACAGCTTTGTGCAAGTTATAATTTTGTAGTCGAGTTGGCTAAGCGAATATTTAGTAACACTGGCAAGACGTAATTACAGCTATTTTTTTTAAATAGTTTATCTGCTTGGATGGTTTGCTGTCTATTTTTATATCCAAAATAGAAGCTGGGTAGACGAAAATAACGGGCGAGAAATAGAAGCTGGTTTGATAAAAATATTGTAGCTTAAGTTTAAGCTGGATTGATGAAAAACAATTATTATTGAAACAGAATTTGGATTCATAAAACCACAACTGATGCATTTGAAAAAGCTGGACTTTTACTTACTTACTTATTTATTTTCCGCGCTGTTTTATTGCATACTTGCCGCACACAACTTCTGGAAAGGGTCAGAATTTACTAGCAACTTCGATCGGCGCTCTGTTATGAAAAAATATTACAATTAATGTTTTGAATCGATTTCCTTATTTTCAAAAATTCTAAGTATAATAATCTATAATAATAATCTATATTAATACATCAGTTAGGCAATAGCACGTTGACAGAAATAGTTTCATTCGCAATTGGTTAAACCGTAGTTTAGGCTGTTTAATTATTTGGCCAAAAAGTGAGGCTGTTAAATTATTTGCATGTGTATAAATGATATACAAGTAATTTCTGGATCGCTAGGTTCAATCCAGCTTCCATTTCAACTATAAATATGCCTTTATCCAGCTTCCATTTCAGCTATAAAATGCCTTTATCCAGGTTCTACTTCTCAAGCGTTTTTCATCAATCCAGCTTCATTTTCAGCAGAATGACTACATTAACCCTAAAACTAACCCTAACCGACCCTCACGACGCCTAACCTGAGCCCTAACCGACCCTCATGCGTAAAATCCCGCTTCTATTTCGTCACTAAATATTTGTCATCGAATGTAAGAAATTGGTTGTCGGATAAAAAAGTACCGTTTTTTCGTCAATCCAGCTTCCATCTTCTCGCGTTTTCGGTTTATATTGCTACTTCCGGTTGCGAATGTTCAGAAATTGGAATAGCGCGTTTTATGGCGCGTTACATTCATGATTTTGGGCGTTTATTAAATAAACAGCCTAAAGCACTACCCTAAACTACGGGATATCGATAATGAAAATAATTAAACAGCCTAAACTACGGTTTAACCCACTATTGTGCCATTATAAGCGTGAAAATAATTTACAACGCTAAAATACACGTTTACACTTAGCAATCATGAATCAAACTCTGAAGCGCGTTTATCTACTAAATCATACGCACAGAATAATAGAATCTTACCAGATATATGTAACTAAACTAGAATGTTTCCATAGTTTATCGTTTGCTGCCCCAACACAAAATGGCAACCGATGAAAATGCTTTGCTCTAATGTTATCAAGACTGTAATTAGCAAAGTTTGTTCTGTCCTCTAGCGATTAAACTTTAACGTGCTACAGATATTACGGGGTCACGACAACTCGTCCACCGACAACTTGTCCACCGACAACTCGTCCACTGAAATAGAAGCCGGATTATCGAGAAAACGCTTAGGAAATAGAAGCTGGATGAAAGTTCTTTATTTACGAAATAGGAGCTGGATTTATGAAAAAAGTCTAATGGTTTCCTTGCTTAAATGGAAGCTGAATTGATGATTTTCATCATGTGTTTCAACATGCATCCAGTTTCTATTTCAGATCGAACAAAAACTTGATCCATCTTCCATTTCTTAAGCATTTTTTCATCAATCCAGCTTCTATTTCACCTGTAAAAACCTTCATCCAGCTTCTATTCCCCAAGCGTTTTCTCAAAAATCCAGCTTCTATTTCAGTGGACGAGTTGTCGGTGGACCAGTTGTCGTGGAACCATTTAATACATCATTAGGATTTTTGTATGTATGAATATATGTATATGAACATTTATATAGCACCTTACAATAACCTCACGAAGGCGCTTAGCGTAGCTACCAGGCAGTCCTAAACGAAGAAGGAATGGTGATACGATGTTAAGTTGGCGATGATCGTTTGTTGGCGAATGGGTTGAATCAGAAGGATATTTCTCACACTGTTTTAGCATGCTCGTGCACATTATAGCCTATAGTGTGAAAGCCATGATGAAAACCAGGAATAAGGATATTCTCAATGTATAATTGTATATACAGTAAATTATGTGCCATGTCCATTAGGGTGGAGTGAAAAACACGAAAATCAAAATTTTTAAACGTAACAGCAATAAAAAGTTGTCTAATGGTATGGGGTCAAGAAATCTCAAAAAAGTTTTGAAAAATATTAATGTCTTCGTTTGCCACCAGAGGGCCAAAATTTCGAAAAATTGTCTTTTTTAAAGAAAATTTATGGTTTTCTTATGAAATATTTTTCATGCAACACAATTTACCACCACACAATATACCGTTGGAAAGAGCTCTTAAAACTGATTAAAATGATGTATTAATTTTTAGAATAGTCCCATATTTCTAGAAGATATTAACTTTTTACTATACCCCACATTCGCGACATGTCGCTATGCCTGAAAACTGTAAAACACTAATAACTTTTTTATCCTTTGAGATATTTCAACTTGTGATATGCCATTCGATTCAGTTTAAGACGGCTTTTTCAACGGTGCATTGAAACTTCCAAAACCATCCACGAAAAAGTTCTAAATCTCATGAAACCATAAAAAAGAGGAAAACTAAAGAAAAATATTTGGAGAAATATACTGAACAGGGAATAACTATGAAAACCTTTAACTTTATGTTTCTCAACATTTCTAAGTGATACAGTCATCATCAGCACCCAATATTATGAGGAAGAACTGTTCTCAAGATTTGTTTTCCATTTAAATTAAATTATAGTATATTGCAAATGCATGCAATAAACGAGCATTTCAGTTAAAATCTTGCATATTGTTTTTCTGAAAAACCTTACTTGATACAGCAATTCTGAACACACCATCGTGTTCAGCACGTCAACTTCTATAGAAAACAGTCAAAGTTTTTTCGGAAATAAAAAATAATAATTTCTAGTATATTTAAATATATACAATAAATGAGTATTTAAGTTAAAGTCTTGCATACTGTTTTTCTCAAAGAGCTTACGTGATACAACAATTCTGAGCACACCATCGTGTTCAGCACGTCAACTTCTATAGAAAACGGTCAAAGTTTTCTCGGAAATAAAAAAAAATAATTTATAGTATATTTAAATATATACAATATATGATTATTTAAGTTAAAATCTTGCATATTGTTTTTCTCAAAAACCTTACGTGATACAACAATTCTGAGCACACCATCGTGTTCAGCGCGTCAACTTCTATAAAAAACAATCAAAGTTTTTGCCGAAATAAAAAAAAATTAAAATTTGTTGTCCAGTGTAATTATTGTATCATGATCATGTTGGAACTCTATTTACTCTCATGGGATCTTCTGGTTTTGGGACATTTTGCAATTGTCACTGGTGTATTTGCAGGCTGCAATGTCAAAAAGTTTTTCTCTACACCTTTTTTCATAGTTTTGCAATTTTTCCCGATATTTTTCTTTAGTTTTCCTCTTTTTCATGGTTTCATGAGATTTATAACTTTTTCGTGGATGGTTTTGGAAGTTTCAATGCACCCTTAAAACAGCCGTCTTAAACTGAATCGAATGACATATCACAAGTTGAAATATCTCAAAGGATAAAAAAGTTATTAGTGTTTTACAGTTTTCAGGCATAGCGACATGTCGCGAATGTGGGGTATAGTAAAAAGTTAATATCTTCTAGAAATATGGGACTATTCTAAAAATTAATACATCATTTTAATCAGTTTTAAGGGCTCTTTCCAACGGTATATTGTGTGGTGGCATATTGTGTTGCATGAAAAATATTTCATAAGAAAACCATAAATTTTCTTTAAAAAAGACAATTTTTCGAAACTTTGGCCCTCTGGTGGCAAACGAAGACATTAATATTTTTCAAAACTTTTTTGAGATTTCTTGACCCCATACCATTAGACAACTTTTTATTGCTGTTACGTTTAAAAATTTTGATTTTCGTGTTTTTCACTCCACCCTAATGTCCATTGCCTATGTTGGACAAATCGTCGCGATTTCTTCTTCCCCCCCGCCCTCTATCCAACCATGCTGCAATGAATGCACTGAACGACTGTACTAGGCTATTTGTGGGAACGTAAGACGGCGAGAGAGAGGACTGGCCAACAGCCTTCATAATAATTATGACAAGGCCAAGAAAAGCAAACCATATAGACAATAGACTTGAAATTAGCCTAAACGAGCATCTGGGCTAATGTGGATTTTATTTCATACAGCGCCGATGAATAAGCTGGCCTCCTTGGCGTGAATTTTGTGCGGCACTGAGTAATTCAGGAGATTATTTTTCGATGCGTTACATTACAATGTGATTAGCATCGATGCAAACCTCGGCTATTAGGTGTAGGCTTATACTGAAGGTATGAGTAGGCTTATTCTTGTATGTGCACTTGTTATAGCGCCCCTTCATCTAAATGGGGCGAGTCACTGCTACAAAGGAGTTCTCGCAGTTTCCAACCCACTTGCAGACAAATGCGCTCAGGTCTGATGAAGGGCGATCACGACTACAGTGTATGTCGTTCGCTATTGCAAATGGTATCAATCGTTGGATCCCCAAAACTGCAATCAAGTCAATATCCAGACGGCCTGCACAAAAAACCGAGATCACTTAATGGCCAATTGCAATTTACTGTATAGGGCTCTAGATTTGTCCTGCCTTTAGGTAGGCTATAGGTTATAATATAAGTAACTATGTGCACGCGTTAAAGTCACTTGCATCTTTAACGAATGGTCTATCAGTTGAAAGATCAGACGGCGATGGTGAAAACAATCCACCCACGCTTATAGGCCTAGCCTACATGTATGTGGCTAACCCATGACAGGATATCATAAGAAAGATTCGAAGCCACTGTTGCCTATGCTTGGGTGATGCCACGACGAACAATGTCGATAAACGGATAATTCAATTCTCGTTTAAACAAACACCTTCACAACGTATTTATCGAAAATTATAAGATAAAAATAAATAATTATCCTTTAATTGCTAGTAAATGTAAAATACATGTATATCATTGCTATTATTATTAATAGGAAGGCGTTACTTCCTCTGACGATCATAAACGTCGTTTGATAAGCATGCTATGGCAAAAATGTCTGCCATGGGGTTTGCCAAGTCACAGCCTAAAAGAAGGCGGAAGGCAACCCACGAAAGGCATGTAGAGATTGCGTCAATGTCGAAACTAATAATTAATCACAATTTAACATTACGAGATGAAAACTCTGACCACACTGTATGATAGACAGTGTGTCATTCACGCTGGTTATGTGCACATTCATTTTCAGGCTTACAAAATTATTCCAATATTATCTGGGATTCGATTCACCTTCATAATTATAGGCTAGAGTCGGTCCATTACAAATTTTCTGCACGACTTGCACACCTTTAAACAGCTGTTGTAATATTTCATATATAAAGATGACACGCAAGACGATTAACAATTTATGTATCCTGTAAATACTCTCAACGTCTAACCTAACCCTTATAAATTTTCTTAGCGCCTTTATAATATTTTGTGTACCTTACATCGTCACACGTTACATCGGAATACGCCCGGTAAGAAAACGCCAGTTAGGTACACTTCACCTTAAACTCGTGAAACATTGTACCTCCTTATAATTAAAGGTGTGTAAGGTAAGCGCACACTTCTAAATAATATTATAGCCTATCACGGATGTAGGGAAGACGAAGGTCATGACTACCACTGATGAGATTTTGACAACGGAGGTGAGCGCAGGAAAGCTGGAACAAGTAGATTCATTTGTATATTTGGGATGCCGGGTTACAAAGGACGCAAATTGCACGGGAGAAGTAAGATCAAGACTAGCGATGGGAATGACGAGCCTGGTCAAACTGACGAAGGTTTGGAAAAACAAAGCTGTCAGCAACAGAACAAAAACGAGACTGCTAAAGGCCTTGGTGTGGCCAGTGGCGACATACGGGTGTGAGGCATGGACATTAAAAAAAGAAGAGGAAAGACGCATACAAGCATTCGAGAACAAATGTCTTAGAAAGATACTAAGAATTCCATGGACAAAAAAGTTGACCAACGAGCAGGTGTACGCCATAGTAGGAACAAAGCAAGAACTGTTGATCCATGTAAAAACGAGAAAGTTGCGATATTTCGGACACGTCATGAGACAACAAAAGAACAGCATAGAAAACAGCCTGATGACGGGATTGATGGAGGGGAAAAGAAGTAGAGGAAGACCTAGAACGGCATGGATAGACAACGTCTTGGAATGGACTGGACTTTCGGGGAGGAGACTAATGAACATGGCAGGAGATAGACAATTGTGGAAGATGCTGATCCATTCGTGCAGCCAACCGTCGCAGAGCGACGATGGCGAAATGACATGACATGACATCACGGACACACAAAGTTAGCAACACAGAGTTGTACAGACGATTGAACCTAAAAGAAAACATCATGCAGAATCTGATCAAGAGAAAGCTATAGGTTTGTTTGGACACCTTTCCGAAGCACTTATTTGCTTGCGGAACCCTTCGCGTTTCACCCGTTCAGTATTTCAAGAAATACAAAGCCAATTGCAATTTATGAAATTCTGTAGCATTAATTTGAATATATCGGTGCAAACAGGTTGCGGTCTGTCAAATAATCAACGCCCACAGACGTACCAGTACATCGTTCATCTTAATACAGAAGAAATCATGCATAGAAACGTAAAATATATGGGTGATGCAAAACTTTTTCACACCACTGTATCTCTAGGGGGTTCATTGTCACACATTTTGGAGTAAAAATTAATGTGAGATGATACCTCACACCGATCAAAAGTTATACACATTTGTGTAACGTCCTATGAGGCCGCTACAATTTAACGTCCTTTTAGGCCGCTCGGCGTACTTACTTACTAATTAATTTGCGACCGGCCTCCGGATTTAGCCGCTTTAGAACTGGACTCCGGTGCAGTACTTCGCTGCAACAGAGAGTGTCGCATTGCGACACTCTACTTTTAGATTCTGCCGACGTGTAAGTCGCTGATTGGTCGACGCGGCCCACGTGACCGCTGCAACCGCCGAAAAGCGCAGTCGTCTCCAGGTTTTCATCAGGGTAGGAAGTCGGCTCGTGAAGACAAGAATTTGTGCAGTTTTTGGGTCTGAAATTGTTAGTTTGGTGGCTGATTGCCTGATTTCATGAATAAGAAGATACCGTTGACTAAGCAACTGGTTTTGGCACCGTTTGCGACTGGTTCTTTGTGAACCTTTGATGACCTATATGCATATATTCGGCAAGAAGTGACCTGATCTTCTTTACATATACGAATTTCGACTCTGACTCAAAATTGCACGGAAAGGAAGGGAAGTATAAAATAATCTAATTGCTCCATAACAGAATCCGAAACCAATTAGAGTTAATTAATTGAAACTAAAGATAATATTCGATAACTGATGATAAGAATTGGAATTTATGTTGATGTGGAATAACGGTCGATACGAATCGAACCGGAATGTAATTGATTATCATAGTGTTAATAATCGAGCGTGGTTACTAGAAACAAGGTTACGCACGCCTGTTGATTATCTGCTTTAATTCCGCTAGAGTTAAAAGACACTGAACACTTAATAAAGATCAAAATTTAGGCCTAGTCACGTATGTTAATTGTTAACCCTGTTTGTCAGTTATAATCAGTTGAATTGTTTAATTAAATATATCAAATCAGACGTTAATAAATCATTGAATCATGGAAACTTCTATAAGGTCTGAGGATGACTCTGATGAGGATTTAGAGGAATACTTAACCACGGAGAAGAAGGGAGGAACCCCTGACAGACCAGAGGAAGGTGAGGTAATGCAGGAAAAGAGAAGGGAAGGGTTGGTCGCACTTAAGGATGGGGGATTTAAACAATCTGTTGAAGGGGAGTTGAACCCTGATGGGCTTCCGTTAGGGGAAGCCGTCGTCCTCAGACCGAGGACCGCAGACATATGTCGCCACTCGACCGAAGCCATTCCTGGTACCAATGAGAGACATCCCGGTCCTGAGGTGGAAGACCCAACCCTAATCTATAACTTTACCACAGGGAAAGCGTTGGCTGCCATGGATCTTACCTACTTAGATGGACCTGTAGAGTTACCTGACGACAGAGAACCCCTTCAACAGTGCGGCGCCCCGTTTGAAATCCTAGGGCGGGCTCCTACCACTTGGGAAGCTGAAGAGCAACACCAGGGGTGGGACCCCCGGTCACGTGGTTTTCTTTCGAGGAGGGGGCAGGCCGTTACATTATTACCACCCCATTTACATTTTCGCCTATATCTTTTTAGTCACTTAATTTTAAGAGAAACAAAATATACCATTCTATAGAGGGAATGTGGGGATACATTTTGATGGTCACTGAGTTGTCTTTTGACAACCGGAAGTGCTCAAAACAAATTAATATATATATAGAGGTGTTTTATTTTCGTACAATTTACATGTCTTTTCTATCATAACATATTCATGATTTATCTTTTTTAAAGAAATAAATTATTTAGGGCAATTTTTTATACCAATTGATTTGTCTTTTGATGACCGGAAGTGCTCAAAATAAATTAAAATGTGTGAAAATGGTGATTTTTTACGACACACACCTAGTCGGGAGCGCTTCTGAGTAGTCCCCTTTGAAGAGGCGGTATAAAAATTCTTGAATGAATGAATGAATCCAATGGTTTCCGTTGTTTAGTCACATTTTGTGGTATCCAAGCAACGTTTGCGATGAACGCATCCTATAAGGCTTATTGCCAGTTGTAATTATTTGCCTTCAAGACTTTTATCTATTTAAGTCGATAACATTTATTTAAGAAAGAGACTTTCTTCTTCTTCTTCTTCTTCTTCTTCTTCTTCTTCTTCTTCTTCTTCTTCTTCTTCTTTCTTTCTTTCGGAATTTCAACCTGATGCTTTCAGATGAGCTCATCAGACAACAAGTAATACTATTGCAAGCATTGCACACAATGTACAGATTTAGAGTCTGTCTTACGAGACAGTAATTTCTGTATTACGACGCTATGTCACACATGAGATGATTAGCGTCGCCCTCCTTTTATTTCCTGTCTTCAGACTGGCACCACCATGTGGTAGTCAGCATTGCCATTGCGTCAAGCCGTCTTCTGGATGCCAAGATGTTTAGTGTGATAAAGTTTCTAAAATAATTACTGCATGTAGCCTACACCAGAAATTTATCGTCGAAAAAGCAATAAATAAACGAAATTACTTGATTTATAAAAACTTGATATAATTTATTAAAGGTTTCTAAGTTGATCGCTGTATTATTATGTTATCGATAGTTTCCAGACTTCTTGTATATGCAAATAATAATTATTATTTATATAGCAAACTATTTTGTTTAGATCCTCTTCATGCCATATTGCTTATACACCATTGGATGCCTATCTGCCTTATTTGCGGATTGATTTTCTGGATGTTGATTTCATTTCAGACTTAGCTTACATCGCATAATTATAATTCTACCATTTAAAGTGAAGAAACAACCGAATTGAATGAAGTCTTTGAATTCGAACTCTAAATTCGTATTCACTACGCGCTGACCAAACGAGGATTGATGCGGATGACCACTACAAGAGAGATAGCCTACAGATGGAAAAAGAAGACGAAGCTGACACTGGAGACCTACGAGCGTATTATACTGAATATAGGGATTGATAACGATGATGATTCATTAAACGATTGAATGTCAGTTGCGGTTAGGTTGCTAAGTATTAGTTAGTCGCTTATCCCAAAGCTACCATATACATACGGCGACACATTAAGTTAGGTTCACAACGTTATGACTCACAGGCGCTCAGTCAAGAGAAACTCAGTGGGCAGATTATGCTTTCATGTCGGTTCACCGCTAAGATCCAATGCTATCGAAGGCAAACAATCAGACAGCAACTGTTTCTGGTATTTTGGAGAAGGGAAGAGTAATAGGGCCTCCTGAAATGGACGGTCCGCCTAATTCCGTGTATGCTTGTCAGACACTCTGTGTAGAAGCCTGTCAAAATTTATCATCTGCGATTAAATCGTTTTAGAGGTGTCCGTAACATCATAATTATATGAAAACTAGTTGCCTTTTTTCAATTTATTTCGTCAGTGATACATGCGACTTCATAATTAGGCCTATGTCTTGTGGCAATCTGTAGACACTAACTGGTATAACGAGGGTCACGGCGGCAAATAATGTTGTAGATATTTTCCAGATTTAAATATTAAGTAGAATTAGCTTTAAACTTTGTTTCTAAGTTGCACTTAAATTTGTTACAATGAACAGCTAAACGTTTAGAGGTTTTGAAAGAGACGATGTAGCATCTACTTTCATGCGACATCTCACGATTTACAATTACTTTTGCCACAACCTTAATCAGATTTATGCAGCGCACGCATTGCTAATAGTTGCGGAATGCACCTCGTTCAAAGGCGCTGAGCAACAACAGAAACTAGTAGGGAAGAACCAATGATCAGATAAGTTGCAACCTTAGCAATGCACCTCTTTAAAACACGCTCAGTATTTTAAAAAAATAGTCAAATCTGGATCCATTCAACGATTAGCTATTATAGTAGTTGGTTATGAGGCTATTATAGCGATGTTGTCGTCTAATGAATTCATTAGATCGATTGGACAACGCATTTAGTTTGATCGGTTGAAAAAGCGTTAATAATGAATTTATAATTTTTGCTGAAACGATCTTAAAGGTCTCTAAGGAGACTCGAAAATTGTCAGACAATTAGAGCCTCCAGAGCTGCAACCAGAGCTCACCTGACAAGAGAACAAGGTACGACATCGATACGAATGTCAAGCAGTTGAAGGTTATTTAATTAGCGCCAACTTCACTTGAGCTAAGCAACTATCAAAGGGATTTTGCACGTAAATATTAATTATGATAATCATAAGAACGCAAAACACTTAACAGGCAGCTAGTTGAGTCGCCAGTGGAGGGTGGCGCCATGGGCGGAGGCTTGCGAAATTTGTTTGATATAATATAAAAGCTATCTTAGTAAGACTAACTTTAACTTATGATCCAATAAGATTCATTATGATGCATTGTTATCAGTCGTTTGAACGGACACTGTCATTGTGGGAACAGCAATAAGTGAGTTGTGACACATTTATAGAGCATGAAGGAAACGTTTTAGCGGTGTCTAAGATCAGTAGCGTAGGCCTACGATTGTCCAAGACTTAATGTTAACGACAGACTACGTCGAACTTTAAATTATATACAATGCGATTCATTAAGATACATTTCTGTTCGTTGTTGTTGTTGTTGTTGTTGATTGTCAGCAGTTACAATATAATCAGTTACCAAGAGTCTTCAATAATTATTTCACTTCTACGTTTATCCTAAACCGCCATTATGTTTTCATTCAAATGCGCTGGACCCGCATTTGAAAAAAGGTATACCTCTTACCCTACGTAATTATTTAGCGACCATCTCTCTCTTTAAAATTAGACTCCGGTCTCATCTCATCAATCGGATTGCAGAGTGCTCGTTAAATCGACAAAACTTAGTTAACTATGTTGAAATGCCGACAGAATGCCACCTGACCATAACCTTGATGATTTCGTAAATGATTTAGATTGCTTAATAACAAAACTTTATAAAAAGTCAAAAGATCTACTATTGATGGGAGACTTTAATGCGGACTTGTTAAAAATCGCAGAACATAGGAGTACTGCAGAGTTCTACAGTTGCATGACCTCCCATCATTTGTTACCTGCCATCTCCAGACCAACGAGAATCACTTGTACCTCTTCCACACTTATAGATAATATATTCACCAATACTTGGCCAAGGCTAACTAAGTCAGTCATCCTAGCAATGGACATCTCTGACCACCTACCTATCCTAGCTCAGTTTGGTTATGGTCCTCTACCTTGCAACAAACCTTCTGTTGGTACTCATCGACTAATCACGGAGCCAAAGAAAACTGCTTTTAATGAAGCCCTTGCCCTGATTGACTGGTCTCCTGTTTTGGAAGCCTGTGCCAACCAAAATGCTAATGAGGCATATGACTTATTCCAATCCAAATACATGGAGTCCTACAATGAATTCTTTCCTCTCACTCTAAATAATTGCGGGCGAAATTCCACCCCCAAAAAACCTTGGATGACAAAGGGTCTCCTCAAATCCTGTAGAAAAAAATCTGCGCTATATCTGAAGTTTATAAAAAACCCAAACGATAGCAATAAGCTTAAATTTGTTTCTTATAGAAACAAATTTAAATCATTGAGAATTCAGGCCGAAAAAAATTATTATGCTTCAGAATTTTGTAAATATAGCAACAACTTGAAGAAAACCTGGAACCTCTTGCGTACTCTTATGGGGACTAACGATAATGTAAATAACAATGCCTTATCCTTAACAGTCGACGGAGTGAAGGTTTCTGATCCCGAGACTGTAGCAAACAATTTTAATACTTATTTCACGGAGATAGCCCAGTCACTTGCAGCCAAACTTCCCACTGCCACGAGTTCCTTTGAAAAATTCATGCCTTCGTCACTTATCGAATCTTTTGGACTTATAGTGAAACCTCCCCAGAGGAAATTATTCGACTTGGGCAATCCATAAATTGTTCACATGGCAGAGGAGTTGATGACATTGATCCAAGCATTGCACTTCTAACCCTACCCTCTATTGCTCACTTATTATCTGATATAATAAACTGTTCTTTTAACCCTCAGGCTACCAAGCTTTTTTTGTAACACTGACTACCAAGGGGGGGGTGGTTACCACCCCCCCCCCTGGATTTTGGGTTTGGTTTGAGATATCATAACTTGTAATACACCTATGGATTCAGCATTCATTTCTGCACAAAATGGTATATTTAGGTTAAAAATATATGAAAGCACCCCGAAGTTATAAATTTTTTACCGTAGGCACCCGTCGATTCCACAAAATGTATACTTTCGCATAAGCAAAATATTAGATTTTGTGTGTTTTTAACATAATTTATTTAATTAAAATAGTTTACATATAATAAAGTCCAATATTCAACTATAAAAACTAGTAATAAGTTAGTTTTAGTTACAATAAAAAGAGAAAAAACATGTAAAACATGCTGAAAAACGTTTACGCAGACTTATCGGTGTGCGTTGTAAAAAAAAAAAACATTTTCACACATTTAAATTTATTTTGAGCACTTCCGGTCATCAAATGTCAAATTAATTGGTATCAAAAAATAGCCCTAAATGCCCTCTATAGAATGACATAATTTATTTCTCTTAAAAAAAAAATTATGAATAATTTTTAATAGGAAAAACATGAAAATTTTATGAAAATAAAACACCCTTTTATATATTTTAATTTATTTTGAGCACTTCCGGTTGTCCAAAGACAACTCCGTGACCACCACAATGTAGCCCCACATTCCCTCTACAGAATGGTGTAATTGGTGTCTCTTCATGTCAAAGGACGGATAAGATACAGCCGATATTCTAAGGGGGGGGTGGTATCCACCCCCCCCTGGTGCCTCGGGTATATCGGGTATAACTTTTGAATGGTATGGTATATCATCACACATTTTAGCTCAAAATGTGTGCAAATGAATCCTCTACAGCCACCTAAAACGTCAAAATTTTATTCCTAACGAAAAAAGTTTGATTTGGGAAAAACCTAGGGGGGGGGGTGGATACCACCCCCCCCCCCTGGTAGCCCGAGGGTTAACAGTGGGGTTTTTCCACAATCATTAAAAACTGCAAAAGTGGTTCCAGTTTATAAAAAGGGGGTTAAAGACGATGTAACAAATTACAGACCTATTTCAGTACTTCCATTTTTCTCAAAATTTTTTGAAAAAGCCATGTTTGAACGTCTTAATAATTTTTTTTCTAAAGGAAATGTCCTCTTCCCTTCGCAACATGGATTCCAATCTGGACACTCTACCTATATGCCCTTGATGAGTATGCAAGACAAAATTTCCAATGCAATCGAAAATAAGCAGTATGCAATAGGTATTTTTTTCGACCTGGCAAAGGCCTTCGATACCGTTAATCATGACATCCTATTAAAGAAATTAAGCACTTATGGAATCCGGGGTACCCAGTTAAATTGGTTTTCAAGTTATTTTACAAATCGATCCCAGTTGGTTTCCTGCAATGGTGCTCTGTCTAATTTACGGCAAATTAACTTTGGAGTTCCCCAGGGGTCTATTCTCGGTCCTTTATTATTTCTTATTTATGTGAATGATCTCCCAAATGCATCTCCTTTATTGTACTTTATACTCTTCGCTGATGACACCAATGTATTTTACTCCAACTCATCTCTTGAAACCCTATTTAATGATGTTAACTTTGAATTGAAAAATGTAGCCGAATGGTTCCAAGCAAATAAACTGTCATTAAATCTTGATAAAACCAATTATATAATCTTTAAATCACATAGAAAGAGTTATGATGCAGGAAACATGGGGGTGTGCATTGATGGGGTTCCACTCACTCAGGTAATATCAACCAAATTCCTAGGAGTATATATAGATCAGCACCTAACCTGGAAAGACCACATAAAAATTGTATCTAATAAAATTGCTAAACACCTTGGAATATTATCCCGTACCTCCCAGTTAGTACCTCCTCAAATTCGTCTCACCTTGTATTATTCACTCATTTACCCATACCTCACTTACTGTAACATAATATGGGCCTCCACCTATAAATCTAGTCTTCTGAATTTAATGAAGCTCCAAAAGCGAGCTATTAGATATATAGGAAATCTGCCCTATGGGACCACGACTGAATCTAAATTCCGGGAATATAGCCTTCTAAATGTTTATCAAATTAGGCAGGTGCAGTTAGGCGAATTTATGTTTAGATACTTTCATGACCTATTACCTTCCGTGTTTAAGAATTTCTTCCTCCATACTACTAAGGTGCACTCATATCATACTAGACACGCTGACTCTTACCATTTGCCTCACGCCCGCACCAATATCCGACGCTTCTCTGTTAAATACAGTGGGGCTCAAACATGGAATAAGATTCCCCTCTCCATCACACAGCTGCCTAGCCTTCGAATCTTTAAGTCAAAATTGCGTGCCCTGATTCTTGACAATAAATAATAATTTATTCTGGTGCATTATGACTATTATTGATTCTCATTACAGAGTGAACAAATCGTCAAACTTTTAAATATCTTCTCCTACTCTGAATAAATTATATCTAAATCCTTACTACCCATGCAGCATCCCGACCATCCAGCGACCTCTGTGCCTTAACTTCATCTAGATCTACTAGAGGCCCTATGATCATCGAATTAATGTGTATTTGTGCTATTAGTTAAGTTAGTTAAGGTGTTTGCTGTTTGTTTTCTTAAATTAGTTTTTTTTTCACTTATACTTTATGTTAGGACCACGGTACGGCAACCTATTGGCCATCATCATCTTGGTATAGTCGCCCAGGGGACTCACCTAGCGGGGTTGTAAGACCCCTTCCGAGTCCCCTGTGCAACCAAATAGAAACCTTTGGCATCGTTATTTAAGTAATGTTTTATTATACTTATTAACCTTGTGTTTATGATGCTTTATTTGATTTGTTCCTGTTGTTTTTGGTTGCCAAATAAATGATTTGATTTGATTTGATTTGAAAGAAGACAAAGATGAAGGACACGTTTTGGGGATCAACTTAAGAGTCAGACGTCGGTAAAATGTTGACGGCTTCGAATTTCTTCGCAGTCTGTTCTCGACATCTTCATCAGATTCATCATTTTTCATCTGTGGTCCTGTTATTGGTCTTTGTGTAACCAAATGCTCCAAACATAATCGCTCCTTAACCAATTTTTTTTATATAACATCTGTGACTTTCATTTTGAAGGTGTCGTAGCGAACATAATTTCCAGCATGTTTAGCATTTTCAAGCGACCTGATGAATCGCAACGGTACAGTGTTACAGTAACAGAGAAGACATCGCGTGATTTCTGAAGATAATACTAAGAAAATGTCCAGCATTAAATTTTGACGACAGATTGTTACTTTCATTTATTGTGCTGATTTTATACATCAGCACTCGATGTAATCAGATGCGCTGTTACAATAGTGTAAGCCAATTTTCACAAACAATAATTTATTATGATAGAAATATCATCAGGAGCAATATAATGGATTTAAGCATCGACCTCTTTGTTGATAAAACACCACGTAAGGAACTAGTCTAGCTTATGTCACCCAAATGGCGATTTGATGTTAGACTAATGCTATAGCCTACCCCATACATCTCCAATGATCCAACTGACTTGCTGTTACAATAGTGTAAGCCAATTTTCACTAACAATTATTATAGAAATATCATCAGTAGCATTATAATGGATTTAAGCATCGACCTCTGTGTTGATAAAACACAATGTAAGGCACTAGTCTAGCTTATGTCACCCAAATGGCGATTTGATGTTATACTAATGCTATAGCCTACCCCATACATCTCCAATGATCCAACTGACTTGCTGGGGAGATTGTATCCACTGTTTAGTTGGTAGTTCTCGATTTCAAGACATTTGACTCCGATTTATATCGTATTAGTAAAATTGATGAGTAACAGTTTAACCAGTAGTGAAGTCCTAAAAAATGAAGTGGGGGAACGCTCTTTATAATAATAATATTAGTAGTAGTAGTAGTATTAATTTTTCATTATCCCTGTGAAAAAGTGGGGGAACGGCGTTTCCCCCCCCCCCCCCCCCCACTACACCCCTGAGTTTAACGTCAGCGTTTGACAACAAATCTTCGTTGGCAGTCAAAACAAGATCTCTCTAAAATACAATGCTTGTGTTTATTTGTGTTAAACACCTTTAACAGACCTAATTTACATAATATAAATAAACAGAACCCGTTTAAACTGTACGTGACATCGTCATACACGTGTCCTCAAAATTTCACTTACAGCATACTTCGATCCTGTCCACCTTCATATCTCCATCAGCTGTTCACTGTCCAACCACTTCGTTCAACCAGTTCTTCCTCCGTGATTCTGCTCTGCCATTCCATCACCTCATCACTTCAACTTGCCAGTCGCTCCATAGTCGAACTTCATCCACCCCGACTATAACAGCTGTCCAGACTCCTTGGAACTATTTCCAACAGTTGTTGTTTTTTTTCACTGAAAATTTAAACCAGTTCTTTTTCCTAAACACTGATATCACCAAATAAACCGCCTACAACCTATGCAGAATACAAGCTATGTAGATTCTAGAATATCCTCGCCCGTGATGTCACCAAAACTTCGAAACGTCATCACATCACACCTATAATTCTGAAAACGTTTCACTCGCTCAAAATGCATGAACGCATGGAATACAAAGTCCAGTCACTCAATTGCATTATTATTCAGAAAGAGTCTGTATTACCGGTCAGGATGAAAACATAGTGATCGTTGCTATCGCACATTGTCGATAAACTAACATTGCAAATAATCGGTATGTACAATGTAAAGACATCGTTTGCGGTCATTGGCGTCCACAAGATGTCGCTACATAACATAAATTTAAGAATTGCCTCGCTTCTCTTGATGTAAGTCTAAGAAGCGCTCGTGTAACCCATAACAAATTTGCGGATTTATTAACCTTTTTTTCGCACTAAACAAATATTATAAAAACAAACAGCAATAATGAAGAATATTGTCCACTTCATGTAAAATTCTTTGGGTGCGAAACACAACAGATGCATAACAATGTTACCGTTGAATTTTATTGATCTAATCACATTGTGCAGTTGATTCGATAATCATAGCGACCGTCATGATAGTGAACCGTCTTCATGAAGCCCGATCTCTCGCCCCCGTTCAGCTCCTCATGGTTCATCCCCGTCATCTCATGTGTCCCCTCCATCCATCTCCTCCTTGGGCGTCCTCTCCCTCTCCTTCCCTCCCCATATGGTAGCATCATCTCCTTTTCCAACTCATCTGTGCGCATCACGTGTCCAAAGCACGTCATCTTCTGTCTTGCCGCTCTTTGTCTCAGCGACACACATCCTCTTAGTTGTCCTACATCCTGTAGTATATGCTCGTTTGTTCATTTCTCAATCCATGTGACTTGCAACATCTTCCTCCAAATCCACATTTCGCATGCCTCAGTTTTCTTATCCGGTGCTTTGGGTTTTGTTCATGTTTCGCATCCGTAGACTTCTACGGGAAGATCAATGCCTTTACAATAATTCGTGTCTTCGTCACTTAGACACCTTTAAAAGGAGTTTATCAAATTTATAAAAATGTCGCAAGGGCTTAACGTTAATTTTTATCTAGATAACTTTCTGTCGATATTATTCCAGTGATCCAGTCTAAATAATGCTTATAGTAAGACGAAAGTGTGGACGTCAGCATGCTGGATTTGGGAGGTGAGCGTTAAGGCAGCACCATAGGACAGTTTTTTAAAAGATGTATGATCCAATTGCATTACAAACGCATTACAAACTCAGTCGGTTTTTATCACAATTCAACGAGTTTACCCGATTACCTTTCTCTGTTCACGCATAACACTGGAATAATTGTTATTGGTGAACGAGATTTCTCGGTTGCTCGATGCAAATGTTTGAACATCCTTCCTCGATCGCTTGTTTGATTTCATTGTCAACTTAAGGTTTTAAAAAATAAGGATTGGATCCAGACTTTATCTGTAACAATTGTCTCAGTTACATAATATTATACAGCTCAATATAAAACTTGCACTGGCTTTCATTCCTGCATGGAAACTGTTGCATATATAAAAAATATGTACCCATAATATATACATTTATGTATATTATAATTACATGTATATAGATACATACACTGTAACTGTGTAAGCATAATATGTACCCATTGATTGATTGACAATAAATGTCCGTTGTTAATCGTCAGTTTGTGGCCGCTTATAAGGCCGTTTTGGGGCCGAATATTCGGACGAGGAAATACAAAATGAGCCCTCTCCAAATTAATGCCACTATTGATAGGACTACTGTAACAGTTATGTAGTCGAATTTCCGCACGATGAGGTAACCATGAGTCCATCTTAATATGGAAAACATTGTCTGCGTTCCCCCACTTCCAAATAGATACCCTCTATAGGTCAGATACTGGTCTATTAGTGCGTAGACGCGTCTCCTAATAAATGCCATTGGAATTGTACGTATTAAAAGTGTTTAAAAAGACGACGCAATGCATATACAGGGTGCGCCAAAAAAAGACCCCCCCCTAGGTTTTTTGCCACTATCTTGACCAAAAGTAAGAATTTAGAAATGAAATTTTACAGGCTTATAGACAATTCATATTTACATATGATTGCCAGATTTCATCAAAATATTTCAAACAGAACGAAAAGTTATGCCACTTTCAGGGAAGCCACCCACCGTTTTTGACGTTTCAAAAACGAAACGCCATTTTTAAAGTATTTTTTGCCAATATCTTGGGCAAAAATAAAAATATCGAAATGAAATTTTACAATCTTATAGACAATTCATATCTACACATGGTGGCCAGATTTCATCGCAGTATTTCAAACTGAACAAAAGTTATGACACTTTTAGTGAGACCACCCACCGTTTTTTGACGATTCAAAAACGAAACGCAACAAAAAGTGACAAAAACACGAATTTTTAAGTCTCATCTCAAATAACTGTTGCCAAATGAACTTGTTAGTGCTTCACAACTTGTGTGCAATGTGCCCACCACCAGTTCCAAAACTTCCTTTGAGTCTCTTTGCAAAGTTCTTGATGTTCCTGTTGATTAAGCTGATAGATTCCTTATTTACCAATTTGATTGTCAGCTTGCTAAGTGACTTTTCAGTGACGTGCAGCTACGCTGGAACCCTGTTTTTTTAAAAATAGTAATAATAATGCTCATCGGACAATGTTAAGGCTATTTGATAACAAATATTATTTGAGATGAGAAGAAAATCGTGTTTTTGATACCTTTTTGTTGCGTTTCGCCTTTGAATCGTCAAAAAACGGTGGGTGGCCTCCCTAAAAGTGGTATAACTTTTGTTCTGTTAAAAATAGTTTGATGAAATTTGACCATCATGTGCAGATATGAATTGTCTTTACGTTATTCTTACTTTTGGCTAAGATATTGGCCAAAATAATGAGATTGTTTTTTCGTGACTTTTTGCTGCGTCGCGTTTTTGAGTCGTCAAAAAACGATGGTTGACCTCCCAAAAAGCGACATAACTTTTGTTGTGTTTGAAATATTTTGATGAAATCTGGCCATACTGTGCAAATATGAATTGTCTGTAAGCCTGTAAAATTTCATTTGGAGATTCTTACTTTTGGTCAAGATATTGGCAAAATTCTGAGAAGGGTCTTTTTTTGGCGCACCCTGTAGAATTAATTACGCTTAAAAACATGATTTAAAACTTCAATAAAAATAATTGTAAGCTAATTTAATATAATGTATGGCCTACAGCGGTCAGTTGATTGTTGTACACTCGCGAGCGTGCCAGACAGACCAGCTGCGTTTTGGCGCGCGTGTTTAGACACCCTGTCTAGACAGCCGATCGAGAGTTGCGCGTACGAATGAGAGATAGAGAGAAGGAGTGAGCGTCAGAAGGAAGAGTGGAGAGATAGGCTGTGATAAGTGTAGTAGTAGTAGTAGTAGGAGTTGACTAGAGTTGTGGAGAAGAGTTGTAGTTGCTGTGATAATGCAAGGATAGACATTATCGTGTTGTTGCTGCTGTTTCATTTTACGTTGGATTTGATTATAATATAGCCTACTATTAACCTGTCGTCGTTGTCGTTGAAGTAAAACAGTGAAAGACTGTAGAATAGAAACTTTAACTAGCCAGTAGATTAAAGTCAGTTAAGTCAGTAGGGATAGGCTTAGGCTACTGATGAACGATATTGAAAAGATACCGAGGAGACTGAAGGTCAACCAGAGAAAAAGGGGTTGACAATAATGTTCTTCCCAATTAAATTTTTTTGATCATTCTTTGTATTTCATGTAGGCCTAGCCTACTTCTCTTGGAATCCACACAGAAAAAAGCACCATATTCGTTTTCATGGGCGTCTTGCAGCACTCTTCCCCAATTAGGTCAACAGACTCAAATTTTGCACAAGAAATCAAACAATTAGCCACTGTTTAGTGAGCCAATATTAGCACTGCGTGTGTGTTTAGACATCCATCGAATAGTTTTCAAGTATACAGTTTTGAAAGACAGAGCAATATCCCGCTTGTATGATGCTGGGAGGTGACTCTCGAGCACTGATGAACATTATTGAGCATGTACATGTATACAATATAGGCCTAAAGAAACAATGTCATTCAAATCGTCGCCTTCGTCCGTAGCATAATAAAAAAAATGACGGAAGCGGATCGAATAAGCAGGATTTCGGGGTCTCCACGTATTCGCTGATCGGCTGAGGACAAATGGAGTTCATACTACCAGATGGGATAAAACTGGAGTAGGCCTAATTGTAAGGTAATCTAACTGAGATTTAAAAAGTATATAAAAGATGGAATGATTTTTATAGATAAGCAATCCCAACAGAGAAAAAAATATCTTAAAAGCACATCTTGCCGGCTGATTTCAGGTGGTGCCCATGCATAGGAGGGCCTTGCATGGCCAATTTCTGGTGGTGCTGAGCACTCACGGGCCTCGCAGAGTCGGCGCCCATGCATACTTAGCCTACATGCATGCGTAGGCTACATGCATGCATACGTACATAAGCTTACATACACTGGACCTAAATGTAAGCAAACGAGATGTAATGGCAGGGGGTAATGTCCTACGGGTGGTAATGGTCGGGAGGTAACGGAAGGTGACAAAATGAGAGAAGTTTTTTCATATCTCTATAAGAAAATATCTTTTATGGAATCCAAAATGCAGCCAGCCCAGGCCCTATTTCTTCAGTTTCGCCGTTCAATATACAGGTAGGCCTATGACTTGTGCAAGTCGCGCTTACAAAAATAAAATTATGCATGCCCGCGGAGTAGCCTACAAGGATGCATATTGCGAAGAGCCTAATTTTTGGGACAGAAACAGATGCCAACCATTTTACATCCTGGTTTATAATAGGGCAAACACGGAAGGTTATTTTCAGGGTTGCCACTCATAGCTTTTTCCACCTAGATCTAGGTTTTTTGGGCCTTATCTAAGTTTCTAGGTTTTCTTGGTCAGGATCTGGGTTTTTTTTCTCACGGCGTTTTTTTCCACTTTTTACGCATAAAAATTGGCTTTGCTAGGTGAAAATGCACAAAAGACGTGAAAAAGTCGAAAATGTTGTGAATACGGACCCCACAAGTTATAGATTTATTTTGGAGCGAAAGACTAAAAAGGTCATCAGAAATTTTTCTTGAGAAAGGAACCAAATTTTGGTCGGATGACTAAAAAGTTCATAAGAAATTTGAATTTCAAGCGCGAAAAATGGAAAAATCCATTTATTTTCTCCAAAATTCTCGATCTAGCCTTTTATAGCCTTTTTTCGGCCCGATCTGACCTTTTTTCAAAATTCAGAGTGGCATCCCTAGTTATTTCAGGCTACATTATTCAGAATTCGCTATTCGTGTTTCTTGTTTTAATTTTAGCTATTTCTCATAATACAAAAACGATTCATGAGGTTACTCTTGTAGCCTATTACGAAAACTATCGTTCAGTTAGTAAGTGATAGCAAGTAGAAACCGTCTATTAGAACGTATATTAATTATTTCTGTTTGCGAGTACAATGGGCGCTCGTAACGAAAAACACACGCGAACCGATAACGAAAGTAGGCCTAATAGTGTTATGCAGAAACTGCTATCAACTTCTCACAAGGGATGTAAGCGAACATTATCAATTTTATTGCTAACACCCAGACGGGAAAATATGGACTACGACTAAATAAATATAGCTGGGTTTCAACGAATCTGAAAGTTTGCATCTAAAATAATAAGTAAAACAATAAATTATAATTTGGCGAGTGGTCACATTCACATCCTTGTACTCTGTTACAGTAAGCTGTGACTGCAAAATTAAAATAGGCCTAAATTAGGCCTAAATATAGGACAGTGAACTTTAATGACAATTTTGGCTTTAGCACAAGCGAGTGGGTAACCATCGAAGAAAATTAAGCATATTCATTATACATGTACTTTAGAATGTAGCATGCCTTAGAGACTTAGACTAATGAAAATAACCATCGAAATCTATCGCTAAGAGGCTGTTCAGATCCAATGTTCGTATACTGTTAACAGTGGCAGTTGATGTTGATATTTTAAATAGATTTATCGAACGAAGCAGAAACCAAATCACCACTTGCATTTAATCCGGCATAGCTGATTTTATCAAGCTTTTCTCTCATGTTGTAGACATGGATGTGTCTGGGGATATCAATAAGCCACGCCTTGCCATGCCTTGCCTTGGCATAATCACTCTTCCATGTGGTCGTTGTCATCATCATCATCATCGTCGTCGTCGTCGTCATCATCATCATCGTCATCATCGTCGTCGCGCCGTCGCCGCCACCACCACCACTAGCATCGTCCTCGTCACCGCCGCCATCGCAGTCGCCGCCGTCGTCGTGATCATTATCACCATTATTATCATGGGCGTCTATGAAAAATGTTATTCTTTCCATAACTCTTTGTATAATGAAAAGTGTTGACTAAATTCAATCACCTTGTCACCTATATTCAATGTGAAAGTAATTTATTGTTTTGTTAGCATTTCCAATTTTTAACACTTTGCGTTTTTCATTGTTTTTTTTATGCAGCATTTGGACAGAACAAGGCATCGTACTGTAAAACGGTGAGATTATACTCTTTAACCCGCAAGTGACGCACTGGGGTCACCGGGGACCGCAGCACCATTTCGGCTCGTGCTACTTTTTGGAAAGCCAGTATTTTTAAACAACGTTTTATGAATTTGTCATTTGAACATCGCTCACTGTTTGGGCCCTTACCTTAGAACATTAGTCCTTCCCGTGCAGCTCTGCACATCGGGAAACGCAGCCTCTCCACTCCACTCTATCCATCGCCACCTCGACAGCATTGTTCCACGTCATCTCCAGACCCTGCAAATCCTCCCGTACAGTCTCCATCCAGTTCTTCCTCGGTCTCCCTCTACCACGTCTTCCCTCCGGTGTCCAGATTGTTGCTTGTTTTGTTCTCCTCTCTTGCTCCATTCTTGTTACATGCCCCATCCACTTTTGTCGCTTCTTTCTGATGATAATCTCCATTTTTTTCCTGTCCAGTTCTTTCTCTGATGCTTTTATTTGTTATTTTGTCTCTCCATGAGATGTGTAGAATTCGTCTCATCCATCTATGATGTGCTGCCTCCAATCGCTTTCCATTTGCCACCGTCATTGGCCACGTCTCAGCTCCATATAGAAGTGTGCTCAACACTATAGCCTCATATAACCGGATCTTAGTCTTCAAGCTACATGTACATCCATTGCTTTTCCACATCTTCTCTAGTTTCCCAAAAGCCGCATTTGCCTTCCCAATACGAATCCTTATTTCTTTATCGCATCTACTGTCGGCTGATAGTGTACTGCTAAGGTAACAGAAGTCTTCCACTATGTCCACACTTCTATCTGCAATCCTGATCTCCTCAGTCTCCCTCCACTTTCCCCACCTTCATAATCTTCGTTTTCTCTGGATTTATGGCCAGCTATACTCTTGCTGCCTCCTCCTCTACTCTGCATGTTAGTTCCTTTATTCCCTCCCATGTGTTGTCCAGCAATGCAATGTCAGGTGTCACGACAACTGGTTCACCGACAACTGGTTCAACGACAATTGGTCCACGGACAATTCGTTCACCGACAACTGGTTCACTACCATTGGTACACGACAATATTATTAGCTCACCGGCAAACGGTGAATCTAAAATGGATGAAGGCTCCTTATAGGTGAAATAGAAGCTGGATTGACAAAAATAACTATTGAGAAATGGAAGCCGGATTAATTATAAAGGGCTTGAGAAATGGAAGCTGGATGCATGTTGAAATACATGAATGAAAATCATCCATCCAGCTTCCATTTATCAAGCATTCTATTCATTAATCCATCCTCTACTACAGATATAAAAATACCATTATCCAGCTTCCATTTCACCAGCGTTTTTTATCAATCCAGTTCCAATTTAAACAAGAACATTTTCATCAATTCAGCTCAGGTTAAGCATAAACACTTTAACCAATCCAGCTCCAATTTCAGCATGAATATTTTCATCAATCCAACTCCAGTTTGAGCAAGAATATTTTCATCAATCCAGCTCCAATAATATTGTCGTGTAACATTTGTCGTGAACCAGCTGTCGGTGAACGAATTGTCCGTGAACCAGTTGTCGTTGAACCAGTTGTCGGTGAACCAGTTGTCGTGGAACCGCAATGTCATCCGCAAAATCCAAATCGCTGAGTCTGTCGCCATCTATCCACTTCAATGCAGTATGTCCTTGTCCTGTCGCCCTTTGCATCACCCAGTCCACTACCAGTGCAAAAATCAACGGTGACAGCACACATCCTTGTCTCACTCCTGTAACAATTCGAAACCACTCTCCCACCTCTCCTCCGCACCTGATCGCACATCTGCTGTTGTCGTAAAAACTTTTCACAATTCCTATGATTTTTCCCGGGATGCCATAACTTTGCATGATTTTCCACAACGACTCTCTGTGAACGCTGTCGAAGGCCTTCCTAAAGTCTATGAAATTGATTGCTACAGGCACCTGCCACATCAAAGCCTTCTCGATGATCTGCCTGAGCGTGAAGATTTGTTCACAACAAGACCAGTCCTAAACCCTGCCTGTTCTTGTCTCAGTCTTTCGTCCACAGCATTTCTCATGCGGTTTAGCAGTATAATTGTAGCCATGATCTTTCCAGGTGTTTGGGCCCTACGTCTAATAAAATCCGGTTTAACTTTTACGTTTTTTTAATATGAAATATCTAGCTAGTGGGGTGCCACGAGACCCCAGCTTTAGGATGATTTTGCTTATGGAACGGAACACTTCTTTATGAAAAGATATTATGACGGCGAGAATTGGTCTAGTACAAATTATTGCCAAAAAACAATACAGAAAATTCTGGAATTGGGTGACGATGAAAATACGACAGCACGCAGTGTCGTGAACAAGGATGGTGTGGGGATAAAAAAAAACCATTGGCTTAGGAACAAACTTTTTTAAAGGTCACTTGTCCAATTATATAAGAAAAAAACAGGCATCCGGCCATAACCCCCCGTCATAAGAAATTCCGCGCTACGCCACTGTTATCATGAATAATGACCATGTCCATGACACAATTTCGTGCATTTTTAAGTACCGGTACATGAAATTTTACAACAAAACATTTGAGCTGAAAACACTTTTCATGTGTCACAGAAAAGCTAAATAACGACAATGTTGCTGCTTTCAGTGGCATAAGAACATTGTTTTCTGCTCAAATGCCCCAAAACATTTTCCTGGTACAAAATGTGTAACTGGATGAGCTTACCATGGCAGGTGTAACGCATGAGCGCCCGCTGAAAGTTTCGCAGGAGGTCAGGGTTGCCAGATTTCGAAAAACAATTGTCGCGAAATCACGAAAAAAATCGCGAAAAGATTATCACGAAAAAAGTCGCGAAAATCGCGAGACTAATTCCTGAATATTTCTTAAAAGAGGTGTGCAAATATTATGAACAGTAATTACAAATGACACGAATGTTAATTTTTAAAGTAATTGTAATTGCTCCAGAGGTTATTCCTGTTGGATGAGCATCTCTTAAAAGAGGTGTGCAAATACTATTAACAGTAATCACAAAAATGATTTGAATGTTAATTTTTAACTTATTTTAGCCCACAGTTCCACTTCTGGAACAAGGGGGATAAAATGTCACGGGTTACGTACTTTGAACTTTCCACCATAAGTAATGGACAGGAAGTGCTTAGCAATAATCAATACATCAATTTTTGGTGAAACTTCATTGAAATTTTTGTAATTAATCAATTACATTTTTTTTACTTTTTACATTAATTATTTTCTGTTTCCGTTGGAAATGTCCAGAAGAAGGTAATTATTACAATGTCATTACTTATTTCAAATTTTTATTTCATAACTAATTTCAACTGGAAATACTGTATAGAAATTTGTGTAATGCATCGAAATTGTTTAAAAACAATTATCCTAAGGAATTTAGTAATTTGAACTTTATGTTTCATATGTGGAACTGTGGGAATCAGCAAGCAGCACAATGGCTAGTTAAAATTTGTATTTTCTGACGTAATCCTTGACTAATACGAGTTCCCCGCCAACAAGGCTGCAATAGGGTTGCTAGCCCTATAGGCCTACTCGGCCTGGAGGGCTACTAGGCCTACAGGGCTACTGACCTTACAGGGCTACTGGGCCTAAGAGGCTGCTCAAGTACGACACCATTTGCACAGGGACGATAACCCTCTGACGTAATCTCTGGTTATTACGAGTTCCCCGCCAACAAGACTGCAATACGGCTGCTAGGCCTATAGGCCTAGATAACGTTTAGGCCTACAGGGCTACTAGGCCTAATAGGCTGCTCTAGTATGAGTCACACACCATCTGCACATCGATCATCCTCTTACGTAATTCTGTAATAAACAGGTAAAATCATTAGGTATGGAGTTGTATTCGACTGAGTACGAAGAGAAATCTTGCATCGTAGAACGATTTAATAGGACAGTGAAAGAGAAAATGTTCAAGTATTTTACAGCAAATTCAACTCAGAGATATATCGATATCTTAGATAATATGTTATATTTATACAACAACACAAGACATTCTTCCATTAAAATGCCTCCTGTTAAAGCGAGTATCAAAGCAAACGAATGGGTTGTGTGGATGAATCTGTATGGGGATGCTTTACCTGAAACTGTTAAACGTAAATTTTCAGTCGGAGATAAAGTAAGAATTTCTAAGAAGAAAAAGACATTTGAGAAAGGCTTCACAAAAAGATGGACAGAAGAAATTTTTACTATAACACACATTCAATACACAGATCCAATAGCGTATAAAATATCTGACTATAATGGAGAAGAAATAAAAGGGACATTTTATGAACCAGAACTACAATCGACAACGCAATATACATTTAAAATAGAGAAGATTATTAGGAAACGTGGAAATCGGTCTTTGGTGAAATGGTTGGGGTATGATGAGACCTTTAATTCATGGGTTGATAATAAAGACTTGATATCATTGTGAATTTAACTGATTTACTACTAATATTAGCAAATTGTTTCTACTGCAGCTCTTGTGCAATCATTACTTCTCTATGAATAAGAACACGCTTTAATAACAAGTTCAACTGTACATTCGCAGCTTGGTATCATCAATGATACCGAAAGTAGGTCATGAAGCACGCTGACTAAAAAAAAGGTCGTTAACTTTTTTGGGGCATTCAAAATCGGAAAACAAAATTCTTGACTTTTTGAGACGGATAACTAAAAAAAAAAAATTATCCAAAAAAAAAATTATTTAAAAAAAATTATTAAAAAAAGTTATTAAAAAAAATTATTAAAAAATTTATATATATATATATATATATAAATTTATATATATATATATATATATATATAGATAATTTTTCGGGAACTTTTTGGTCATCAGAATTTTTTTGGACGGAAAAATATGAAAATTTCCGAAGATTTGAGCAACTTGGGTTTTTTTTAGACCGACCAACTTGCGTTTTTTAATTTTTCAGAGTGGCAACGCTGGTACGTAAACCGTGTATATACAGCCACTCTTAACCGCGCGTGCTTTGAGTGTGTGTGTGTGTGTATGTGTGTATGCGTGCGTGTGTGTGTCTGTGTTTCTGTGTGTGCGTGCGTGTGTGTGTGTGTGTGTCTGCCTGTCTGTGTGTCTGTGTCTGTGTCTGTCTGTGTCTCTGTCTGTGTCTCTGTATATGTGTGTCTGTGTATCTGTGCGTGTGTGTGCGTGTGTCTGTGTGTATGCGTGCGTGTGTGTGTCTGTGTGTCTGTCTGCGTGTCTCTGTCTGTCTGTGTGTCTGTGTGTCTGTGTATGCGTGCGTGCGTGTGTGTCTGTGTATCTGTGCGCGTGTGTGTGTGTGTGTGTGTGTTTGTGTGTGTGTGTGTGTGTGTGTGTGTGTGTGTGTGTGTGTGTGTGTGTGTGTGTGTGTGTGTGTGTGTGTGTGTGTGTGTGTGTGTGTGTGTGTGTGTGTGTGTGTGTGTGTGTCTATGCGTTGCGTAGCGTTGCTAATAAAGAGACATAAATGTGGAAAACAGCACACTGTCCACTGATTATCTGAGGATAAACAGTAGGCTTGTGTATGGTAACACGTGCAACCAGCCTACACAGTCCGTGGACATTAGCGCCACCATGCAATGTATGGAATGCATCGACAAACACGGACAAATACACGGACAAACACGAAGTCGCTGCATATCGATTATCTGAGGATACACAGTAGGCTTGTGTATTAGGGTGGAGTGAAAAACACGAAAATCAAAATTTTTAAACGTAACAGCAATAAAAAGTTGTCTAATGGTATGGGGTCAAGAAATCTCAAAAAAGTTTTGAAAAATATTAATGTCTTCGTTTGCCACCAGAGGGCCAAAGTTTCGAAAAATTGTCTTTTTTAAAGAAAATTTATGGTTTTCTTATGAAATATTTTTCATGCAACACAATATGCCACCACACAATATACCGTTGGAAAGAGCCCTTAAAACTGATTAAAATGATGTATTAATTTTTAGAATAGTCCCATATTTCTAGAAGATATTAACTTTTTACTATACCCCACATTCGCGACATGTCGTTATGCCTGAAAACTGTAAAACACTAATAACTTTTTTATCCTTTGAGATATTTCAACTTGTGATATGCCATTCGATTCAGTTTAAGACGGCTTTTTCAACGGTGCATTGAAACTTCCAAAACCATCCACGAAAAAGTTCTAAATCTCATGAAACCATGAAAAAGAGGAAAACTAAAGAAAAATATCGGGAAAAATTGCAAAACTATGAAAAAAGGTGTAGAGAAAAACTTTTTGACATTGCAGCCTGCAAATACACCAGTGACAATTGCAAAATGTCCCAAAACCAGAAGATCCCATGAGAGTAAATAGAGTTCCAACATGATCATGATACAATAATTACACTGGACAACAAATTTTAATTTTTTTTTTATTTCGGCAAAAACTTTGATTGTTTTCTATAGAAGTTGACGCGCTGAACACGATGGTGTGCTCAGAATTGTTGTATCACGTAAGGTTTTTGAGAAAAACAATATGCAAGATTTTAACTTAAATAATCATATATTGTATATATTTAAATATACTATAAATTATTGTTTTTTATTTCCGAGAAAACTTTGACCGTTTTCTATAGAAGTTGACGTGCTGAACACGATGGTGTGCTCAGAATTGTTGTATCACGTAAGCTCTTTGAGAAAAACAGTATGCAAGACTTTAACTTAAATACTCATATATTGTATATATTTAAATATACTAGAAATTATTATTTTTTATTTCCGAAAAAACTTTGACTGTTTTCTATAGAAGTTGACGTGCTGAACACGATGGTGTGTTCAGAATTGCTGTATCAAGTAAGGTTTTTCAGAAAAACAATATGCAAGATTTTAACTGAAATGCTCGTTTATTGCATGCATTTGCAATATACTATAATTTAATTTAAATGGAAAACAAATCTTCAGAACAGTTCTTCCTCATAATATTGGGTGCTGATGATGACTGTATCACTTAGAAATGTTGAGAAACATAAAGTTAAAGGTTTTCATAGTTATTCCCTGTTCAGTATATTTCTCCAAATATTTTTCTTTAGTTTTCCTCTTTTTTATGGTTTCATGAGATTTAGAACTTTTTCGTGGATGGTTTTGGAAGTTTCAATGCACCGTTGAAAAAGCCGTCTTAAACTGAATCGAATGGCATATCACAAGTTGAAATATCTCAAAGGATAAAAAAGTTATTAGTGTTTTACAGTTTTCAGGCATAACGACATGTCGCGAATGTGGGGTATAGTAAAAAGTTAATATCTTCTAGAAATATGGGACTATTCTAAAAATTAATACATCATTTTAATCAGTTTTAAGAGCTCTTTCCAACGGTATATTGTGTGGTGGTAAATTGTGTTGCATGAAAAATATTTCATAAGAAAACCATAAATTTTCTTTAAAAAGACAATTTTTCGAAATTTTGGCCCTCTGGTGGCAAACGAAGACATTAATATTTTTCAAAACTTTTGTGAGATTTCTTGACCCCATACCATTAGACAACTTTTTATTGCTGTTACGTTTAAAAATTTTGATTTTCGTGTTTTTCACTCCACCCTATTGTGTATGCTAACACGGGCGACTAGATAGACAGTAGACATCAGCGCCACCATGGAATGCATGGCATTAGACCTGGGAGTGACTTTGGTCAGCTAATCTGACCCCACTTGGCCCTAAAGTGACTTGAGGTCGACTTGAAGTCGACTTCTTGGAGTCAAAACGACTTGACCCGACTTGGCAGAAAAACAACCGACTTCCGACTTGAGGTCGACTTCTGGCATGGTAATAGCCATTAGCCTAGGTCTACGTACGGCTACTATAAGCCCTAATTCAAGAAGTCAAGCCAAATTTCTTGGCAAGTATTAATTTCATATACCCTAGGCTAGCTAGTAGCTAACAATGAGTATTGAGGCTTCAACACTTAATTGATGAATGAATTTGTTAAAGTTTGATTAAGCCCATTTCAGGCTGTTAATTGTGTTTCAGTTTGAAAGTTTGGTGATGCTTTGGGCCATCTAGTAGGCCTAGCCTAGACAATGCGACGGCAAATTATTATTAGACCTATATATGAATTTTAGCTTGTCCATTGTCTCATTTAATATTCAGATTACACTCATTATTATAATTTTTATTATTAATATTATTATTATATCAATTTGTAACACGCGCAAGGTCTAAGATAAGTGGGGTATAGGCCTACCGCGGACTGGTTGCACTGAATAGCGTGTTATGTTCGGCCTAATTTGTAATTCTGTTTTCATAATTATTTAGCACTAACATAATTCCGCAACTTAGCAAATAGCATTGCAGGAGCATCATCCGGCAGTAGGCTACTATAGGCCTACTAGACCTATAGTAGCCTTATACCTAGCCTAGGCCAATTCACTGACAGTAAAGTCTTTCATTGTCCAATTGGCCCGTATACAATCACAGCATGCAGATTCAGCGTAGGCCTACCAAAGTATATAGCGCCAAACTTTCAATAATTTATTATAGGCCTTGTAGATCCAGCTTTCTTTGCGCCGAATTCACGGACCACTTATTATAGAAGTTCACTGATTTGCTCATGTTCATGTTTTGTTAAGCACCATTTTGTTTCACCATTTTAGGCCTATGCCTAAGCGTTACGCTTTAGCATAGAATAACACATTATAATTAAGAGATCGGCAGACGATGCCTACCGGTAAAATAATCAGAAGGTTAAGTCTCAGTTTAGCAAAGGTCTCGCTCATTCTTCTCAACACACTACAAAAGCTGTTTAAATGCTGTCCTGGCCTCACGATCATTGGTTTGAAGTGACAAATTTTACTATGTTTGTGTCTCAAGTCGGTTTAAGTCGACTTGTGATAAAAACAACTTGAAGTGACTTCTCTCTACACAATTCGACTTGGGGTCAGTTGCGGTGGGCAGAAACGACCCGACCCGACTTGGAATGACCAAGTCGACTGGGGTCGACTTATTGGGGTCGACTCCCAGGTCTACATGGCATGCATCGACAAACACGAAGCAACTACACTTAATTTAATTGTTTATAGCCTCTAAAAAAAAGGCGCAGCTTATCGAAAAGACTAAGAATTTAACTGGTTTTAACCCTATTTTAACTGGTTATTTTCTTCAATGATAAACACCCCAGCTAATCCTTTAGCACCATTTTAAACTGATTTATTAGGTGATTGTTTCTTCAATGAAAAACACCCCCAGCTTAGCCTTTAGCACCATTTAAACTGATTTATTAGGTGATTGTTTCTTCAATGAAAAAAACCCCCAGAAATAAAAAAGACATCTACTTTTCGCCGCTATACAAACTGGTTTCACTTCTATACAAATTGGTTTCATTGTTATAAAAACTGGTTTCACTGCTATACAAACTCGTTTAGCCGCTGCAAAACTGGTTTTATAGTCGTGCAAAATGGTCTCGCAACTTCAAAAAATGTTGTCTGAGCGCTGTGCAAACTGGTGTCACAGAACGACAACTGGTTTGTTTTTCTTTAGAATAATACCTAATAGCTGCACAAACTGGTTTCATATAATATTTGCACAGACGCGTTTCACATCTGTACAAACTGGTTTCATATCTTTCAAAGTGTTACCCGATGCTGTGCAATCCGATTTTGGCAACTGTACAAAGTTACAAACTGGTTTGGACTTTTAAAACTATCTCTAATGTCGGTAAAACTGGTTTCACCGTTGTACGAGCTAGTCCACGGCTGCACAAACTGGTTTCATATATTTAAAATTGTGTCTGACAGCTGCACAAACTAGTTTTATAGTTTTGCAAACTGGTTTTGTATAATTTAAAATGTTATATGAGAGTTGTACAAAATGGTTTCGCAGGTGTGTACAAACTGGTGTCGTGTCATAAGAATGCTTGAATGCTGAACAAGCTGGTTTCACAGCTATAAAACTGGTTTCTTATATTTTAATATTATGTCCGGTGGATGTATATACTGGTTAACACCGCTGTACAGACTGGTGTCGTATATTTAAAATAATGCCTGATACCTGTACAAACTGGCTTGACGGCTGTACAAACTGGTCTGACAACTGTACAAACTGGTTTGACAACTGTACAAACTGGTCTTTAAGTTGCGCAAACTGGTGTCGACTCTCTTAAAAAATAATACCAGATTTATGTGTGAGTATATTTCTGAATTGTTCCACAATTATACATGATTTTACGCAGATACGTTGTTTTTGCCATTTATTGGTCACAATCCCTAGTCTGTAATGCTAAGCAAGAACAGATTAACTGACATTTTTCATATTTACGAGCAAAAATATTTAAATTTATTTTTTCCATAAAAATGGTTGATTGTTTCTACATTTATTAGTTTAAAGCGGAAAAGAATAGAAATATTTATTCTACTTGGCAGAAAAGAATTTAGTCTTTTGAGTTTATCTCAGAACTAGGTTTTTGCAGATACGTTGTTCTTGCTTATGACGGCAGCATCGTTCACCTCATCATTGACTAAACTGACTTCATCCATGTTGATAGTATTACCTTGACTACCATTGTTCACCTCATCATTGACTAGACTGACTTTATCGATGTTGATAGTATTACATTGACTACCATTGTTCACCTCATCATTGACTAAACTGACTTCATCCATGTTGACAGTATTACCTTGACTACCATTGTTCACCTCATCATTGACTAAACTGCCTTCATCCATGTTGACAGTATTACCTTGACTACCATTGTTCGCCTCATCATTGACTAAACTGATTTCATCCATGTTGACAGTATTACCTTGACTACCATTGTTTACCTCATCATTGACTAAACTGCCTTCATCCATGTTGACAGTATTACCTTGGCTACCATTGTTCACCTCATCATTGACTAAACTGACTTCATCCTTATGAACCTTGACTACCAAACTACTAAACTGATTTCATCCATGTTGACAGTATTACCTTGACTACCATTGTTCACCTCGTCATTGACTAAACTGACATCATCCGTGTTGATAGCATTACCTTGTTTCGCAGATATTGATCTGAAATTTTGCACCTACACATGGGTCCATCCAACTTAGAAAGTGCGGGGTTGGTGAATTTCTAACACCATGGAGACCAGGATGGGGGGATTTTTTGGGGTGCGAATTCTTTTTCCCCAGCTATTGATGTCAAATTTTGCATTTAGATAGAGGACCGTCAGGTCCTTTCATAAAACGAGTTGTCGAATCTCTACCACCCGGGGGAAAATGAGGGGGGGGCCAAAACTCCATTTTCCCTATTTTTATACCATCGCCATAGTTTCAAACGAAGGAATAAACATAGCAGGAAAAATACTAAACAATCTAAGATATGCAGATGATACCACACTACTGGCGGGAACTCATACGAAGACTAAAGAAGGAAAGCGAAAAAGCAGGGTTGTATTTCAACATCAAAAAGACTAAGATAATGACCACAGCAGAATGGGATACATTCAAAATGGATGGAGAGGAAATAGAGGTGGTGTCAAGTTTCTCGTTTCTGGGCTCAATGGTGGAGAAAGAGGGAAGATGCGATTCAGAGGTGAGGCGGAGAATTTCAATGGGAAAAGCTGCAATGCAGGGTATGGATAAGATATTGAGGGACAGGCATGTGAGCTTACAGACAAAGACGAGATTAGTCAAAGCAATGATTTTCCCCATAATGTTATATGGAAGCGAGACGTGGACGAAGACGAATCGGCGTTGAATAACAACATTGCTGCGTGTGAAATGTGGATATGGAGGAGGCTGCTGGGGATATCGTGGAGGAAGAGAAGGACAAATGAATCTGTGATACAGGAGATAGGGCAACTAAGAGGGGATATGTCAGTGCTGCAGAGGATCATCAAACAGAAGCTGGTGTATTTCGGTCACGTGATGCGCACTGATGGACTGGAGAAGGCGATGATGCTGGCGTGTGGAGAGGGTGCAAGGAGAAGAGGACGACCGAGGACCAGATGGATGGAAGATATACACATGACGACCGGAATGAATCTGGAACAACTGAGGGATGCAGCGCAGAACAGAATGGAGTGGAGAAGGCTTCCATGACAGTCGCTAGAGTTCCTCGAACTGACGGCACAAGGTGACAAGGTGATAGTTTCACAGCTATTCACTTGAAACGTTGCAGCTAGATAGGGTGCCACCGGGACCACCTCGCCCCAACCAACACACACCTTGGCGAATCTTTACCACCAGAGGGAGAATGGGAGGAGGGGCGAAAACTATATTTTCCATATGTGTGTACTATCGCCATTGTTTTGCAGCTATTCGCCTGAAAAGTTGCAGCTCGATAGGGTGCCACCGGGACCACCTTGCCCCAAGCCAACACACACCTCGCCCGGCATGGGCCTGGTGGGGGCAGGGTGCTGTACGGAGTGGACAAAATTTTGGGGGCGAATTTTTTGCAGCTTTGCAGCTATTGATATGAAATTTTGCATGTACACAAAGGACCGTCAAGTCCAGCCAGTGGAGGGGCCATGGTGAGTGCCCGAAAACTAATTTTTTTTCCTATTTCCATTCCGTCGCCATAGATTCACAGCTGTTTACATAAAATTCCCGGGCATTGCCGGGTTCCCCAGCTAGTGTTTTGTATGCTTGTGCGAATCACAATTTGCCGTTCAGACCCCGTGACCGTAAATAGAACCAAATAGTTATGGGTTAAACTCATGAAGTCATGAACGCAACTTGTTCTATAATATCCACGTGATTAACCCTCGAGTGCCCAAGGGGGGGGGGGGTCCGACCGGACCCCAGGCCTGTTTTTTCCGGATAACTTTTTAAAGGCTATGGATCTGCATAAATGCTTTTAGATATTCCTAGAGCAATCTTTTGTGCATCGAATGGTATATTTTGCGTGAGTATTGTCCAACCCTGCACCCCACAACCACAGCATATACCGTACTAAGGGTACCCCATGATTTGCGGCTGATATTCATACAAGCGCATGGTTACTGGTCAACAAATAAATGGTCAGCGCACGTTATATGAAAGAAAGATTCATACAAATTGTTGAACTTAGTATTACTGACATTGTAGCACTATGTTTGCAGCATATAATTTGAAAGTCTGCAAGTAGGCTTAGTCTATGAGTAGGCCTATCACAGCAATAATTGCATACAACAGGTTTGCGTCAAAACGGATGGCATAGGACAGTTCATACAAACGGTGGCAACCATTCTGTCAAGGTTACGCGAATAAAATTTACACAAATTTACAATTGCGATTACGTTTTAGTCTACCATAATGCTACTGGTCCTTCGATAGCTGGAAATGAGAGCAGCTGACTGGCATGCGAACTCGCCAGACGTACACCGTATAGGCTTCCTTCGGTAAATAACGCAAGCAAGCATAAAGCAAGCACAACATGTGTATCACGAGATTTTTACACTATTAGTTTACACTAGGTGGTGTTATTGTGCCATAGGATACATCAATCGATTGAAAATTCTTTTGGGATTACACTGAACTAAATTCTATAACGATATTCCAATCTTTTCTCGAGATATTAACATGAAAACGCTGGGCTTCCTTTGGTAAATAACGCAAGCAAACATAAAATCTGTATCACGAGATTTTACACTATAATTTAACACCAGGTGGTGTTATTGTGATATAAGATACACCAATCGATTGCAAATTCATTTGGGATCACATAGCACTAAATTCTGTAACGATATTCCAACCCCTTCTCAAGATATTAACATAAAACGTTGGGGTCCGCGCGGACCCCCCCCCCCCTTGGGCCTTCGTGTACCAAAAAATACCTTGGGCACTCGAGTGTTAAATCTTTGCAATATAATTGGTTGGTTCACATAGAATAGTGTAATACCTATTAGTTAGTAAGCATATGCAAAAGGAATAAAATAATTCTGTTCTTTTCCTCGTAAAGGCACCATTTCAAGAGACGGGATTTTGTACCAAGATAGAAAAAATTACTCTGAATTGGCCTGTGCACTTAACTCAAAAGTAAACAAAAACGCACATAGAACACTATAATTCCTAGGCGGCGATTGGTGAAAAGCGTCCAGTTTCCTCGCAGTTTTCCTCCCCCCATCCATCACCTGGAAATCAGTATAATTCCTGATAAAGAGACCCACTCCTCCTCCATTTCCATTGGTCCTACATTGGTACCGGGTATACGAATTTGTAGCCTGACATATGAATGGTGCTGGCTGAGTTTATATCCAACCATGTTTCAGCTAATGCTAGTATTGTTGGCTGGACCATACTTAGCAGGACATTTACTTCAGAGACCTTGTTCTGAAGGCTTCTAAAATTAACATGCAATATGGAAAAGGATTGTTGATTTTGGCCGACATTTTTACAGATTTCATCAGCACATACATATCTAGCCTACTACTGCAAAGCTTTACACAATGGTAATAATAAGTCGGGATCAATATCAGGATTGTTTAGTGCAAAGGCATTTTCGGTGTATTCATCCACAGGCTGAAATAACTGTTCCATTGGTCCACTAATACTCTCTACAGTACAATGATGGGTTTCTATATCTTTCTCACTGTCAACATCACTATTAAACATAGGGCCAAAACCCCAACTGCTGTGCACTTAGTACAACACCATTTAACATCAAGAGAAAGTGTATCAACAGTGCATGAACAAGAGTCCAAAAGTGCGTGCAGTGTACTCTCATCAACACTTGAGCATAATGAGACTGAAAAGTCAGAATTGCTCATCCAGTCTAAACAAAATAAGCCAAATAAAGATACAGGCACGACTCAACGACAACCAGTGAAGGACAATCAAGTCTTACTGTATTCATTAAATCATGTAATGTAATGAAGCAAACAAGTGGGTATAGAGGTAATTACAGTGATAACGTTAAGCATTCGGCTGTTTTTTGCTTATTAGCTCTACAGTCTTCCTCTGGAAGTGCTGGACATCATCATCCAAAAGACCTATCTACATGGGGTATTGAAGTCATCAATAATGCAGAAAGACGAAGAAGTTATTTGGTTACTCATGTCAGTCGACGTGTGCTTCAATCGAAGAATTGCCCGACGTAGAAACAAGAAGGCAATCTGGCGTTGCCTGAAGGGTGAGATACCTTCCTAGCATTAGTTTTCAACTTGCTTGTCTCGTTTATAAACTAAGCCTGAATAATCTCAAAACAGTCGGAATGCATCGCAACACCCTGCGCATCGCATGATTTTTGGTGATCAATGCCTTAAAATCAGTTTTTATCGTTATTCGGAATACCGTCATGTTATCATTGCATTGTCAAGGTTACACTAACTGTGTGGACCTACTTTCTCGAAAAGCCATTCTGAGTGTTCATTTATTCATTCATTCAGAGCATTTAAATAGCGCCCCTTCAAGAAACTACTCAGATGCGCTCCCAGCCCAATCACGAACAAAGTAAAAAGACTTGAGGGACTTGTAGCACCCAGCCGGATGGACCACAAGTAGAGAGCGAAGCGTAACCGGAAGGTCGTTCCAGACAGTAGGCCCCACGACCGAGAAGACACGGCGATGCTTAATAGCCAAGCGAGCGCGCGGGACCAGAAGCTCACCACTAGACGAAGAGCGAAGTACACGACGAGCTGCAACGTCAGAGACTGGACAGCAAAGATCACGCAAGTATGACGGAGCACAGCCAAGGACACAGCGAAAGACCATAACAGGTGTCACGACAACTCGTCTACCGACAACTCGTCTAACGACAAGTGGTCTCCGGACAATTCGTCTTCGACAACTGGTCTACATATAACTGATCCAGCGCTTGAGAAATGGATGCTGGGTGAAAGATTTTACAGGTGAAATAGAGGTTGGATTGATGAAAAACGCAAGAGAAATGGAATCTGGATGATGGCTATTTTACAGGTGAAATAGACGCTGGATTGACGAAAATAACGTATGAGAAATAAAAGCTGGATGAAAGTATTTCTTGATCTGAAATAGAAGCTGGATTGATGAAACAACGCTTAAGTAATGGAAGCTGGATGAGGGTATTTTTTAAATCTGAAATAGAAGCTGGATTGACGAAAATAACGGGTGAGAAATAGAAGCTGGATGAAGGTATTTTGAAATATGAACTAGAAGCTGAATGCATTTCGAAATACATGAATAAAATCATCAATCCAGCTGCCATTTAGGCTAGAAAACCATTTTCATAAATAAAGCTTCTATTTCATCTATACTATTCGTCTGTAGACCAGTTGTCGTTAGACCAATTGTCCGGAGACGAGTTGTCGGTAGATGAGTTGTCGGTAGATCAGTACTGTTCTGCCGTCATAAGCAAGAACAGCGTAACTGAAAATTTGGCCGTTTTGAGTTAGATGCAGTTTCTGCATCTATTAATGGTCCTACACCTTGGAAAAAATTGAGAAACTCTGATCTCGATTCCTTCACAGAGAACCAGCGTGTGTGAAAACAACGTATCTGCAAAAACCGCATGGCATCATAAGCAAGTAACTGTTAGTATGTTTATCACCGGACCTAAGAGACCAGAAACTCATCATAAAGCGCCATCCTACAATTTTTTTGATTATTTTGTAGGTTGGCCCGACTATGCAACCTTCTGAAGCCATTATAGACCGCCAATTTGGCCGCCATCTTGTTTTCTCATGCAACCGCTAAACATTAAGCTTGATAACCACGATTTTCTTTCTCAGGAGGGTCAAATTGGTCCAGAAAAGCACGTTAGCATATAGCAACATTATTTGCATCTAACAGTATCATTTCCAGACTCCAAGCCTAGTCCAATTGGCGGCCATCTTTTTTCCCGCCAAATTAGACCACTTGCCGTGGTCCGATTTCTTGTAACTTTTAGTATGTTCATCACCAGACCTATGATACCAGAAAATCATCATAAAACGTTTTCTTGCAATTTTTTCGGGTCATGTTGTAGATTGACCCGTCTATTTAGAGAAGCATAATTATAGTATGCCTATTGCAAGTTTTTTTTTTATTGAAGTTCGCAGCAATAACCTTTGAAACCAGTCTAACCTAATCAATGCCTTATTTTGCAACTATGCCTACAGCAGAAAAACTGAGTGGAGGAGTTTGATGGGTCCATCTTTGTTTCGTTCGCAAGTTGGCGCAGTGTTATTTGATGTACATGTAGGTCTCGTTAAAATTACTCGACGTCTGTACGAACGCCGCAAGTTTCTGGAATAATTTCAATTAATTTGCCTTCTCTTCAGTTTTTAACCCATTAGTGCCCACAGGCCCTTTTTAGGGACACAAAGTTAATCAAGTGTAGTATATCATAAATGAACCACGAATTTTTAGTTTCTTTTTTGCTGTACTTAGCAATGTCTCTATAGTATTATTTGAACCATTTTGTTTGTATGTACATAAACATTTTGTGCAAAATATTTCCTTATGAACATCGATTAATAGAAAATTCACCAATCATGATTTCATGCTCAAAGGTGGGTGTTTTTCAATTAAATGACCTCAGTAAATTGAATAAATTGAATCAAATTTAGGTAGTACAACTACTTAGCCTGTGCAGGAATACTTTTGTTGCATGTTTCCTATGAACGTTGTAATTGCTGTGCTGCGTTGAACTTGTGTCCCTAAAAAGGGACTGTGGGCATTGGAGGGTACCCTATTTTCGTTAAGCAAAATTAACTGTGTGTATGGTTTTATGACCACTGGAGCCTATTAGATCCAATCGTTATGGCATATTTCTGCACCATCCCAATGCTAGAATGTATGTATGTATGTATGTATGTATGTATGTATGTATGTATGTATGTATGTATGTATGTATGTATGTATGTATGTATGTATGTATGTATGTATGTACGTATGTACGTATGTACGTATGTACGTATGTACGTATGTACGTATGTATGTATGTATGTATGTATGTATGTATGTATGTATGTATGTATGTATGTATGTATGTATGTATGTATGTATGTATGTATGTATGTATGTATGTATGTATGTATGTATGTATGTACATGTATGTATGTATGTATGTATGTATGTGTGTATGTATGTATGTATGTATGTATGTATGTATGTATGTATGTATGTGTGTATGTATGTATGTATGTATGTATGTATGTATCATCATCATCATCATCATCATCATCATCATCATCATCATCATCATCATCATCATCATCATCATGCATGCATGCATGCATGTAGGTATTTATGCGTGTACGCATGAATGTATGTGTAAGTACGCACGCACGTACGTACATAGGTAGTATGTATGCATTTACGCCGGTGCGTATGTACGCGGGTATGTACATTGTATGTACGCTGGTACGTATGTACGCAGTATGTATGTATGTATGACATTGTAGTATGTATGTATGTATGAATGTATTTATGTATTTATGTATGTATGTATGTATGTATGTATGTATGTATGTATATATGTATGTATGTATGTATGTATGTTCGTATGTATGTATGTATGTATGTATGTATGTATGTATGTATGTATGTATGTATGTATGTATGTATGTATGCTTATGTCCACTGTCTGGCGGCTCATGCTGACGCAGCGGTTGGAACAATAAGCCAGACTATAGTAACCCTGCAGTCCTGGATGTCCTCAAACGGTGTCACGACAACTCGTCCATAGACAACTCGTCCAACGACAACTCGTCCACTGACAACTGGTTCACCGACAACTCGTCCACCGAAATAGAAGCAGGATTAACGAGAGAGCGCTTGAGAAAATTAATGGAAGCTGGATGAAAGTTCTTTATTTACGAAATAGGAGCTGGGTTTATGAAAAAAAGTCTAATGGGTTTCTTGCTTAAATAGAAGCTGAATTGACGATTTTCATCATGTGTCTCAAATGCTGCCTACAAGTCTCAGTGCATACTCGCTGATTTCTACGTCATCAATGGCTGCGGTGGATCCCTTCTGTCTTGGGAGACCTCCAATCAGCTCCGCCTCATCGACATGGTCATACAAGTTGTCATGACGAAACCGACCTTGGTTGATGAATATTCCGACCTGTTCAAAGGCCTTGGTAAGCTGAAAAATTTTCAGGTCAGACTTCACATTGATGAAAAGGTTGCTCCAATGCTCAACCTCATCGCCGCATTCCCTTCCACATTCGGCAGCAGGTTGAAGCGCAGTTGCAAGCCGATCTTCAGCAAGGCGTTATCGAAAGAGTTGAAGGTGCAACTCCGTGGGTATCTCCGATAGTCGTCGTACCGAAACCGAGAACTCCTGGAGCCATCAGGGTATGTGTGGACATGCGTAGAGCCAATACTGCAATTAAGCGAGAAAGACACTTAACACCAACGATCAACGACATGATCCACGACCTTAATGGGGCCCAGGTATTTTCGAAACTTGACCTAAACCAAGGATACAACCAATTGGAATTGGAACCCGCCTCCAGGTACATCACCACGTTCTCCACTCACACCGGGATCTGGCGCCACAAAAGGCTTAATTTTGGAATTTCCTCCGCAGCAGATGTATTTCAAAATGCAATTCGGGAATCCCTCAGTGGCCTTAAGGGAGTCGTCAACATCAGTGACGATATACTGGTGTTTGGTGTGGCGGACTCACCCGTCTCGTCACAAGCGGCACAAGCCCCCTCGCCGCCGGCGCATCGACCGACGCACGAGGGGTCGCGAGCTGGGCCTCTCGACTCGGGCGCCGCTCCCTTGCTTCAGATTGATCGGAGCCGCCCGAGTTGCTCTCTCGCCGGTGTCTACTTTCGGTGTAACGGGTCTCCAAGGCGCCGCCGCTCCCTTCACTGTCCGGCCAAGACGGCTCTGAAACGGTCGCTCGTGAGAGGGTATAGAGCTCGACGAGCGAATGAGGAAACGATATGTATATGTATTTGGCAGCCGAAGCCGTATTAGGAAACTCCTGTACTATCACACACGGTAGCTACTCGAGCGGGGAGGGGGCCCAATCCCTTGTCCTGACGATATATAGCATGCACCACGGAACGGGTCTTCTACGATCGGGGATCGCAGATTATCGAACGGGTATCAGTTTGCCCTCGAACGCGTAACCGAACAGCTATGACGCAGAGTAGCCGGGTTAGCAGCTATCTATACGCCACTGGATACGTTGTGAACAAGTTCACGTAGGACACGGTGACGACATCGAATACGCAGGGTATCGAGTGGTCATCAGCGCGCCGTATATATCGCAGCCAATGCAGAATCATACACAGTGTGTTGTCTTGCTAGACTTGCTCGACACTTAAGCAGCGCAGCGTGTGGCAGGGTTTATTCCACCGATTTCTGCTGTATAAATATAGATGTATGGCTATATATCGTATACATCCAATTTCGTACGGTTTTCGCATGTAATTCGAATAAAATTCATATCTTTTCAGTCTTTCATTTTATCGATTCCGGATAAATTGCAAACTTTTTGCCCTATAATTTATCTGTCTTTCTGCGTATTCAGATTTTTGATACCATTACCCGCCGAAATTTTATACGCGGCCAAAGTCAAAAGTAGCTGTGTGCACGCTATAGGGGAGACCGGGGCTGGTTGCAACATTTTTCACATTTTTGAGTGTAACATTTGTATCTTTTGAGCTATCTGCAAACTGTTTAGCCCATATGAATCCTTTACATCTCAGCATCAAAACAAGACATAGTGATGATTTCAGTGACCAAGCATGTACCCACAATAACTAACTGAACAGAGGGCTCCAAAATGTTGCAACCAGCCCCGGGCCGGTGTTGGTTGCAACAACCCTCGAGAATGGTTGCAACAGTATTGAAAGTAGCCTAAATATTCAAATGAGGCTGCGTAGCCCAGGGGCCAACTGAGGCCTGCCTGTGCATCTAACTTATAAGAATGTGATAATTAAACAAATTTAAAAATTCAGGGTATTGAGAGCATCAAAAAAGATTGAAAACTGTTTTGCCATAGTACCTAATCGTCATGCGAAAAGTCTGATAAATATTCTCCAGTGGCCTATAACCGATAGAGTTGGACCAGCTACTTCTACCTAATTGGGCTAATGATATTCAATATTTAATTTAAAATGTAAGATTATTTCAAGTCTTCAGATTTGTATTTCAGGGATCTATATAGAATCGATTCCAGTGTGAGAGTTATGGTTTTCCATCCACCAAAGAGATTGCAAACTTAATTTATTATAATTATATGCCCAAGAAATCGTCTCATAGCCTACAGTTGAAGAAGCTTGTGTTTGTCATCCATCCTCAAGTTTGGCACCGATATAGTCAATCAGAACATATCTTATAGAAATAATGTGTACCGGTAATGAAGTTAACTCGCATATATAAAAAACAATGGAGGCACATAACCCCTAATGTGCAGGCATAGCACACGGCACAGTGCACACCATTGAAAGGAAGTTCATATTAAACTTAGTGGCACGTTGGTAAATACAACACAGCAAGTTCACTTGCTTCCACAATAACCCATAATACATGACAACAACCATCAGCAAAGAGTAAGTAATTGATTTTGGCTCCCTCCGGGACAAGTCGATGTCATAATTTGTCTATACGCATATTTATCAATTTATCGCCACAATGTTGAATAATTAAATTTGTGGCTTTGGCAGTCCAAGAATAGCACTGCTCTCAGCAACTTCTTTGTCTATACACACATCTTTGTTTCTTGAATGTGCTCTAACTGCGACGGGCAGGCCAACAATGAAAGCGGCTTATTGAAATAAACGTGTGGGGTTGGTTGCAACATGTTGCAACCAACCCCGAAAAAAATGTTGCAACCAGCCCCGAAGCAATGCCTAGACAGTCTTATGGCTCAAAATTTCGACGGCGCTGATTATAAATAAAATGACTAAATGCATTTTCAAGCCTAATTACTTTTCCAACTTATAGAGCCAAACCAAAAAATATTCACTCAAAACATTCGGCTATATAACGAAAAAACTAAAAACCGAAAAATTTACTTTCGATTGCCAAAAACCATTTTTTTTAAATTTTTCGGTAGATATTATCAATTGATTGCTAAGAAATTAGGACACATTGGCCTAAAATGTATTCTTTACAAAATGGTTTGCTCAATTTTGAGTTGATATTATGTAGCGCCGAAATATCGATGGTGTTGCAACCAACACCTGTTGCAACCAGCCCCGGTCTCCCCTACTTTGGCTATAACACACGAATCGGTCTTCCGTAGGAAGAACTTTTCAACGCGAATTTTGACGTCTTAATGCCTCATGGCAAACTTGTAGCCAAACGATTTACCGATGGAATGGTGGATCTCGAAAAATTGTATCGACTATAGCTCCGGCGCTATAAGGGATCCCGCGACCCTACCTTGGTCGCTCTCTATTTCGTCAGTTACCAGCTTACGTTTCATAACCGAAATTCGTCTTGTGGCATTTCCGCCACATTGGCACCAACCAACTGGAGCACGACATTCACCTCCGTGCCTGTCTACAACGCATCCGCGAAAATGGTCTAACCCTGAATGCAAAGAAATGCCTGTTCAACAAAACATTTTTGGATTTTTTTGGATACACGTTTTCGTCCAGTGGCCTATCTGTGGATACCAACAAAATCACAGCCATCACCAACCTGCCGCGGCCCACTAACATCAGCGGGATCCGCAGTCTGCTTGGCATGGCTAATTTCAGCTCACGATTCATCCCCAACTATGCCACGTTGACTCAGCCGCTCAGAACTTTACTACACAAGAATGCCACGTTTGTGTGGTCTACTGAACAAGACAATTCATTAACGGCAATATGCATTATGCAAAGCACTGTCACAAGCACCTGTGCTGGCATATTTTGATGAGGCCAAATCCACTGAAATATTCACGGATGCTAGTCCAGTCGGTTTAGGCGCCATCCTTGTGCAGTGCAGGGAGAATGGTGACAACCGTCGTACCGTTGCTTATGCCAGCCGGTCACTTACCGACGTTGAACAGCGGTATTCGCAGACGGAACGAGAGGCCCTTGCGATGGTATGGGCTTGTGAACATTTTCATTTGTACATTTTCGGCAGACCTGTGCGTGTCTACACTGACCACAAACTATTGGTGCATAGTTTTGGCAGTTGTCACTCTAAACCTTCTGCCAGAATTGAGAGGTGGGCGCTCAGGCTTCAACCTTATGCAGCCAACGTTGTGTATCGTGCTGGTGATGATAACCCTGCAGATTACTTATCACGACATCCAAAGCCTTATCCTCAACAAACGTCACGCGAAGAGAAAGTTGCTGAAGAATATATTAACTTTCTCACAAGCAATGCCATCCCTCGTGCAATGACTCTAGATGAAGTGCGCACCGCCACTCAGCAGGACCCGACGTTACACGAAATTTGGTCTTCCACCCAATCTGGACGTTGGAACCATCACTCAGTTGATCACCGTATCGACCCTGTTGACTATGATGCGTTTTCCAGGATTCGCTCTGAGTTAACTGCGGATTTCCACAACGGAGTCATTCTGCGTCAAGGTCGTATCGTTCTACCCCGGCGTCTCCAGGATAGGGCTGTGTGCCTCGCTCATGAAGGTCATCAAGGAATGACCAAAACGAAATCACTTCTCCGAGAAAAAGTCTGGTTCCCAGGCATTAACCACATGGTTGAGTCTCAAGTCCGATCATGTCTTCCATGTGCTACAGCCACACCGACGGAGAGCCGAGAACCGCTTCGGATGTTGGAGCTTCCGGATGGGCCATGGACTTGCGTAAGCTCGGATTTTGCCGAAGTTCAGGACACATATCTACTGGTACTATACGATGAATATTCCAGGTTTCCCGTGGTTGACATAACACCATCGACCTCTGCAAATACCATCATCCCTAGATTAGACAAGATATTTTCAGAGTTCGGAATTCCATCTGTTCTCAAGTCTGACAACGGCCCACCCTTTCAAAGCAAACAGTTTGAATCGTTCTCCGCTGATCTTGGTTTCAAACACCGTAAAATCACACCATATTGGCCTCGAGCCAATGGTGAAGCGGAACGCTTCATGAGGACTGTCAAGAAAGTCATAAAGACCGCCTCTGTAGAAAACAAAGTCTGGAAACAGGAGCTGTGTCGGTTTCTCCGCAACTACAGGGCCACACCTCACTCAACAACGGGCGTTGCGCCGGCTACGTTGCTGTTCGGCCGACCATTGAGTGTTAAACTTCCTCAACCCTCGGTCAAAGTGGACGACCTTGACCTTCGTCGTCGTGACACCAGACAGAAAGCTGTGATGAAGGAACACGCTGATCGTTCTTCTCGGGCTTGTCCCTCAACTATTTCTGTGGGTGACTCGGTGCTGTTAAGGTCATCTCAGATGCAGTCCAAACTAAGCACTCCATTCGAACCTCTTCCTTATCAAGTTGTGGGACAAAAAGGCTCTATGATTTCAGCAAAAAGGGGGCAGCGGATTGTTACTCGTAACTCGTCTTTCTTCAAACCGTTTCATGTCGAGACCGAAGAGCGAGACAAGCACTTCAAACCCCACCACCAATCACAACAAAGGATCCAGAGAACATGTGTGTGGAGCCGAAAATGGTGACCACATCATCTGACCTCATGCCTGCTGCCTCGGTTCCAACTTCTCCCATCCACACAACCAGAGATGAGAACAATCCTGATGCTCAAAGTGATTCTGTTGTGCCGTCTGAGAACCAGAAGCTGGAGTCCTCGACACGTCGGTCCAGCCGCCACAGAGATCCTCCTTGGTGGTTGAACGATTATGTCAGGGCATAATAATCCCTGTTCTGGTATTTCTGCACTTGGCAGATATTCTTGTTGTTTGATGTTTGTGTTTTGTTTGTGAAAGGTAGTTGGTTAGATTTGTTGACGTTCTTTTTAGGTTGACTAATTCGATGCAATGTGAACTTTGTTAATCGACTTCAAATTTCTGGACCTAAAAGGGGAGGGAGATTGACGCAATGTGAACTTTGTTAATCGACTTCAAATTTCTGGACCTAAAAGGGGAGGGATGTAATAGCGCGATATAAACAGTTGTAATAGTGCGCTTTATAAACAGTTATGGTTCGAGAGTAGAACGGGGATCAAGAGCAGATAAGGAATGGCGGTTGCAGTGTGTTGGTCTAATTAAAGTGTTGTTTAATAACTATTAAAGTGTTGTCTAATAACTATTACGTATGTCTACTCGTATTCAACCATCTACGTGCACCGTAACGATGCTTTGCCTAGCACTGTAGTTCATAATATCAGTTGAACGGGCATAACCGGGTCTGCCATATAAAAGTCAATTGCTAAGGACGACTATAGTCAGGATAGCCGGAAGAGGGGATAAGGGACCGTCCATAAATGACGTCATGCACATAGGGTTGGAGGTCACACATAATATGTGACGATGTGTGATGGTCTCTAACTAGATATCATATGACATCTGTGATGAAGTGTGGCGAGGAAAGTCAAAATCGTTGAAAATTACGTGTCGTCATTTATGGACGACCCCTGATAGCTGGTTTTGACATTTCTATTTGCTGCCTTTCATCTATCTGTATGTTAGTTTTCATTTATATGTTGAATTTTCATATTTTAATAGCATACAAGTGAAGTAACCATGTCACATTTTAAGAATTTTCATTTATATAAACCTGTGCTCTGTAGTGCCCACTGTCTCTTTTTAGGGACAAGAATTTAAATGCCGATATTTTTGTTACCTGATGTTTGCAAATTTTTCCCATATTTTTCCCGTTATACCATCCATATTGTCTACCACACCAAGAAATTTCATGAAGTTTTTCCGTAATGGGCACTAAAGGGTTAAAAAACTTGAAACGTAGGTTATTTGATATTTAATGACACTGGTTTGCGCTGATTATAAATAACTTAGATGTAACTAAGCTAATAGCTGTTGTTGAGAATTAATTAAATTCGCGTTCGTACTCCGAACTTGGTGGAAGAAAAGAGATCACTGATGGACACTATACGTGGACGGCAGAAGAAATGGATAGGACACATCTTAAGGAGCGACACCCTACTAAAAGACATCATTGAGGGAAGAACGGAGGGGAAAAGGATGCGAGGTAGAACAAGAACAATGCTGCTGGACTGGATGCTGACAGAAGAGGGATACAGAGGACTGAAATGAGAAGCGCAGGACAGAGAAAAATGGCGTCATTGGACATACGAACCTGACTGACGGCAGTGAACATAAAGAAGAAGACTCCGATCTACTTTTACACTTGTGCGTTTCCGGAAATTTGAATATTTTGGACGCGGAAAAAGGAAATTTTAGTATGTGGATGTTGTTTTGAAATTTATAGTTTCAGATGACACATTTGTTAAAGACACATATCTAGTGGAGTAAGAGGATCACCGATACAGAAATTGAAACAGTCTTTACTATCCTTTTTTTAGTATTTCGTCAATGTCGGTCGCAAGTGGTAAGTGTTCAATCACTATTCACTACACCATACGGTGTTACTTATAGACTATACGTTGTAGAAACTACACTAGGGGCGCCGACGACTAAAAAAGGTGTCTTCAGAAATTACGACAACCAAAAAAGGTGTCTATGGAAATTTTGACGACTAAAAAAGATGTTTTCTGTATTTTGAAACCTAAAAAGGTGTCTTTGGAAATTTTGACGACTGAAATAAGGTGTGTTCAGAATTTTTGACAACTAAAAAAGGTGTCTTTAGAAATTTTGACAACTAAAAAATGTGTCTTCACACATCTTTACGACTAAAATAAGTGTCTTGAGAAATTTTGACAAGTAAAAAAGGTGTCTTTAGAAATTTTGACAACTAAAAACGGTGTCATCAGACATTTTTACGAGTAAAAAGGTGTTTTCAGGAATTTTGACGACTAAAAAAGTCGTCAGAAATTCTCCGCCGAAGTAACAGTTGCCGAAATCAAATCCTGGCTACGACCTTGGAGGCTGGGGAAGTTGTGCAGTTCTAAAATTCCTTTAAAAACGCCCTCTTCGGCTTCGACCCGACCAAATCTTCGCCCCAACAAAGCTGAGTTCTTTTTAGCCCATCCCCCTTAGCGGAAACCAAACTCCGCCATGCACATAGGCCTACCTGCTATGACTACAACTTACATTCTACTATTGATTTTTTTCAGATGTGTATGAGAACTTTTTTTGTAAAAGTGCAACAATCTTTAGAAACAGCAGAGCTTATTTTCTGAAAAATATTAGACCAAATGACGAGTTCATCGGTTTGCTGTTTCGCTTCAACTGCATTACGGCAGAACAACGCCACTTCATTCAATGTCAACGTTCAAAAAGAGCTAAGAATGAAAAGATTTTGCACATTGTGAGGTCCTTTGACAACAAGAAGTGCTCACTTATCGCGAAGTTTCTTCGACAAACAGACCAAATGGCAGTGGCAAAGATCGTCAGTGACGGAGGAGGTTCATTGTACATTATAACAAATTGTCATCAGCATACTTTTTTGATTATTATAAACTGTTATAGAGTGAGGCAGATGTACCCACACAAATTAATCAAATTTAGTTTCACCCGTGTCTAAACAGGGTGCGCCCAAAAAACCTGGGACTTTTGCCAATATCTTGGCCAAAAGTAAGAATTCCGAAATGAAATTTTACGGTCTTAAAGGCAGCTCATATCTATACAGGATGGCAGATTTCATCAAAATATTTGAAACGGAACAAAAGTTATGCCACTTTTAGGGAGGCCACCCACCGTTTTTTGACGATTCAAATACGAAACGCAACAAAAAGTAACAAAAACGAGATTTTGTTAAGTCTCATTTCGAAATAACTGTTGTCAAATGAACTTGGTAGTACTTCACAATGTGCCCACCACCAGTGCCAACACTTCTTTTGAGTCTCCTTGCAAAGTTGTTGATGGACCTGTTGATTAATCTGACAGATTCCTTATTATTCCTTATTTACCAATCTGATTGTCATCTTGCTAAGTGACTTCTCAGAAACGTGCAACTACGATGGTACCCTGTTTCTTTTTTAAATAGTAGTAATAATGATCATCTGGCAATATGAAGGCTATTTGATAATAAAAAAATATTTGAGATGAGACATAAAAAAATTTTTTTGCTACTTTTTGCTGCGTTATGACTTTGAATCGTTAAAAAACGGGGGATGGCCTCACTAAAAGTGGTATAACTTTTGCTGTGCTTCATGTTATGTTGATGAAATATTACCATCATGTGAGTAGATAGAAAACTAAGCGTTTGATGCAGTAAACCAGTAATCAACCCAAAAAATCAGTTGAACCCAATCCCTGGTTCAAAAATCAGTCGAACCAACACCAACCAATAAAAAGAAGAATCGAAACCTGGTTATTTCCAATATTTTCGATCCGCCGTGCACAAACCTAATCCCTGGTTCAACCCAGCGCCTACACCTAATCCTTCGTTAAAACACCCCATGCCACCTATCACGGGGGTCAAGCCACCACAAGCGCGCATTTGGCACATCATCGGTGGCGCTTTACTGCAACGAGCGATTAAACAACTTTTTCTTGTGTATATAAAATGACAGAAAATATTTTTTCGAAACAGCTTAAAGACATGCCACCCCAATATAAAATGGAATTCTCGAAGAAAACTGTTATTGAATTATGAAAAATCGCCAAGCAGAGCGGCTTGCATGGGTACACGAGATTGCGGAAAGCGGAGTTGATTGCTAGAATTGAAGCCTGCAGCACCCCCTCAATTTCACCTAACGTTAGTTTGCTCGACGCCGCCGTTCCCGTCCACGAATTCCCAATACTCCAACCCGTACCAGCCACGATAGTACGAAAAATATCTGATAATACAAAATCAGCGATTAATACATTCGCAAAGTGGATTGAAGGGTATATTCCTGAAGAACCAAAGAAAAAGGTGAAGCGCTGAAAGCCAAAGTGAATTCCATATTCGCTAAAATTCATACGAAGGCACATAAAATTAGAGAGACGGCTTCAGCTATCAAGGGCTTCACGAAACAATACACGGTAGAGGGGGCTAGCGGTATTGATGCAACATCTTTTCTATAAACATCATTCGAACACAGGTGGCAGACTTGTTGTCGAAAAATCGGCAGACAAAGACCAACTTTGTCCTTACCTGCACAATGGAGCGCGTTGATATGAAGACTGGAGAAGTAGATACCAAAAATTTTGACATTCGTTTCAATGGCTGAGGTGATTCTAGACTCCACTGATGTAAGTGAAATTTATAACACCGCTAAAGATAAAATCCTAGAATCGATAGCCGCCTTCCAGATGCGTGGGAGTAACTGGAGACTCAGTGCGGTTCAAAAATTAGAAATCAACACGGTTGTTTATAAACCGCTGAAAGGTAGTTCTTACATTCCACTTCCTGGGTACTTAGCTCGCAAAAAGGCTATTATTAACATGAAAAACGACGACGATGAATGTTTTAAATGGTGTATTACTAGAGCGCTGAACCCAATTGATGGTAACCCGGAGAGAATCACTAGAGATCTAAAAGAACAATCTAAGAAACTCAATTGGAGTGGTATTGAATTCCCAGTAGCGGCGGATGCTAATGTGATGGCGGATGCTAATGTGATAAGTAAGTTTGAGAAAAGTAATAATATTAGCATTAATGTTTTGGGTTATGAGAACGACCTGTTCCCATCTATATAAATAAAAATGAAACTTTCCAATAGTTCCTGTTAACACCACGCCGAAACTGACGCACCGATTGTTGTGAAAATTTACCAAAACCTTCCATTCAAATAGCACCGTGTCTTAAGATTTTCTCACCCGAAAAAACGCAATCGTTTCCACAAAAAGTGAACTTTGCAATTCGTTCGTCCGCCATTTCCAAATTCAACACGTCCCACACGGTTCCCAGATTTCAGAAAGGCTGTCTCCAAACACAGCAGACGAAACATCAATGATGTCGCGTCCTGTGACGTCATAAGCGATTCAAAATTTAAGCGGCCTTCACGGCGTGACGGAGGAAAGCAGCGGAGAGAGCGGCACGAAGACGGTGGGGAGGGAGCGGAGGGGGAGGGGAGGTGGAGCTCGAAGGGGAGGGGAAGGGGAGGGGAGGGGCGGGGGAGGGAGGCCTTTCCCCAAAGCGGCCTTCACGGCGTGACGGAGGAAAAAAGCGGAGAGAGCGGTGGGGGAGGGGAGGTGGAGGTCGAGAGGGAGGGGAAAAGGAGGGGAGGGGAGGGAGGGGGAGGGGGAGGGGAGGGGGAGGGAATGGGGGTAGGGGGAGGGGAGGGGGAGTGGAGGGGAAGGGGAGGGAATGGGGGGTAGGGGGGAGGGGGAGGGAGAGGGGAGGGGAGGGGGAGGGGAGGAGGAGAGGGAGAGGGAGGGGGGGGGGAGAGGGAGGGGAGGGGGAGGGGAGCCTCTTTTTAGCCACAGCAACGCGTGGCCGGGTTCAGCTAGTAAGAACGAAAGCAATATCTGCGTAGATCTCTTATTTCCGACGGTGAAAAGAAGCACTACTGTTGGATTAAGAACTTTAACAGATTGCTTGCATTGCGAACAGAAAAATCCCATAATGCGATGCACTATTGGAGAAGATGTTTAATCGGTTATAGAGAAGTAGAATTGCTTTACAAACATACCGAGTACTGTTCCCAACACGACGCCCAAAAGATAGAACTTCCAGAACTTGGGACTACATGTATGTTGAGTTTTACAAATTATTGTAAAAAAATGAGAGTACCGTTTTTGTACTTTGCAGATTTCGAATCGTTCATTAAACCTATAGACATATGTCAACCTGACTCTAGCACGTCTTACACAAATAAGTACCAAAAACATACGCCCAGCTCGTTTTGTTATCACGTAAAATGCTTCGACGACGACGTTTATTCCCAAGAGCCAGTGAGGTTTACGGCTGAAAACGACGACGATGATGTCGCCCAGTTATTCGTAGATTCTCTCGAAGAAAATGTAAAACGAATATATAACGAGTTAAAATTCCCCAAGAAAATGATATTCGGCAAAACTGATAAGAAATGTTTCGATGAGGCTGCCATATCTGTGGAGGAGAGTTGGGTGAAGATCGAGTTAGAGATCACTGTTATTTAAGCGGTAAATTTAGAGGCGCCGTTCATAACATTTGCAATTTAAATTATCAAGTTCCCAAGTTTTTCCCTGTAGTATTCCATAATTTAACCGGATACGATAGCCATTTATTTATAAAGAAATTAGGAGGCGAACATGGCGAGAAAATCAATTGCATTCCCTGCAACGAAGAAAAGTACATATCTTTCAGCAGAGAGGTCTTTGTTGATAAGTTTGTAGATACAAAAGATGGAAAAGAGAAAGAAGTCAAGCGCGAATTACGCTTTATCGATAGTTTTAAATTCATGCCCTCGAGTCTCGACGCGTTATCGAAAAATCTTCAGAAAGATCAGTGTAAGAATTTAGGGAATTTTTTTAAAGGCGAGGAGTTAGATCTTTTACTCAGAAAAGGCGTTTACCCGTATGATTAGCCTACGTCGACGGCGTTGAAAGATTAAACGAAACCGAATTGCCTCCGAAGCATAACTTCTATTCTAAACTAAACGATTCGGGTATCAGCGACGAAGATTACGAGCACGCTAAAGCTGTATGGAATAAATTTGATTGTAAAACGTTAAGACAATATCACGACTTGTACAATTTGTCGGATGTTCTATTATTAGCGGATGTATTCGAAAACTTTAGAGACGTCTGTATGAAGAACTACAACCTAGATCCCGCGTGGTATTATACTTCCCCAGGGCTGGCTTGGGACGCGGCGTTAAAGTTGACCGGTGTAGAGTTGGAGTTGTTGAGCGACTACGATATGTTACTGATGATTAAGCAGGGAATAAGAGGAGGTGTCAGCACGATTTCGAATCGATACGCAAAAGCGAACAACGAGTACATGGGAGAAGCTTTCGATCGTACCCAGCCGTCGATATTCATTCCTTACTTAGACGCGAACAACTTGTACGGATGGGCGATGAGCAAGCCGTTACCAACGTTTAAAATGGATAAGCGATGATGAATTGAATGATTGGAGAAGCGTTACCGAACGAAATGGGGTGGGGTGTGTGTTAGAAGTCGATTTAGAATATCCTAAGGAATTACACGACCTGCATAACGATTATCCTCTAGCCTCCGAGAGTGTAAAACCCGCAGGATCGGATGTAGCGAAACTAATTCCAAATTTAAATGATAACAAGAAGTACGTCGTTCATTACGGTAATTTAAAGTTGTACGAAAGTCTCGGATTGAAAATCGTTAAAATACATCGTGGGATAAAATTCGTAGAAAGCGCCTGGCTGAAAAAAATATATCGATCTAAATAGGCCTACCAACCTGAGAACGAAAGCTACTAACGATTTCGAGAAAAACTTTTTCAAGCTGATGAACAATAGCGTCTTCGGTAAAACAATGGAATGTATAGAGAATCGAGTTGACATACGATTGGTAACCGACGAGAAAGAAGCTATTACACTCGCGGCGAAAACTAATTACCACAGTCGAACCATTTTCGACGAAAATCTCATCGCCGATCACATGAAAATGACCAAGCTGTTTTACAACAAGCCGATATATCTAGGAATGAGCATTTTAGACATGAGCAAAACTTTAATGTAGGCCTATCAATTTCATTATAACTAGGCCACATCAAGACCAAGTACGGAGATAGGGCCAAGCTATTATTCACCGATACGGATTCGTTAGATTACGAAATTAAAACAGAAGACTTCTACAAAGATATTTCCCCCGACGTTCGAAGTATGTTCGATACTTCGGACTACCCTAAAGATCACCCATCTGGTATAGAAACGGGCGTAAATAAGAAAGTTATAGGCATGTTCAAAGACGAGGCAGCGGGTAAACAAATCGAAGAATTTGTGGGTTTAAGATCCAAGTTGTAGCCTATTCGTACAAGATGGCGGGCGTAGATAACAAAAAATGTAAAGGTGTAAAGAAGAACGTCATTAAGAAAACGATAACTCATGAAGTTTATAAAGACTGCGTGTTTACGAAAAGAGAACAGTTAACCCTCAGGCTACCACGCTATTTTTGTAACATTGACTACCAAGGGGGGGTGGTTACCATCTCCCCTGGATTTTGGGTTTGGTTTGAAATATCATAACTTTCATTCATTCATTCATTTATTCAGAGCATTTATATAGCGCCCCTTCAAGAAACTACTCAGAGGCGCTCCCAGCCCAACCACGAACAAAGAAAAAAGACTTGAGGGACTTGTAGAACGCAGCCGGATGGACCACAAGTAGTGAGCGAAGCGAGAGTGGGAGGTCGTTTCAGACAGTAGGCCCCACGACCGAGAAAGCACGGCGCTGCTTAATAGCCAAGCGAGCCCGCGGGACCAGAAGCTCACCTTTAGACGAAGAGCGAAGTACACGACGCTCTGCAACGTCAGAGACTGGACAGCACAGATAAGCTGACATAACTTGTAATATACCTATGGATTCAGCATTCATTTCTGCACAAAATGGTATATTTGGGTTTAAAATATATGAAAGCACCCCGAAGTTATGAATTTTTTACCGTAGGCACCCGTCGATTCCACAAAATGTATACTTTCGCATAAGCAAAATATTAGATTCTGTGTGTTTTTAACATAATTTATTTAATTAAAAATAGTTTACAAAATAAAGTCCAATATTCAACTATAAAAACTAGTTATAAGTTTGTTTTAGTTACAATAAAAAGAGAAAAAACATGTAAAACATGCTGAAAAACGTTTACGCAGACTTATCGGTTTGCGTTGTAAAAAAAACCCAACATTTTCACACATTTAATATTATTTTGAGCACTTTCGGTCATCAAATGTCAAATTAATTGGTATCAACAAAAAGCCCTAAATGCCCTCTATAGAATGACATAATTTATTTCTATTAAAAAATAAATTATGAATAATTTTTAATAAGAAAAACATGAATATTTCATGAAAATAAAACACCTTTTTTAATTTTAATTTATTTTGGGCACTTCCGGTTGTCCAAAGACAACTCACTGAGCATGGAAATGTAGCCCCACATTCCCTCTACAGAATGGTGTAATTGGTGTCTCTTCATGTCAAAGGACGGATAAGATACAGCCGATAATCTAAGGGGTGGTATCCACCCCCTCTGGTGCCTCGGGTATATCGGGTATAACTTTTAAATCGTATGGTATATCATCACACATTTTAGCTCAAAATGTGTGCAAATGAATCCTCTACAGCTACCTAAAACGTCAAAATTTTTGATTTGGGAAAAACCTAGGGGGATGGATACCACCCCCCCCCCTGGTAGCCCAAGGGTTAAAACCGATGAACGTTATTCGGTCGTATCATCACGATATTTAGCCTACACGGAAGAGATTAATAAAGTCGCTATGTCCGCCAACGACGATAAACGAGTGATAGCCTAATGGAGGACGGCATCCATACTCTCGCATACGGGCATTATTCTCTAAACATAAAATGAGTTACGCAACTGTAAAAACATCGATGTTGAAGGCGTTGTTCTTCCAAATCATCCAAACGAATTTTGAATTGTTAGATGCCGCGAAGAAGCTGAATATTCCTGATTTCAGAGGTGTGTTCTTACGAGAAACCTAGACGGAATGAGTGTGGGATATTGAATCTAGACGATTCTAATGGTACAGGCTCACACTGGAGCCTTTTTTTAAAGAACGGTAACGATAAAATATATTTCGATAGTTACGGCCTCCCTCTCCCTCTGGAACTGTTTAAGTATTTAGGCCGGCTAGTGCTATATAACAGCGAACGTATACAACCGGATAACGAGGTGTTCTGTGGCCATTTATGCCTGTACGAAAAAAACATGCAATGATGGAATGAATTTTCAAGAAGTTATAAACGACCTGCATTAAAAATTATTATATATAAAATGCATGTCGATAAATTCGGTCACACCGATGCTGGAACAACGCAAAGAGTAATTGCTGGGGGCGTTACTTTTAGCCAAGTAAATAGTACTTTTCTAAGGCTAGATGGAGCAAACCTGGCGACTGGAAATCTAAATATGAATGGACACACCATTAAAGGCCTACCTACAACGAATACTACGGAAGCGGGAATGGATGAGGCTCTAAGTCGGGGACAAGCCATAGATTTGATAACGAATCACAATGAGTCTCCGTCTAACGATAATCATTTGACGAATAAGAAGTACGTCGAAGAACGAATTGCTTCGACTGCTGTAGGACCCGCGGTTAGCGCTTACAGTAACACTCAACAAGCTATAAACGCTAGAACTAACACACTAGTTACTTTTGAATTTGTAAGAAGCGTAACCGATAGCAGTTTCACTCCCCGTAAAGCTGGGCATTATATCGTTTCGGCGTACATAGAATTTTGTAGCATTAGTAATACCACTTATGGTACCGTCCACCTGTATAGAAATGGGGTGACATACATGCAAATTGCAGGCGGAAGGGGTACGGGAGGTTGGTTTAACAGTTCAACCGGTAGTACCATAGTTTTTCTAACCGATACCAGTTACCTCGAGATATTCGCTTTTTCATCCATCGCTATAAACATATTATCTAGGAACTTTTCGGCGGTATTCTTACGACCCTAAATAATAAATAATCTTATTAAAAAAACAATGCATTTTGACAAATTTGGACATACTGATTCAGGGTCTATGCAGAAAGTAATTATTGCCGTCCATCATCTCGTAGGTTTACCGACTGATTACCCTTTTACGGGTAGCGGAGATGAAGCCATTAGTTTAGCCCAGGCTACTTCCCTACTCGCCGATAAAATCACTAATAGCGCCGAGCCGACCGGCGACAACCATTTAGCTAACAAGAAATACGTCGACAGGCGCGTTGCTAATAAAATAGCGGATATCGCTCCTAGAGATTACGTTTCGGGTATGAGGGTATCCCCGGGCAGTCTAGTGAGAAATACGACAAGCGGTATTACATATAGATTTGAAGGAACGGCTGGAGCTATAACAGCGGCACCAGCATTATCCTCGAATTGGAGACCTACAACCGGACCGGCTATTTGTGTGTTAAAAGACTCGGGAACGCCTGCAAGCCTAACTGAGGGATTCTCAGGCGCAAATGTGATGCATGACCAATTAACGACCATCGCTATAAATACGGATTCGGCGTATACGGCGGCTGACTTTACCATTATAAACTTCAGACTTTACCATTATAAACCCACTTCATTACAGACGGCGTTTTCTGAAGGTCCTCTTCTTAAAGTAGGGGTACTTGCAGCGATAGCCCGTGCGTCGTACGTATTGAGACATGTTTTTTTTTAATACGGCAAGATTTTGTTTTAAGCCCATTTCATTCCGGATCCTCGCACCAAATCTCGAATCGATATAGCGCCACCGTTACTGAATAGTAAATTATTTATATTCGTCGAAGGTATTAAATTCTCTAAAGTGTCCTTACTCTTTTGACTAATTGGTGTATTCGTGGAAGGGTGGGAATATATTAAATTCCCTAATATTTCCTTACTCTTTTGACTAAGTGGCGTATTTTCACGAGGTGGTGCAAACATTTTGCGTATGCTTTATCAACCAATCGCTTCCCCCACATTAATAGCAACGCGGTCTTTCCCACATCTATAGCCTTTTTACCAACCTTCGTTGCGGCCTCTTTACCCGCACTTACTGCAGTCGCAGCTACCTGTCTAGCAGCATTTGAGGTTAACATTCTTTTGACAAATCCTGGTATCGTGTCAAATATCCCTGCGCCTCCTACGACGTGTCTTTTAGCAAATCTTCTCTTCGTTACGACAATAATTTTATAATTGCATCATTAAATTTTTATAGCCTAACTCATTTATCTGATTTTGTCTAAGTAACTCATCGCCGATACCGACTATCTCGTTTCTTTACCCCGTATTTCCTGCTCTGTAGCTAGCCATTCGTAGTGCTAACATTTTCACTAGCGCATTGGGGTCTTGCGGGATAACTACAACCCTCACCTGTTGTGGACTTACCTTTCCGCTGAGAGAGTAATGGCTTAATGATTTTATTATATTTTTGGCCTCTAGACGATTTGGGTTTATTAGGATTTTTCGGGTTAAACAAGGCACCCGTCGATTCGAGAATTTCCCAGTACTCGTCTAGATCGTTTTGGCTGTATATAGACTCGTTCGGTTCCTTCATCGTCATCAATTCCCATAGCCCCGGAGTACCCTTGAAGGTCTTAAAACCCACCGTTATATCATCTCCTTCGATCGAGATTGGGCTGTTTCCGATGAAAAACTCCCCATCTTATGAGCATATACCGAATGTCGTATCAGTCGACTTCTTGTTCGAGGCATATTCTTTTAAATATTTTTAGCGATATCGCCTAATTCCAAAGTTCTAATATCTGAAACGGGGTCGTCCTCAAACACGTCTATCGATGGATGCTGCGGGAATTGAATCGCTTTCATCGATGACGATATCGATGCCGGCAAAGCACGAAGCGCTTCAGCTGTTAACTTTGAGTTCTCTTTATTAGTACCTAATTCTTTTGATATTCCAGTCTGCGAGTCTATTATCGGTTTGTACGCTTTTGTCAATTCTCGCTGAAGTCCAATGTCCCCTAATTTCTCGGATAACGAATCTTGTCTGATATTTTGCTTCATCTTGAGAAAATTCTCAACTATAAAGTCACGTTTGGTTGGGTCTTGAATTTTTAGAAACGACATTTTTTATGTTGGGAACATAATATTTAAACGTAAAAACCTAAAACGTGAAACGTAAAACGTAAATATTCACTTCGTTTCACCAAACTTTTTCGTCGCTTCGTCTATGTTGATAGTGGTTTTACTTCTGACATCTTCCATCATCTGATTAAATTTCTCTAATTCACACAGAATAACGGAATATTCAGAGTCTGATATATTATTATCATCCAATGCTTTTGAAACGAGGTCGCTGATCGAATTCAGTTTCTCTTCGGCGATAGTCCTGATCTTTGCATGTTTTTCTTGTCGGAGCGACAATATTCGGCGGACTTGGGAAGATGCCAGAGATAGTCATGCCCCAGCTCCAGCGGATAAAGATACCACGATGGTAGCGGCGGGTGCAGCAACGACGGAAGTTAGAAAAGTTACACCTAGTACGCCGAGTCCTGAATATGTAAGAGTTAACACACCTCCAACCGCTTCGACTGCTTTAATTCCCTTTTGATATTTTTTACAGATCGCGTCTCTCTTTTCTCGTTCTCGCAGGATTTCCTGTTGAATTTCAGATATTTTCTGAAGGCGATAAGTGTCTGCTTTGTTCAATTCCATTTTATAATAACGATTATTTTTTTAAAATGGAATTCAATTTCGTTCGTAATTTACAAAACATAGCGAGTCTTCTTCGTTTATGACGACTGATCCTAGGTCGTTGAAATTCTTAATATTGAGTAACATATCTTCCCTCAACCCAGTAACGGTATCGCTTAGCAGGCGGCATCCCGCTTCTATAAATTTTGGATTGAGTGAAATTTTACACGATCCTTTCGTCATTCGAACACCCAAGCGTAACGGTAAAATTAAATTTTCTTGGGATTGAATCGTTATCTCTTCTTGTGCAAAAAAACTCCCATCTTATACCGCCTAGTTGTCTTTGAGGCCTATATTTAGCATCCCACATACCTTCGCGCGACCGCCACTTAACAGAACTCGGTTGAGTCCTTTTTTCTTCTACATATTTGGGTTTCGTCAACCCAATTTTATGAACCGGAAATAGAGACATTTTATTTATGCAATATATATATATGTACATATATATATATATATATATATATTAAGCAACTCTCCCAGTAGTGGTATGTTTTTAAACGGTGAATCTGGTCCTAGTATAAGGCCTTCCCCATCGACTAACCCATTACCTCTTTTCAGATATAGGCTTTCTCCCACGCCGTTTAATCTAGATCCTTGGTATGGCTCTATATATAGACCCTGCCCTTGTTGTACTATCTTTAGCTTTTTACCTTTAGTATTGAGATATATAGCCCCACCCGTTCCGGCGATTTTATCAATAACTTTTGAACCAGCTGCTGCGCCTATTCCTGTTAAAGCACCCGTTGCTAAGCTCGGCAGCACACTCGACAGAAGGAATTTACCGGTGGTTGCTAGAAACGGTAACATGGCGCCTATAAACCCTCCTTCGACTTTAGCGTTAGTTATTAATTGCGTTTTACTCATTTTTATAGTCGTACCTTTCCCATCCTGGTACGCTTTAGCTAATTTTTTTACCTGTGCCTGGGTAAGAGCCAACACGTGCCCACCGTTTAAATCGCTGTGATTTAGTTTGATGCTTACGACGGTTTCCGCTTGTAGCGATCTTTTAATTTTATCTTTTTGTCCTTCTGAAATATTGACTTTGATTTTCGTGTATCGACTCATTTTATATAAAACTACAAAAACTTTTAAGCTTTTCTAATATGAAACCGTATCGATAATTTCTCACCTCGCAGATTAATTAGTTTAAACCATTCTGATCTGTGAGAGTCGTTTCCATTGTCGAAATCGTGGACAGGGTAGGGTGATTGGAAGATATATCAAATTTCTAGGCGTTTCAACTATCTTGTAACCAGGTCCTACATTGGGGAAGAAGGAGTAGATAATGTTACCCGTAGCTCCGTTACTATAAGACGCACCGATGATATCACTCGTTACCCTCAGATTACTAACGCTCATTATGTCTACTATATTCTCCGATTCTTGGTACCCCTCCGAATACTTGCGTCTATTGATACCACAGACTTTTCCGATTGAGTTCAACGCCCAAAAATCAACCATACAGTTTTCCGCGATATGTATAACAGTTTTCAACGTATTGTTGTTTGCTTCTATCTTAATATTAAGCGTGTTATTATCCATATCATAATGCTCCTTTTCCTTCATGCTTCTTTGAACGTATTCATCAATATCAGTAATTTCATAACAGCCTTCGGGAATGTATTTTGTAACCCGCATACCTCCGCCATTCGGTGAATACGAGAAGGCGTTGTTAGTCGCGTCGATGTTTGGGAATGAATAATATGTTTCCAGGTTTACCAAAGCCATCTCATAACTTTTATCTTTATCGAACTGTATCAGCGGATTGAACCGCGTCCTTAGTCGTGAAGTCTTGTCACTCAATAATATGTAAAACGATGTCTTTGGTTCCATGTAACGAGCTATCTTTTTGGTATTGTAACGGACCAGGGCTGGGCGAAAGTTCACCAGGATCCGAGAGCCAGCCCCAGTCGTCCGGGTATCGTAGAATTGTCCGCTGGATAAGACTTCAATTGTAGGTTGAAGATTAGCCGTCTAGGCTTGAGCGTACTAGTTCAGAAGCAACAGTGGTTCCTGCAGAACCGGCCGTGGACCGTCGTCGAAGGCAGGAAAGACCACGTATCTGTCCCTGCAGCGCCAGCCGTTGACCGTCGTCGAAGGCAGGAAAGACCGTCGTCTCGGTCCCTGCAGCACCAACCGTTGACCGTCGTCGTAGGCAGGAAAGACCGTCGTCTCGGTCCCTACAGCACCAACCGTTGACTGTCGTCGAAGGGCAGGACAGACCGTCGTCTCGGTCCCTGCAGCACCAACCGTTGACCGTCGTCGAAGGCAGGACAGACCGTCGTCTCGGTCCCTGCAGCACCAACCGTTGACCGTCGTCGAAGGCAGGACAGACCGTCGTCTCGGTCCCTGCAGCACCAACCGTTGACCGTCGTCGAAGGCAGGACAGACCACGTATCTGTCCCTGCAGCACCAACCGCAGACCGTCGTCGAAGGCAGGACGGATCGTCGTATCTGTCTCGAAATACCTCGGCTTCCTCGTTTTCCTCTATCTCTCTCTCGAAATATGTTGTCTCACACCACGACAGCAACAACAACAACCACAATAATAATCGATCAACCCCTACTGTTGGGCAGCGACCCTTCTTATACCCTACAGCGTAGGCTAGGGTCGTTAAGCCACGCCCCCTGGGGTCGGGGTCGTTAGGCTAAGGTCGTTAGACCGGGGTCGCTAGGCCACGCCTCCTGGGGTCGCTAGGCTAAGGTCGTCAGGCCACGCCTCCTGGGGTCGGGGTCGTTAGGCTAAGGTCGTTAGACCGGGGTCGCTAGGCCACGCCTCCTGGGGTCGCTAGGCTAAGGTCGTCAGGCCACGCCTCCTGGGGTCGCTAGGCTAAGGTCGTTAGGCCACGCCTCCTGGGGTCGGGGTCGTTAGGCTAAGGTCGTTAGGCCACGCCTTCTGGGGTCGCTAGGCTAAGGTCGTTGGCTAGGGTCGTTAGGCCACGCCTCCTGGGGTCGCTAGGCTAAGGTCGGCAGGCCACGCCCCCAGGTCGTAGGCTAAGGTCGGCAGGCCGGGGTCGTTAAGCCACGCCTCCTGAGGTCGCTAGGCTAAGGTCGTTAGGCCACGCCCCTCAGGTCGTAGGCTAAAAATAGCCTCCCCAAACTTCAACACCCCCCCTGACCAAATTTTCGAGGTCCCCTCGAAGTAAGCAGGGGCCCAGCCCTGAGGGAGGAAATAAAGAAATAAACGGAAATCACAGCGCTAAGGAGCCTATACATCATTTAGCTAGCGCCTTGTCACATTAGCCAGTAAAAAATAATAATAATAATAATAATAAATCAGACGTGTACGTGCACAACATTAAGCATAGTAAGCGCTTAAATCGGGCAAGCGATACAGTACAACATTTATGTAGCGCACGTAGAGCCATGTAAACAACGATAACAGTAAACTACTTAATTAAACAGATATCCGCCGCAGCTCGGAAGTGACCAGGCAAAACGTTACAGAACCAGTGCGGCATTAAAACTAAACAGTAAACACGACGATGTTTACAATAATTGCAGTCACACTAATAAATCAGACAAGCGACATAAAACGGCTTTATCAAAATTTCAAATTAAAAGCCAGCATCCGGCTATACGAATTCACGCAATTAAGCGCAGCGGCATAACGTTCGCCACCTTTCGATTTGGGTGCGGAGTGCCTGTCTGGGCACAACCCCCTTGGTTTTTTTTGGGTTTTTTTGGGTGCAATGTGCCGTTCGTGCACAACCCCCCTTCTCTTTTTTTTCAACAACTTTAAACAATGACATTAATAAAATTAACACTAAAAGTCTTAACTAAGGGCCACGGGGTTTTAGACCCGTTCACAAGTCAGTGGACAAAACATATCAATATGGGGTAGCCTTCTACAAAAGTGTCCATTACATCAAATCAAGCATTAGGCCTACTTTTACCCAGAATGTTAGCAAAACTAACCGGTAAAGACAAGCATAAAACGGCTCGATAAAATACACGAGTCACATACCATCCTAAGACAAAATGCTTCGTTTTGCAATAAAGAAAAGCAAATTCTTCTTTCTTTCTTTTTCGTAATAGAAATTCGCCCCTTAACGAAATTTCCCCCTTTTTTTCTTGCAGTAAAGAAGAAAAAATGCTTCTTTTTTCAATAGGAATTTTCCTCGAAAATTGCAAAGAGAATCCCCCTTTTGGCGATAAAAAGAACTGCTTTTAACCCAAAATTTATTCCTTTTACCTAGGCACGGAATGTCCGCAGCGACAAAGGTCGCTGTCGTCGTGCACTAAGTTAAGCGCTTCCATCAAAACGATACACTCAGAATTTTTGCATCCGCGTCCGTAGATGAGCGCGCCGACGAAGACGCGAGCGCCAACGAGACCAACTCGTGCGTCGACGTGGAAGCCTGCGCCGTCGAGGAAACGTGAGCGCCGACGAGACATTACGCCGTGGAGGAAGCTTGAGCGCCGACGAAGACATGCGCGCTGTCGAAGAGGCGAGCGCCGTCACAGAGGCAAGCGCTAACGAGACCAACTCGTGAGCCGCCGCAGCCTCGCCGCCTACTGGAAACGAGCAGGCCGGCGAACGGTCCGACGAGGACGGTTTAGACCTGCCGCTGCTCCGTCGAAGTCTTCATCGTCTGAATCCCTTCCCGACGTTTCTCCTTCGCTCATTCCGTCTCTCGATGCGGAAGTCCTGATCATTGGCCGATCGGTCGTTGCATCGTCGTTAACGGTGCCCTGTTGATTTTCCGAAGATTCACTCTTGGAAGGCGTCTCTTTCCAGCGGTGTCGCGGCCGACGACTCGAAGAAGCTGTGGCATCGCTCGCTGCTTCAGCGGGAGGTCTGTTATTCACCCCTGCTGCCTTCTCGAATCCTCCCGACAGTTCAGCCACATAGACCAGATAGGCAAGCATCTCTCGATTCAATCCGTCAGAATCCGGTCGGAATCCTCCGGGGTCAAAGGTCACAAATCCCCAGTTCAAAAACCAACCACAGATAACGAGACCGATACCGTCGACAGGAACAAGACTAATCGTTCCCAGGAGACATTCACAATACAGAATCAACACACGTGTAGACAGACCGGTCTCGTTCGCATGATAACAACTCATCCAACCCTGGACATATCCGCAACACAAATCAATTGTGCAGAAACACACAGCGTAAGAGTAGACCCAAAGACAGGCAACAATTCCGGGAAAAGGATTGGAATCCTTTCGTGCCCGAATCATCAAATTGCGGTAACCAGAACAAAAGCGCGAGAACCAACTTTCCTTCTCGGCAAGCACAACATCCGCAAAGCATTCACTAACAGCAGGCTCCACAACTTCAGTTGCCAACAGTTGTGCGTCAATAGCAGCCTGATACGGAAGCGGTCGTGTACGCAAAGGTTGTCTCATCGGATGAGAGTCTCCAGTATCAATTCTATGCTGGGAAATCATGGTCCTCCCCAAGTCATGGTCAGTAGTCGAGAAAATGCCTTCATTTTCGACCAATAACTCCTTCAGCCGCTCCTTCACATCCGCCGGGACATCCTCAGAAATGTCGTCCATTAGCGTCCCGACCAAAGAGTCAGCAGTACCCGTCGGTCTTCCATTGCCTTCCCTTACTTCGACCTCTACGACGTGCAAATCGCCTAACATTTGATCGGTTGCTAACAGGGCAGGTTGTTCATTTAAATTCACCACACGAATGCAAGCAACATCAGCATCATCATCATCCAACACAACTCGGGCTACATGCACACCGGGCTGGATCTTCTTGTATTCAGTCATCCATGCCTGTGCGGAGGTTGTGAAATTACGATACTGAGTTTTGCAAGGGATATCGCACTGCGAGCGAGGAAGGACAGTTGTCTCTTCGGCAACCATAACCCTGCGACACCAATGCGAGCCATTGCCCCTAACCAAACGAATGCGGCGTCGACCAACAAAAAGTGCGCCCTGGCCAAAACCTAAGCGACAACGATGCTGCCTCAACCAATCCATGCCAAGCATTGGTTCACCAATCTGGTCAGAGACAAGAAAACTAGTGCCAATGGAAAATCCTCTAGAAATCACAATCGCGGTATCAAGCTGACCCAAAACTCTAATCTGCGTCCCGTTAGCAGCCAAAAGAATGCGAGCACTAGGCTGGAGCGTCAAACCATGAACATCAGCAGAGAGAACTAGGCTTACCTCCGACCCAGTGTCCACTAGGCAATTTCTTTGTTGTCCGTTGATCGTTCCGCGGATGTAGATCGCGTTGTTCGTCACACTCGAAGCTCTGACTCTCGTCGTGTGGTTCGTGAAGGTTGTTCCGTTCTGTTCCGACATCGGCGGGTCCGATGTGCGTGTGTCGTCACGGCGGTTGGAGAACTGCTGACGCTGGCGGCACCGGCGAGCCACGTGACCCACCTGTCCGCAGTTGAAGCAGGTGATCTCGCGTCCGGGGCCACCTGAAGCATTCCTTCGAGGCGGGGAAGAAGGAGCCGGAACGGTAGATGGAACCGTTCGTTCGGCGTCGAAACTCGTCCGATACGAGCTTCGGAGTTCGTCCAGTTGTCGGAAGATCTTTCCTTCCATATCTTGTTGCCACTTACGTTGCGAAGCGAAGAAGCCGTCCAGTTGCGACTGAAGCTGACTACCAGCGTCGCCCTCTTGCGTTCCTCTCACCCAGTTGGCTGGCCGTTGGCGGTCCTCCAAGTCCGACGTCTGTCGATACGCGGACAGGCGTAGAGCTGTTCGATACCCCTCGTCGATGGTCTTCGGTTCCCGTTCTCTCACTTTGAGGGACAGCTCCCGGTCGCGGATTGCTTCCAGGAAGGCGTCCTTCGCAAGAATTTCCGTCGTCTCGTTGGACGGAACAGGGTAGGCGAGGACGACGAGTCTCCGGATATCGTGCAGCAAGTCGCCGAGAGTTTCGTCGGGTCGCTGTCGGCGATAATAGAGTTGAGCTCGGAAGGTCTCGGCCTGACCCTCCGATCCATACCGCTGGCGTAGCCTCTCGACGAGCTGTTCGTACGTGACTTCGGTGCTGGCTCCGAAGTCCCACAGCAGCTGCGTTGCCGCCTTCTCCAAAGAGCAACGGAGGAAGTCGACTTTATCGGCTGCAGTCCATCGGTTGTGCCTTGCGCACACGTCAAATTGTGCCAGGAACGACTCGAGGGATCCGGTTCCATCGAATCTTCCGGGCTTCATAGGATTCTTCTTTTCGCCAACCCAGCGACTCACGTTTCCCATGACTTCCGATTCCAATTTGCCGACGTCCATTCCCGGAACGAGGAAGCTCTTGCGATCCTTCTTCGGGACGTCTTCGAAGTCGATTTTCTCCAGGAATTGGCTGGACTCGACCTCGTAATCGACTAAGAGGTCCTTCCTTCGTCTGACGGCGGTTGGAGGAGTCATCGGAAAGCCAGCGGCATTTCCGTCCATGTCGCCGGTCAGGGGATTCCACATCGTTGCCGTTCTGTCGAAGTTTCCCCAGTTCGTATAAGTGCAGCGAAGGTTTCCACTTACTCCACTTGCGGGTACCAGTTTGTAACGGACCAGGGCTGGGCGAAAGTTCACCAGGATCCGAGAGCCAGCCCCAGTCGTCCGGGTATCGTAGAATTGTCCGCTGGATAAGACTTCAATTGTAGGTTGAAGATTAGCCGTCTAGGCTTGAGCGTACTAGTTCAGAAGCAACAGTGGTCCCTGCAGAACCGGCCGTGGACCGTCGTCGAAGGCAGGAAAGACCACGTATCTGTCCCTGCAGCGCCAGCCGTTGACCGTCGTCGAAGGCAGGAAAGACCGTTGTCTCGGTCCCTGCAGCACCAACCGTTGACCGTCGTCGAAGGCAGGAAAGACCGTCGTCTCGGTCCCTGCAGCACCAACCGTTGACCGTCGTCGAAGGCAGGACAGACCGTCGTCTCGGTCCCTGCAGCACCAACCGTTGACCGTCGTCGAAGGCAGGACAGACCGTCGTCTCGGTCCCTGCAGCACCAACCGTTGACCGTCGTCGAAGGCAGGACAGACCACGTATCTGTCCCTGCAGCACCAACCGCAGACCGTCGTCGAAGGCAGGACGGATCGTCGTATCTGTCTCGAAATACCTCGGCTTCCTCGTTTTCCTCTATCTCTCTCTCGAAATATGTTGTCTCACACCACGACAGCAACAACAACAACCACAATAATAATCGATCAACCCCTACTGTTGGGCAGCGACCCTTCTTATACCCTACAGCGTAGGCTAGGGTCGTTAAGCCACGCCCCCTGGGGTCGGGGTCGTTAGGCTAAGGTCGTTAGACCGGGGTCGCTAGGCCACGCCTCCTGGGGTCGCTAGGCTAAGGTCGTCAGGCCACGCCTCCTGGGGTCGGGGTCGTTAGGCTAAGGTCGTTAGACCGGGGTCGCTAGGCCACTCCTCCTGGGGTCGCTAGGCTAAGGTCGTTAAGCCACGCCTCCTGGGGTCGCTAGGCTAAGGTCGTTAGGCCACGCCTCCTGGGGTCGGGGTCGTTAGGGTAAGGTCGTTAAGCCACGCCTCCTGGGGTCGCTAGGCTAAGGTCGTTGGCTAGGGTCGTTAGGCCACGCCTCCTGGGGTCGCTAGGCTAAGGTCGGCAGGCCACGCCCCCAGGTCGTAGGCTAAGGTCGGCAGGCCGGGGTCGTTAAGCCACGCCTCCTGAGGTCGCTAGGCTAAGGTCGTTAGGCCACGCCCCTCAGGTCGTAGGCTAAAAATAGCCTCCCCAAACTTCAACAGTATTATCCGCAATCTTCTGTAGATTCGATTCCATTTTTTAAACTAGTAAAAGATTTATTTATAATGGAATGTAGAATTCACCGAAGCCGCATCTATACTTGCCGTTATTTTTATTGCTGGTCTGGTCTATTACTACGAAGCCATGACGCTGCTTCCACGCTCTTTGACATAGTTTCTTAAACTCATCCTTAGTCATGTCTGTACTCGCGTGGTCGTGGTAGGCTATATGTGGTCAATATGTTTCTGGTCTTGTGGGAACAAACAGATAAAGTTTGCATTTTCTCTGATTGTCTGTCTCGGTAGTTTAAAATAATTTTGAGCGAGGTAGAAGCAATCAACGTTGCTATGTCTTCCTCGAATGTACCGGTAGTAGGTCTCGCATTTATTTTGTTTGTCTAGCTGTAAATCGTCGAAAATCATAAGGTTCTTATCCGTTACTAATTCTCTCGGGTCTGGCACGTCGTCGGCTGATTCAAAGAACTTGGAAGAAATTTCAGATTTCTCTTGAAGTGTTTAGCCATTTCCTCAACTATAACTGCCGGCCAAACATTTTTCTTATGATCTCGTCTTGACAGTCGAATAACCCGATTATGGATTCTTTAGGTATTTTTTCTTCAAATGCTTTCTTGAATTGTCTTTAATCTTTAAGACTGTAAAATTTCATTTCGAAAATCTTGGTTTTGATCAAGATATTGGCACAAATCTTAGGGGGGAGGTTTCTTTTTTTGGCGCATCCTGTACGGTAAATCAACGTAATCATTAAATTTGCATCTTTTATGTTGGGTTGCGGTTAACACTCGAGTGCCCAAGGTATTTTTGGCACACGAAGGCCCAAGAGGTGGTCCGCGCGGACCTCAGCGTTTTCATGCTGATTTCTTGAGAAGGGATTGGGATATCGTTTCAGAATTTAGTTATATGTACTCCCAAATGAATTTGCAATCGATTGATGTATTTTATATCACAATAGCACCACCTGGTGTAAAATAATAGTGTAAACCTCTCGTGACACACATTTCATGCTTGCACGCGTCATTCTCCAAAGGAGGCCTATGTGTCCGGCGCGTTCGCATGCAAGTCAGTCGGGTTAGCTGCTCTCGCTTCCAGTTATCGATGGACCAGTTGCATTATGGTAGACTAAATCGTAATCGCAAGTGTAAATTTGTATAGCGCCGCTTCGGAGAAACTTGAAACGATTGAAAGGGGTAATTTTCAAACAATTGCGGAAGAAGGGGAAGTACGAACGGCTGTGTCACTATGTGGTGTTAGGGCTACTCGTGGGTCGAAAAAGAAGGGTAGGCCACTACCGTGTACACTCTACATGTACAACACCATCGGTCAGTAGGCCTAATTCTAAGTTCAACAATTTATATGAATCTTTCTTTCATATAACGTCCGCTGACCATTTATATAATTATTGGCCCGTAGCCATGCGCTTGTAAGTATATCAGCCGCATATCTTGCGGTACCCTTAGTATATATGCTGTGGTTGTGGGGTGCAGGGTCGGACAATACTCACGCAAAATATACCATTGTATGCCCAAATGGTTGCTCTAGGAATACCTAAACGCATTTATGCAGATCCATAGCCTTTAAAAAGTTATCCGGGAAAAATAGGCCTGGGGTCCGGTCGGACCCCCCTCCCTGGGCACTCGAGGGTTAAGTGCATGCACTTATTTTATTTTTATTTTGTTTGCCCCGATGGAAATAAGAGCACTCAAGGACTTAAATTAGCAGGCTACTGAATATTTAAATAATTTGTCTGGAGATAACCTTTGAATTACTCATTGTTGACTTGATGAGCGAAAGTGCTTCGGAACGCGAGCGCGTTGAATCTTTGCAGGTTTGTAATTGTTTACGAGTTTTGCTGTTAACATTATGATTAGTAATACTTTTCTTATTATTTGTAAACATCGCCTTTGTCTTAAGAAAACTGCCTTGTATTTTAATAGAAACGGCACAATAGAAACAAGTCCTAGATATTGCGGTTTTTTTGTTCTAGTTGTCATAAATATCAAAGTTAAAACACATGGTACGGCGGCGCTTGCAGAATCCATGGACCTAAAGTTACTTCATCAAGCAATAAGTGACCTTCGAAACCATGCTAAACCAAGATCACATCGTCTTGAAGAACTCGTAAGTCAACTGAAAGATGAAAACGTAGAAATCCTGAATTCGCAAATGGAGAGACAGACTGTGGTCGTTTGGATCTGGTGTCGTTCACAAAAAGCCCTCAGATATATCCAGAGGCAGTACGACTTAAGTCAGCTGATAAATATATTTGAAAATATCCAACCATCTACTTCAAAACGAATCATCGTCGATGGAAATCAATTCAAGAAATCAGTTGGCACGTAATTATAATTATAGGTCTACCCACTCGCCTGTGGCCGGTAGAAATAGCTCCGTTAAGATAGCTCCGTCAAATAGCGCTGTCAAAGACGCCCAACAAAATAAACTAGTCAAAACAGCATGTGAAACACCCAATAATAAAAATTTGTGGTGTTTAAAAAACGCAATGAACACCAATGTAGTTAAGACAAATGGAAACTACTGGTATACAATGTTATATGCTTTTATAGGAACACGTAGATATGAACGAAACTAATAGTATGAACTGCTAACGCGTTTTTGTATAAAAAATGTGAATTATTTCCAACCATCTAAATCTAAATTAGAAGTTAAAATATCTATGCAAAGTGGGCAAAAATCTAAGGATTTAAACCAATATCCTGATCAGAAGTAAGAATTTTAAATCGGGTTTTCACAAGTTGAAAGGTAATTCACATCTATGTATAGCAGCCACATTTAAAATATATATATATATAATACACCGTGAGTCAAAAAAAAGTAAGCCAAATTGTTTTTCATATATCTCTAATGCCTGATAACATATCATACTAACATTTTCCAAATATTTAGAGAATTGGACCAAGAATATTATTCCAAAATTTCATGAGATAAAGTTGAACGGATAAAAAGATATGAATCTTTAAACTTCATATGCCGAAATTGCCGCTTACAAGCAATTTTCTGTCAGATTCAGTAAAATGTAAGTCAAACTTTTTCTCATATCTCTAATGCCTGATGATCAATCATTCTAAAATTTTCCAGAGATGTAGATAATTGAACTAGCAATATGACCCCAACAGTATGATTTGATTATTTAATTAAATAAGATGCTCAAAATGTCATCCTTCAGCTTGCACGCAAGCCTTGAGGCGCAGGCGCCATTAGGCAACAGCATCGTCGATTATCCTCTGGTCCAGGCCATCCCACACTTCCAACAAGCGTTGCTTCAGATCGTTTATATCTTGGATTGTTGTCTGGTAGACTCGGTCTTTCATTATGCACGCTCCACACTTTATATTCCGTAAAATTTTACTCCAGGATCACTGAAGACCAAAATTGGAAATTATCAGGCATCAAAACTGCAGCGAACACCATAACAGATTTGCTGAAAACTGAAATTTCGGAAATGAAGTTCAAATATTCATATCTTTCTATCCGTTCAAATTTATTACATGATATTTTGGAATCCTATTCTAGGTTCAATTATCTAAATATCTGGAAAGTTTTAGTATGATTAATTAGCTGGCATTGGAGATATAATAAAAACAGTTTAGCTTACTTTTTATTGAATCTGACAAAAAAATTGCTTGTAAACGGCAATTTCGGCATTTGAAGTTTACAGATTCATATCTTTTTATCCGTTCAATTTTATCCCATGAAATTTTTGAATCATATTCTTGGTACAATTCTCTAAATATTTGGAAAATTTTAGCGTGATATGTTATCAGGCATTAGAGATATATGAAAAACAATTTGGCTTACTTTTTTTTGACTCACGGTGTATATATATATATTATATATACTTTTGTTCTTTTAAAAGAACAAAAGTTGTATCAATTTCTTAAGTGGCGCTATTAAATTCATGTTTACGAATAGCACAGAAACGTGACTTAATATTTTAAAACTAGCTAACTAGTTGCAGTTAATTGTAATGCAAATATTAGCAGAATTTTTCAGTATATTACGATATATATTTAATTATTTGTGTAATATTCCGTATTTTGATATAATTTCAGTTTCGTTTTCGATATCCTTCAACTTCACTCACAGAATCGTCGAAGGAATAGTTGAAAGCGTAATTGGTGTAGCTAAATTGCAAAATGAAATCTATGTCCTCTGTAAGCCATATTCTAAGAATTTATCCATTATGTGTGTATTTGAGGATCACAGTCCATTTCGTCTTCAGATGAAAATAAAAATAAAAGAAATCAAAGAACCCCGTGAAATTAGATCCAGTGAGAAGGAGAAATCTATATACGTCTCTGACGAACGGCGCATCTGGAAGTTTAAAAAAACACGTTATCAACATAAAATCATCAGGTGGTTGAATCCTGTTTTCCACATGTCCTTTCAAACACATTGGTCAGTTTCCACAGATGACCGCTTATTGATAGTCTCGACTTTTTTGTGTAACAATCTGACTATCTACGGATCAAACGCATCAATTATTCGATCCATCGAGTTATCAACCGATCTCGTCAACCCAATTCATACAATGGAAACATCCATCGGAAACTTCATCATGATTCACAGTGGTATGCTAGAGAGAGGTGAGGGGTTTGGTGAGTCCAAAAAAATTAGACAGATAGGACAGAGGTGGTGCATGGATGAATTTAGCAGGGATGGACAGACGGTGATCCGCAGTTTTGTTCCGTTAAATGAAACCCAAAGACTGGTGAATTATACATCAGAACAAAAAAACACACATGATGCCGATTTCGTACCCCGTTCAGTCGACAGAGTGTTTATGACTGATAGAAATATGAAACCAGAAGTGGATTCTTTTATAGCAAATTCAAGAAACGATGCATATTTCTTACTCGATTCAGACGAACGAGTGTTTGTCGCTGACGTACAGAGTGATAGAATTATTCTTTTTGATGCTGACCTCAAATGGAATAAAATTCTTTGTGCAGTGAAACAGGAGGATGACATCACGATCGGATATCGCTGGAGACTGTGTTACGACGAAAAAAAGAAACAACTCATCGTCGGCGGATCTACTGGTGTCGCTATTTACACACAGAGTCGAAATTAACTAAACTTGACATGCACGTGTTTTTTGGCAAATAAATATCCGTGTTTTGACACTGTCCAGGGTGGTGAGACAAACCTACTAATTCCATTCATGCATTTTGAATACGGTAATATTATTTCTTGTGAATATAATATAAAATAGACAGATAACTGTTATTCTCGTTTTCTAAAATGTTATTTGAACTCAAGTATACAGAAATTACCGATATAGCCTACAACACGCATAGATTGAGCTACAGTTGCTCGGCACTGTTGATTTTCTCTTGCAATGTGTTGTAAGCGCACATGGGTAGAGTAGGGTGGAGTGAAAACGTGGGGAAAATGTTTTGCAAGAAACATTTTGAGGCGATCAATTGCGGCGGTGAGCATAATATTATGCTAAGTAGTGGAGAATATCATCGTCGCCAACCCTCATCCGTCACAGTCAGCCGATGTTTAATTACTGTCGTCGCCGCTAGTAGTCGCCACACTCGGTCGAATCCATCATAGCGACGGGCAACTAGAAGATCTGTGATATCGGGAAACAACGTTGATGGATGGATCCGATTTGACCAGGGTCTATGACAACAGAGGCCGTTACCCTGGACAGAAATTTGCTCGGCATATTACAGCACTTATGAGCAAGGTACTTGAACAGAAAGTCGTTGGGGGTAGTCCGTAAAGGACGTTCGCAGAAAATGACCCACTTTGAACCCCTCCCGCCCCCTTGTCCGCATTTGTCCACATTTAGCTTCACCCCCCCCCCTAGCCTATTTGCGGACGTCCGCATGAAAAGCCCAAAACAATAATTAGCTTTAACTTTCAATAGCTGTTCACATGGAATGCCGTAGTGGGGCAGTGATGCTGCAGAATCCACTAGCCTAGCCATGTGGAGTAGGCTAGTCAATAGATGGACTTCTTAGTGCTAGCTAGCATCTGGATTATGTTAGAGAAGCTGATAATGCATCCCTCTGGACGAAATTAGGTCCAACAGAGCTGGCAGCAGCGTAAACGGCTGTTGACATGCGCTTACGATTCCAATCTACCGTATATACCGTATATACCGTATATACCGTATATATATATATATATATATATATATATATATATATATATATATATATATATATATATATACTGATCAACTGTTTACAAAATGAAATAGATTCTTAGTTTGAACATAGTCATAGTTACTAAACATTTAGTTTAAAATAATCTTAGATAATTTATGTTGCATATAATTATAGACTGATACATTGTTGTTTTAGTCATTCTGATATCATCCTACAAAATTGGCATATAAAAAACACTATTACCTATGAAAAACCTACATTAAACCGGGGGATCTGGCCAGACCCCTCCTTGTTCAAATTAAGTTGGATTTTCGCATGTTCGGATGAGGGTTAACCGCTTCTCTTGATGCAACAACCGTTTAAGTTAACAACGAGAGCGTTAAAATGAATTTATAATATCTATTAAACAGTGTTAAAGGTGTTTAGGGAGACCATGATCGCCGAGACTAATCCCAAGAAAACGACCATGGTTCGATGCTTTGTTAACAATAAGCCTCAAGTTTACATAATTATATTTAGCTAAACATGAAGTAAATGCAGTCTGATTGTGCATGATGAAATTATTATCAATGCGGCATAGGACGAACAGAGTAGCGAGGTTCATACACATTACCCACTACACAATCATTGCAGTCTCTTTTCACACAAGCTTTAGATAAAAACATAATTATGTCTACCGCAAGACACACAGCGAATCGATGGAATTCAAACTGAATTACCGATAATTACCACAAAATGCAATCTCTAGCATCATTGTAATTAGCATAACGAGTTGATTGCGGTGTCGCCCTCTTCTTTTATCCATGCTGTGGACTGGCACTGCCAACGTACGATCAGTGGGGAGTTAATTGGAATTAAAACGTTGAGATGGATCCAGATTTGGCGAGGACCTGTGACAACAGAGGTCGTTGCCCTCGAAGAAAATTTGTTTGGCATAATTATTACAGCACTGTATAGCCTACGTTAAGCGATAAATACCAACTTGCTGCTAGTCCTAATCACCTTTAAAATAATTGTAACAGATTATATAAATACTGCAGCTGGAACAATTATGTAATACGTCTAAAACTTTTAGACACTAGTCTTATCGGATGCAATGCATTTAAAAAATACAATTAATCGCAAGTCAATATTTCTCCCAATCGAAGCCAAAATTTTATGTAGCACGATGACGTCATTTATCTCATTATTTTAACGCTGCGTCGCTAAACCGAAACATCAGAGCTAATAAAAACGGATGTAATAAAACTCGAGGCAAAGAATAAAGAGAAGCCACGTAATAAGCTTTGATAGTCATATTAAGATGTCCATAAAAGTGATCGTAATTGACACCTTTTTAGACAGATATTCAGACTTTATATATTATGAGCAACCTCGCATAGCAGATAGGCCGAAGATTTTCGGTGTCAAAGGTCATTGGCGGTCGTGGAATGTTGATAGACAGCGAAAATATTGCAAACCTCCGGGTGGTGCCAGGAATCTATTAAGAGTTGCATGTATTTGGCGCCTTTATTGAACTGCACTATAAATCAATCCATAATCAGGTCAATTAGGCCTATATCCGGAAGTGGTGGACAAGCAGTTTGAATAAAGGTCAAGTCTAAATTGAGAAGAATTTGACACAAGCCCTCAAATAGAATGGACAGATGCAGTAAGATAAAATATTATATAGATAGGCTGACAATCTGAACCACGATGTCAGAAAGTTTCGTTCGTCAAGACTTTGTGTGGCGCCCGATGCATTGATATCAACACCTGCATCTTACGATAATGTTGTATTTGTCACGACGATCACTCTACGTCACTACTATTATACTGAATTTATTAAGTCTATACAACTGTTTAGAAGGTGTCTAAGACGCTTGCGAGATCCGTATATTTCTAAGTAACATTTTCACGCTGTGTTTAAATTAATATCTAACATTTTGTCAATAGATTAAGCGATTTTTCTCAATTTATATTTAAGTAAGAAATATTGAGAAGGTGTCTTACAAGTTTTCACTTATCATCAATTAATATGCGAAATTTGTAGCCATCGAACAAATTGCTTTGAGTTTTAACTTGCTGCAATTCAAGTTAAAACGATATATTATTTACATTGTAGTTGTATTTATGGCTAACAACGCAGCTTATTATAGCGATGATCAACGTCGCCCTCCTTAATCAAGGCTTTTGCCTGGCACCACCCAGCACATGACAGTGATCGAGACTTATGTCGTGCAAACTATGCATTAACGACGCTCAATCACAGCATCGCCCTCCTCCGTAGCCATATCTTCTGAAAAGATGCATGCGTATAATTATGAACGCTACTTATGTTAACAAAACTGTGTATGCTAACCAAGATCACTAGTAGGCCTATCGCCCTAGTTGTTTGTCTGGGCTTGTCAACGGGACCGTCATTGCAACTGGATGGATGGATCCGATTTGACCATGGTCTATGACAACAGAGGCCGTTACCCTGGACAGAAATTATTTTGCTCGGCATATTACAGCACTTATGAGCAAGGTACTAGACCAGACTGTTTAGAGGCTCAGCATTTTATAAACTCAGAGACAAATAAATTGCAGGTGTTCAAGGAAACGCGATTACTGTAGTTAATTTCGTAGTTAACGACATCTTTGACAGTTTGATAAGTTGCTCTTGAAAAGTATTTTCTCTCAGCAACATTAATGTGTGTTCTTACATATAATTATTTAATGTAAAAATGCGTATGTCAGTCGTATAGGCCTACCGATCTGCGAGATGTGTAATTGTTGAAAATATTTGTTACTGTCGCATAATTATTGGTGTGGTCCCTTCCGCGACTGTCAGCTTCTATAACGTCATAAATGACAACTTGTTTTAGCAGCGCTATTATTTGCACTCTGACAGTGCCAGTTCTGTGCCTGGATAAAAGGGGAGGGCGACGATAATGGTCTTTGTCATAACACAGTGTCGTTAAAACCTGAAACTACTGCAAACGCCCCTCATCGCCATACAGTTGGGCATTGGAAAAAGTGGCGATTAATTATTAAAAGATTTTGTCATAGACAAGATACAATGTCATAGCCTAATGATGTCGAAAACTGTAATATAGCATTTCATTATAGTGACTGCGTTTCACCACAGCTTTTTTCACCACAGACAGTTTTTTGGTAAAGCGAGTTATTTGTCGCTTATTACAGCTACGCTTTATAGCACATCTGTAACTCCAACTTAAGGTGTATAACGGTAAAGAGGATTTTATTAATTATAACAAACATATTTTTGTGCATGATTATACACGAAGGCATGCGGTAGGTAACTTCTTTTTTTAGTTGCTGCCCTCTATAGGGAGTAGAACTCTGAGTCAACCTTCTGGGCCAGCGGGGTTCAAACTTATTTTCGCCAAATCTAGGGAAATGTTTAACCAATTTCGGTCATGTTTATTCTATATGATAGACAAGGACATTATTGAACGTTTAGGCCTATGTCAACTCTATGTGTAAATGTTGACACCATTGAATTCCCCGACGATGAGTTGTTTCTTTTCTTCGTCATAATAAATTCTCCAAGGTAATCTGATCCGTACATCGTCTTCTAGTTTTATTGTACAAAGAACTCGATTCCACACGAGATTGGAATCCAAGAGAATGATTCTATCACGCTGTCTGTCAACGACAAGTACTCGGTCGTCCGGGTCGAGTAAGACATATTCATCATATCCAAATTCTGAAGAATACAGTTGCTGTGCTTCATTCGAAGGAGTAAAACTTCGGACCACCGTCTGTCCATCGCTACTCAATTCACTTATGCTCCACCTATGTTCACTCAGTCTCTTTGTTCGTGACTTACCCTCTTCCTTGTCCTTCTGTTTCTTCCATTTATGAATGACAATGAAATTTCCGATGGATGTTTCCACTGCACGTATTGGGTGTGCGATGTCTGTTGCTAACTGAACGGATCGAATAAGTACTTCGTCTGATCCGTAGATCATCAGAGTGTACAACATATTACGCTCATCTATACGGCCCATCAGCAAGTGACCATCTCTGGAAAATGAAAAATGGCCACTATTCGGAGAAATACTGCACCTCGTGATTTGGCTTTCGTTGATTATTATCTTCCATAAGTCGCTTACGCAAGATACGTAGAGACAGTCTTCCTTCTCATTGGATTCAATGTCAATGGCATCCACGATCGCTTCTATTCTCAATATCCTCCGAGTACGAAATGGGCTTTGATCTTCAAAGACACTAATTTTGGTCGGATTTTGAAAAAATGGTGTACTGAGTATATAGATCCTATTTCGCAGTTTAGTAACGCCACAGATGATTTCATTTGCTCCTGCGGTGATTCTATGAGTGTAGTTGAAGGAAATCGAATCACACAAGACTAAAATTTAAATAAAATTACAAAATATTGCACAAAAACATCATTGAACAGTAGCCTAATCATAATTTTATTTTAAAAGTTAACTGCTAGTACTGGTAAAATAGTTATTTAAAAGATTTTCCGGTTTTTATTCGCTCCCCCAAAACGTCATTTTTGCGGGTTTTTTCGCATCGTTTTATTCCGTTTTTTTTTATATAGCTTTATTATTTATTTACTTGAGTTATTATTTTCCTTAATATTATTTTGTCTGATATTCCTTACGTTTCCAGCCTACTCTCGAGGATTCAGGTAACTGGTGTTATTATTTAATTGCTTAACGTCAACATTTAAGAGATAGGGCCTACGTGTACTAAGTTCCTATAAGAAATATTTATGAATAAGAAATCCTAAACATGGTTTTTAAAGGTAAAATGCAATTTAAGAAGTAACAAAGCCCAATGATTTTCCGTTTCTTTTTTTCGTTTTTTCCGTTATTTTTTCCTTTTTTCCCATTTCCATCGTTTTTTACATCTATGATTGGTAGGCCTATTGTAATTAATTGCTAATAGTTAGTTAGTTTTAAATTGTTGCCTTTGCCATTTGTGCCATTTTAATCTTAATTCATACAACTGAAAAGAAGCCAATAAATCACAATTTTGTATAGCGCCCCTTTACGTTCACTACTCAGAGGCGCGCCAGGCTAAGGCCCAGCGATGCATTAGCCAGACCGGTGTAAAGGTTTTAAATTACCCCTCCTAAACATTACCCCCCCGGTAACTTGAAACCGGTTTCAGATTACCCCTCGGAAAATAGATTTGCATCAATCATCGCATTTATTGCACTAAAAAAGTCAGAAAAATCATTCCGCTTCTTCTTTTGGTCTGAAGATTTTCATCCTTCATCCCACAATGATGGACAGACTGAACACAACATCAAAAGAGTATGGAATGAACATCAACAAAAAGAAAACAAAGGTTATGAGAATAAGCAAAGGAGAGCAGAAGGTAGTCAAAATATACATTGATGGAGAAGAACTGGAACAAGTCACGGAATTCGCTTATCTCGGCAGTACTATTACGGAGGATGCAAGATGTCACAGAGAAATACAACGGAGGATTGTACTAGGAAAAGATGCATTTGAAAAGAGAAAAGAGATACTGAGAGGTGGAATCAGTAAAGAACTGAAAAAGAGAATGGTAAAAACCTTAGTGTGGAGTGTGATGCTATATGGATCGGAGACATGGACTATGAGGATGGAAGACATCAAGAGAATAGAAGCATTTGAAATGTGGTTATGGAGACGGATAGAAAGAATCAGCTAGAGGGATTATGTAACGAATGAGGAGGTATTGAGAAGAGTTGGATAAAAGAGATCGATGATACACACAATTATTGGAGAAAGACAAAGAAGATGGATAGGGCACACACTCAGAGGAGACTCGATGCTAAGAACAATCATAGAGGGGAAATTGGAGGGGAAAAGAACGAGAGGAAAACCAAGACAAAGACTGTTGGACTGGATGATGAAAGACGGTTATCAGAAGCTGAAAAAGAATGCACAGAACAGGGAAGAATGGAGACGTCAAACATTCGAAACTGCCTAAGGGCAGAGAACAGAAAGAAGAAGAATCCCACTTTGTTATCAATATTTTAATGAAAAAAGCCGCGAAGCCATTTCTCCATGTAACTTCAGCGTCGATTTAGTATTTTAGTTACAGATGAAAATATTGATAACAAATTACGAAGTGGTATGACGGATGAAAATCTTCAGACCCAAACAAGAAGCGGGATAATTTTTCTGATTATTTTTAGTGCAATAAATGCGATGATTGATGCAAATTACAGTTTGCAGGGGGGTAATGTTTAGGAGGGGGTAATTTTAAACCTTTACACCGGTGTTAGCACGTCAGAGACGCAAGTCTTAACAAATAATTGACCGGCAAGTGTGATTATTGTTTTATGATTTTATGATTTCAGTATGCAGCTCACTTTCATTGTCCATTGTTCTGAGTTTGTCTGTTGATGTTTTTTTTCTACTTACGTATCTCGTATCCGATCTGTTGACCCTTTAAAGTGAGGCGGGTATGACACACTCCAGAGTTATCCTGCTTTGTACTTATACCTTAGTGGATGTAAAATACGAGCTCTTTACCACAATTTCACGTTTTATGAACGAACAGTTTTTGTTTAGTTTGTTGCATATAGCGAGTGGGTTCATAGTTACGTGCCAACAGTTTTCTTGAATTGATTCGTATCGATGCTGATAAGTTTCGAGGTAGATGGTTGGATATCTTCAAATACTTCTCTCAGCTGATTCAGTTCGTACAGCCTTTGAATATATCCGAGGGCTGCTTGTGAACGACACCAGATCCAAACGACCACATACTGTCTATCCAATTGACAGTCGTAGATTTCAATATCTTCTTTTTTCAATTGATTAATGAGTTTTCCAACACGATGTGATCTCAGTTTGGCATCGTTTCGAAGTCTGTTGATTCGTTGATGAAGTAACTTTGGGTCCATGTGTAGTGTAGGCGTACGTGCTTCACCGTATGTTTTAACTTTGGCTTTTATGACAACTAAACAAGAATAGGAAAAAAGGCTTGTTTCTTATGTGATGTTTCAGTCATCAGTAAATCAGGTATTTTTTTAATAGACAAAGCCCAAGACTTTTTTAATTATCCCAATTCAATTTTACATGCATGTACACTGTTAGGCCTACAGTACAACCTGTTTGTCAGGGTCGTCCCTCAGCCCGTGTGCCAGCGTCTCGATGTGCTGCTACGTATCGTTGCGTATCATTAGATCTTTCTGCTTGCATTTAGTCAGGTCTTTAGGTTGCCAGGTCTCGCGACAAGTTTTTCAGAAATCTGGCAACCCTGTTTAGGTGCATTTCACAGCGACAACCGATATTAATGAATTTAACATTGCAGGCCTTCCCCGTGTATTTCGGCTTTGATAATCGCCATTAAAATTTAAAAAAATAGCAAATAAAACCGTAAAATGTTGCGATCATAACTATAACTGGTCACTTTCAACGGCACATTTACCTCACATCCTGAAGACGAGGTAGCCTACATTTTACTTATGCGAAAGTACACGTTTTGGTGCACATGGAAAATAATTTCAAGATGCATTCATAAATTTTAAACCTAAATATATAATTTTGTGCAGAAATGAATGCTGAATCCATTGGTGTATTACACGTTATTATATCTCAAACCAAATCCAAAATCCAGAGGGTGGTAACCACCCACCCCCTTGGTAGTCAGTGTTCCAAAAAAGCTTGGGAGCCTGAGGGTTAACATAGAGAGATTGATTGAATTGTCCTAAAGACACGCAATGAAGTTGGAAATTTCGTACGAGTCAGTGCAGGCATCTCTCCCCGCTCAAGAATAATTAAACAAAGCATGCTAATGATAGTCCATTAATAGGCTGTATGTACATTGAACCTCCTCCTTTATTGACGATCCTTGCCACTGCCATTTGGTCTGTTTGTCGGAGACAATCCGCGAAAATTGAACACTTATTGTCGTCAAAAAATGTTGCGATGCGTAGAATTTCATCATTCTTATCACGCTGTGACCGTTGACTTTGGATGATGTGACGTTGTTCTTCCGTAATGCAGTCGAGGCGAAACAGCGAATCGATGAACTCGTCATTTGGTTGAATATTTTTCAGACAATAATCTTTGTTGTTTCTGAAGAATGCTGCATTTCTATTCCTGTTTTCATAAAAATCTGAAAAGTGAAAATGACACTTACGTTGCCGGCATACTCAGAGCAGAGATCTGTAATTTATTTATTCAATATTAAACAGTTTCGACATGATACGTTGGGCCCAAAATGAGCGAGTCAACTTTCTGTTGACGTTGGATTTGACAACGGAATGTGGCGAAATTGGGGTCCCCTCCGCTTCTGTAGTGCCCACCCTTTCCCTCTGTATGGCTCGTGTACGTTTAACACTCGAGTGCCCAAGGTATTTTTTGGTACACGAAGGCCCAAGGGGGGGGGGGGTCCGCGCGGACCCCAGCGTATTATGTTAATATCTTGAGAAGGGATTGGAATATCGTTACAGAATTTAGTTCTATGTGATCCCAAATGAATTTGCAATCGATTGATATATCTCATATCACAATAACACCACCTGGTGTTAAATGATAGTGTAAAATCTCGTGATACACATTTTATGCTTGCTTGCGTTATTTACCAAAGGAAGCCCAGCGTTTTCATGCTAATATCTTGAGACGGGATTGGAATATCGTTATAGAATTTAGTTCAGTGTAATCCCAAATGAATTTGCAATCGAGTGATGTATCTCATAGCACAATAACACCACCTGGTGTAAACTAATAGTGTAAAAAATCTCGTGATAGGCCTACACATGTTATGCTTGCTTGCGTTATTTATCGAAGGAAAGTCTATATACGTCCGGCACGGACCCTAGCGTGGTCATGTTAATATCTTGAGAAGGAATTGGAATATCGTTATATAATTTAGTTGTAGGTAATCCCAACTAAATTTGCAATCGATTGATATATATTATATCACAATAGCACCACCGGGTATAAAATATTAGTTATTGACCAGTAACCATGCGCTTGTATGAATATCAGCCGCATATCATGGGGTACCCTTAGTATATGCTGTGGTTGTGGGGTGCAGGGTAGGACAATACTCACGCAAAATATACCATTCTATGCCCAAATGGTTGCTCTAGGAATACCTAAGAGCATTTATGCAGATCCATAGCCTTTAAAAAGTTATCCGGGAAAAACAGGCCTGGGGTCCGGTCGGAAACCCCCCCCCTTGGGCACTCGAGGGTTATGTTCGCCCGCACGCCGCAGGTGTCGCGTGACAGAGTCTCCCCTAAAAGTCTCCCCCGGAGACTTTATTTCGAAATAGATTCTCCCCCGGAAGATCTGTTCTAGAATAAATTCGCCCCCGGAGACTATATTCTGAAATAAAGTCTCCGAAGGAAAAAAATATTTCCTCCGTCCACGAAACAGAGTCTCCCCGTTGAGCGTGATATCGGCTATTATAGTCGCATGAAATTTATAGATGAGCAATTGAGCATATCAGACCGTTAGTTTGCGTTGCTACCACGATAACACGTTATTTAACACGAACATGTATATACTTTTACACCAGAAAAAATGTTTTCCAAAACAGATTTTCAGTCAGGGTAAGACTATATCGGGAGGAGACTTTGTATCGGGGGAGACTTTATTTCATGACACCGGCAGCCTCTTTGCTCCCCCGCGTTTGAGCCTCTTGGCGGTGTCCTTTTGAGCCTCTCGGCGGTATCGTTTGTGCCTCTTCGTTTGGCCCCCTGCCTCTCTATAACCCCCCAGCGTATGCATCGCATGTATGTATGTATGTATGTATGTATGTATGTATGTATGTATGTATGTATGTATGTATGTATGTATGTATGTGTGTGTGTGTATGTGTGTGTGTGTGTGTGTGTGTGTGTTTATGTATGTATGTATGTATGTATGTATGTATGTATGTATGTATGTATGTATGTATGTATGTATGTATGTATGTATGTATGTATGTATGTATGTATGTATGTATGTATGTATGTATGTATGTATGTATGTATGTATGTATGTATGTATGTATGTATGTATGTATGTATGTATTGTATGTATGTATGTATGTATGTATGTATGTATGTATGTATGTATGTATGTATGTATGTATGTATGTATGTATGTATGTATGTATGTATGTATGTATGTATGTATGTATGTATGTATGTATGTATGTATGTATGTATGTATGTATGTATGTATGTATGTATGTATGTATGTATGTATGTATGTATGTATGTGTGTGTGTATGTATGTATGTATGTATGTATGTATGTATGTATGTATGTATGTATGTATGTATGTATGTATGTATGTGTGTGTATGTGTGTATGTATGTATGTATGTATGTATGTATGTATGTATGTATGTATGTATGTATGTATGTATGTATGTATGTATGTATGTATGTATGTATGTATGTATGTATGTATGTATGTATGTACATGTATGTATGTATGTATGTATGTATGTATGTATGTATGTATGTATGTATGTATGTATGTATGTATGTATGTATGTATGTATGTATGTATGTATGTATGTACATGTATGTATGTATGTATGTATGTATGTATGTATGTATGTATGTATGTGTGTATGCATGGCAGAGGTGTCCATACATACATACACACATACACGCATGCACATATACATAGATACATACATATTTCTGTGTTCTGCATTCATACATACATTCGGCATGGAGGGTAAATATCTGGGAGGTAATTTTCCTAGGGGTTAATTGTCCGGGTAAATGTCCTAGCGGTAATTGTCCGGGAGGTATTTGGTCGGGGGAATTGTCCGTGGGGGAATCGTCCGGAAGATAATTGTCCTGTCACATTGAAAGACATCTCACACTTCAGACTTCGACAGATTGCCTTCTTGTATCGTTGTCTGGCAATTCTTTTAAAAAAGCATACGTCGACTGACATGAGTGACCAGGCTACTTCTTTGTCTCTTTGCATCACTGATGAATTCAATACCCAATGCAGATAGGTCTTTCGTAAGATAATGTCCAATATCTCCAGGTGAAGAATGTATAGCTAAAAAAAGAAATAACGTATGACAAACATTTTCACCGAAATTACATAATTTTTTATAATGTCCAGGTAATCTATTTTATACCGTCAACCTTGGCAGAACAGCTTCCGAAGCTTTTTAAGCGGTTTCCTTGCTCCGATTGGTGTGCTGATGAACATACATGTAATTCACCAAAGCCGACAAAATCCGACAATGGCTTCACCCGAAAAATGGTTTCCAAAAGATGATGGATTTTCATGTATTTTACATTGAATATAGCCCACTATCATGGACCTGCTATGCAGCTAGACAAAAACATGTGGCCTCATTGTATGCATCAGTTTTCGTTTCTAATCTCTCTTATCTGATATTCCGCGCGTGCCAGGTTTAACGAAGCTAATTCGGGGCAACAGCTCATCGTGGTATACAATTAAATAGCTTCTGCTCAGTGTTATATTAAAAATTTATGTGTAAAAATGGTTTCCCTATTGAGTTGCACTTGTGCCTTGGCCACTCTCTCGGACACTTTCTATAAGCCATCGGAAACTGTTCTGTTTGACCGTTCTGGAGTCTGGAGATGCATGGAACAAGTGAGATCGGTAAAGAGCTTACGACGTAGTAAACTTATTGAGATCTAATGATTAAAAACATAAAATAGTGCACAATCTTACCTTTGTTTCATAACTCGACGAAATTTTCTTCTTTTCATCTGTAGAATTGAAATTGAACCATTAAAATAGGTAAGTGATAGGAAATGAAAATGCTATAAACTATTTGATTTCTATCATTTTGAATTTTATGTAGGCCTTCATTTGTAATTAACATGGAGTCATTAACAGATGTAATGCTACCGTTATACAATCCCTATCAGACCCGCCCACAATGACATCATAATGCTTGAGGGTTGGCTTGACAGAGTTCTGTCTCAAAAATGGTTCCACGACAACTCGTCTACCGACTCGTGTACGGACAATTGATCTAACGACAACTGGTCTACCGTAACAGACGACTCGTATTGAAGAAATAGAAGCTGGATTTATGAAAATTGTTTTCAGGTTAAATGGAAGCTGGATTTTTGATTCTCATTCATTTATTTCAACATGCATACAGCTTCTACTTCAGATGTAAAATACCTTCATCCAGCTTCAATTTCTCACTCGTTATTTTTGTCAATCCAGCTTCTATTTCAGATCAAGAAATACCTTCATCCAGCGTTTATTTCTCATGCGTTATTTTCTTAAATCCAGCCTCTATTTAAACTGTAGAAGAACTATCATCCAGATTCCATTTCTCGTCCTTTTTTATCAATCCAACCTCCATTTCACCTGTAAAAACTTTAACCAGCTTCCATTTCTCAAGCGCTGGATCAGTTGTCTGTAGACCAGTTGTCGGTAGACGAATTGTTCGGATGCAACTTGTCGGTAGACGAGTTAATTGTCTGTTGATGAGTTGCCGTGACACCCTCACTAATGTTACGGCTCATTGGGGTTACTGGCTCAATGTGGTGTCTAGTTCACTTTGCACTCATTGAAATCATGATGACGCGCAAACCCTATCTTTGGGCCAATGGCCAACACTCACATACTCACACATACACACACACTCAAGACCATAAACGTAAGAAACGGGGGGGGTCCAGAGGAGGAAATGCCCCCCCCCCAAATTTCGGGCGAGTCTGATTTTCGGGCAAGCAGTCCCGAATTTTTTCATAAATTTTTGGGAAAAAGTAACGGGATTTTGGCCGGACGACTTAAAAAAGGTTGTCAGAATTTTTCGGGCAAAAGTCAAATTTTTGCCCCCCCCCCCCCCACTGCTGAAATGTCCACTATACCTATGCACAGGACCAATATCTTGTCTTTCAGCAATGAAATAATGAGAAATTTTGATGCGGTGACAACTTAGAATTTAAGGTCAACATTGGAGTGTTAAAATAAAAAAAATCAACAATCAGAGGGAATTCCTCCAAGTATTAAACCACCACTATGAACACTAAAATGACCAGCAATTTCGTTAAAATGACAGTTTATAAGCCTTATAACATGTTTCCATTGCAGCGTGCAAATAAAAAAAATCAAAAATCGGGGTGGGGCACATTTCCTCCTACATCTGTTCGGCAAATGGCGCCTCGGCGATCATCCTTTGGCCGCCAGTTCGTCCCTCCTCCAAGCTAGGACGAAGTCTTCATCTTTGCACAGATAACTAAATTATTCACCTAACCAGTCGTCTGTGATAGGCCCACATGACATTGTATTATTATAGGCATAGGCATAGGTGCAATCACGTCCTAAAAGTTGGGGGGATCATAATGAGTCACGTCCTAAAAGTTGGGGTGGACCATAATAATAAAGTTAGGGGACCACTCAAAAGTTGGGGGGACGCGTTCCGTGGGTCCCATAGGGTGGTTGCGCCTTTGGGCATAGGCCTATGCCCTTTTGAGTTTTAGCATTGTCTGGTGTTAGCCTGTTCGCTTACCTTGCATGTGGATCGTAGAAGATCGAAATGAGCGTTTCTGCCGTTGAATTCTAGGTCTACGTTCACTATCGGTTCGCCTCAGTTTTCCTGCAAGGTGTCCATTGCACTCGCTTAGAGAAATAATTGATAATTATTAATAATTTATTATCTTTTAACAGTCGGCTCCTGGTGGATACTACATCGTCGAATGATGCATTTAATAATTACTACTAACGTAGCCTAAACCTCACGGCACGTTCTGCATTTTGATTGACAGCTAGAAATGTAATACGAAAGAAGTTATTTTTTTGTGACCTATGAAAGTTTCTTCCGTGTCTGCCTTATCAACCAGTATGTAAATTGACTGGCTTCTGTTTTTATCTAAAGCTTATTTGTGTCATTTTCTGCTATTAGATTAATTGGACATTTTTATTGTCCCAGCGATTTTAAAAATCATATTCGCCAAAATTTATTTTAAATGCAGATGTTTCTATAAATTTAATATTGTGGAGATTATTGTTTTCACGGCTATTTGTGAAATATACCACAACTTATATTTTATCTGTTGCATTTTATTGCCCAAAATGTCCACTCCGTTACTGTCCCTTTCACACTTTCGCCACAATAACATTAAAAAATTGTGACCACAAATGATAGTTTTCCCAAAACTTAATGTTCCTCATATACAAAATTGAAAGGCCTTTCATTTAATAAGTTTGTCATTGAATGAAACAATACTTATTACGGGTGAAAAAAATATTTTTAGCTGTCACCTGAAATATTGTCCACTCCGTTACCACACATAAATTTGTGTGCTACTACATAATTATCAGCAACTAGGCGCACTGCAGATCAGTCAAACCATTTAGTCATGTATCTGTTTATGTATACTAGTCTTTACATAAGGATTTTTCGAAGTTAAACCGCAATAATAGGTTCTAAAAGGTGTTACCTGCGAATGATACGTTTAATAGGTGTCTACTCCGTTACCAAGAATTAGTATAGATTAAAGATGCTCAGGTATGCATCATTTACCACTCTTCATCTCCATAGTGAACAAAATTGATATGTAGAAAAAATTTGTCCTAAACGTGGGCAATTAAAAAATGAGTGTTATATTATTTTAAAATTGTCCACTCCATTACTGTCCACTCCGTTGCATTTGGTGCCTATTTATACGTTCAGAAAGGGTAACGGAGTGGACTTTTAGAAATAACGGAGTGGACATTTATTCGAATTATGGTAGATAATAGAAATATATTCACATATATGTGCTTACTCTTTTGTTTGTTAAGATGGAAATACTTTCCTTCATGAATTTTCAAAACTGTACATGCCTAAAACATGACCATTGAGTTTTATTAACTGATATTGTTGAGCAAAATTGGCAGTAACGGAGTGGACATTTCTTTTGGCATAAAAGAATGCCATATTGCATGTTACTGAGTAGTTTACTAAAACAATATTAGCTAAGTGGTACATTGAAGATCAGGTTAACATGCAGTTATTTGATAATGACTTAGGTTTTCGATAAAATTTATGGAGAAGCAAGTTTGATAACGGAGTGGACATTTCTTGGGTGTCTTGAAATTCTTGAATGTTTTACAATTATCTTAACAGATACTTTCCTTCTCTGTTTTGTATTGTGATAGAAATACATTTTCATTCATGTATATTCAAAACTATACGTGTTTGAAACATTTACACTAAGTTTTGTGAACTTGTATTGTTGAGTAAAACTGACTGTAACGGAGTGGACAATTTTTGGGGCTTAAAAAAATTCCGCAGAGCGTGTTACTGAGTTGATAATACAAGTTTACTGAAATTCTAGACAAGTGATACAATGGAGTTAAGATTAACATGCAGTTGTTTGATGTTGCTTTAGTTTTAAAATAAAATTTGTGGATAAGAAAGTTGGGTAACGGAGTGGACATTGCTGCTTTGGTGCTGTCAAATATTTTGCGAAAAAAATATTAAACTAGAATATTAGTGCGCAACGCCACCCATATTTCTTAAATACACACATTGATGATTAAAATAAGATAAAGAAATTATCGGTTTGAAAGAAAAAAATTCATCCAACTCCAAAAGTCAAATTAATCTAATAGCAGAAAATGACACATTTATCTATTCGCAGCAATACATCATAACTAAGGCCTATGGTGTATCATTAGGCTACGCTTGCAAAGGTGACACAAAAGGAGTCATAAGCGTAACATCCTTTAGCATTGTTTTATAGCAATGTTTTAGAATGTTTGTTTTAATCTAGAGGCGTGAGGCGTCAAATAACAAGAAATTTGGCATCATAATTAGGCCTATGCTATAAATGTTTGGATCGAATGATTGATGTATGAATAAATGAAAGAACATTATCGAGCAAGTGGGTTCAGTTTAGTGACCAAAATGAGGAAACGAATGAATGAATGGTTAACCGCTACCCTATAACCAATGATATTGAAATGATGAATTATATATTAGCCCCCTTTAATAATGATTGAATAATATTGTAGTCCCAATCAATTGTGAAGGCATCTGTCTCCTTTATGCAACCTCTGATGATGTGGAGCTATAGAGCTATCGATAGCTATAATTATACTGTTACTTCCGACCGTCCACGCGACATGGCGCCTCAATGCGGCCTCATGGACAGATCACACTCAAGCAGTACCCCGACTTCTCGTACGAAGGCCGATGGGCATAATATTATCAGGGCTCCGCAGACAACCAACTTGCTGTTCAGACGCAGTCTATTCGACCGCATCTTTTCGGCGACCTGTCTAATGACAAGCAACATTTTCTGACTGCTGTACAGTAGATGTAGATTTCCTTTTGAGCACTGATAGGCCGAGTATCTTGATATGAACACTATTATCGGTCAGATTGTTTGACACCTTATATATAGGCCTACTGTAACAGTTTACATGCATTGTAGTATACGTTGGTTTACACTCTACATATTAAAATTTAAGGCAGATCCATGCTAGTTGTGTAAAAAAAAGTGCTGGACGCCCCTTACCTTTCTAAAAGAAGTGCCAGGACGCCTCTTACATTTTCAGGCGTGCTAGCCAAGTGACCGGACGGCATAGAGATTTGAAAATAAGTGCTAGTACGCCGTCCATGACCGTCCAGCCACAATTTTATAAGCCCTGCACTAGATTTCATCATTGCGTACAAGAGTAAATAAATTAAAAACTTAAGAACATACCCAAGCACGGAAGCCGGACGCTGGCGAAGAGAGAACAGACGGTTGAAATAATGACATCGAATGTCCCTTTTTCTTGTCTACAGCAATGCGAGGATAATAAATCCAAGACTACATGTCATGTAGACTAAGTGTCTATCATTTGCCCTGTAGATTCTGGCAGATATCTCTTCGCAATATGAATCCTGACTTAAATCCTTATAATGATGCTAAACCATGCACCAGCACTCATGCATGCGGTAATGAAGTCTGTGACAACTTTGAATATGACCAATCTTTTACCATAATGCATTTTAAACAGTATTATTATGGCATACTGTATATAAGCTTGTCAAACAAACTGACCGATAATACCGTCCTACTATTTATTCATGGTCCAGTCGACAGTTCTGACTCTTACAGAAACGTGGCTAGAAGAGGAATTATTTTTCTTATTTGAGCCTTTTTTATAAGATCGTACGAGTAGTGCTGTATGAAGTAAGTAAGTAAGTATATTCTTTAATTCACCAGCTGCAAAAACGCACTCTGGTTTACAAGCACAGAAAACATGACACGAAAAACAAATACAAGACAAATCTGGCAGCCATCAACGACGCCAACCTAGTTTTGTAGAGACATTGCACAGAAGCGCCGACTAAAATGTAGCATGCGTTTGAAAGCCTGAGCTTTGTACAACCTCACTGATAACACAATTAGAACTCATTGAATGGATTACCTTAATATTCATGTTGACCTTACGTGTACTGTGTACATAAACAGATAGCTACTGTAGTGACAGCGTTTGTGGCACAGGCAAAGTGACATGCATAGACCTGTGCTCTCAAGTATTTGAAGAGCCAATTAAAGTTCCAGATGTGTTGATGTGCTGTGGGTGCACCACTCCAGTTGCTATCATAGAGAAGCGATTGTCACGCATGTTGACCAGGACACTTGGCTTTGCTTCGTTTGTAATGGAGACGTATTCCGTATTGAGGCCTACACTGTAACATGCTGATGAGTGGTGATGTGATTTCACTTAAAAGAAAATGCTTAGGCGCGATAGAATTAGAACTGCATTTGAACCCTGCAATTTTCGCCATTCTATAATAGATCAGACGACTTCTGATTTCGTTGGGGACCTTCGAGATGTTCTCCAAATTAGAAATAAATTATACAGTCAGTTACGTACATGTAAACCAAAGACAACTTTTCCTCACTCTTATACGATGGGAAAAAATTCAATCCACCCTACACGTGGGGCGCGGTGGTGTTAGTAACAGTAGTGGTGGCGTCGTTGCCTTGGAGCCGGAAGGTTCGAGGTTCGAATCCACCTCGCCGCGTGAGGACCTTGGGCAAGTCCTTCACTCACAATTGCTCATCGCTTCGGCGTGAACCTTCGATGCAGTGTCCGCTCTGCATTCGGGAACGCCTCTGAGTAGAGAAATAACTTGAAGAGGCGATATAATAAGTGCACATGCAAACTAACAGACAGGTCCGATATTCCTTTAATGCACTCATAATATAGCGCCTCTACAAGGGAGCTACTCAAGGCGTTACCAACCTCAGCGCGGCCAAATAACCAAGCATTGGCTCAGAGGATCCATTGCGATCTGAGTCGATGGAATTTACTGTTGTCTTTGCGGAATTCGTCCTCATGTAGCATCATATGTCGCCAACAAACGAGTAGAAACTTAAGCGTACCAGTACCCGACAGCATGGGCGGAGTTTATCAGGGGCTAGGGGGGGCTAAGCCCCCCCCCCAAGGATCAACCGACTTTACCATGCATCAATAAAGACTTATAAGGGTAAAAATGGTACATTTGTGGAGGCAACAAAAGAGCAAAAGGCCTATACAGTGAGCTGCTGGCCACCAGCCACCCCCCCCCCTATATCAAGACCGTGAAAATGAATACTGGCAATGTGTAGCAGTATCGTAGTATAATTCGTTTATTGCGCAAAAAACAGGTTGGCAGAATGTAACCTGGGACAATGAGACAAACTAAAATATAGAAGTATATTATATCAGTTATTGGTAGGCTATTATATATTATATCACATTACTACCGTATTGTCACCTGGAGGTGAAGTTCTAAGCATTTTTATGGAAGTTCAAAGCTGTGCGTTAGCACTATGATCATGAGACCTGGGCCGCGACTTGTGATCTGTGAAGTATAATCAACGATTTTCGGGTGTCTAAAGATATCATTTTGATTTTAATATTATCAACGATTTTCAGGTTTGTAAGAACATCATTTGATTTTAGTATTATCAACGATTTTCGGGTTTGTAAGGACATCATTTGATTTCAGTATTATCAACGAATTTTGGGTTTGTAATATCATTTGATTTCAGTATTATCAACGATTTTCGGGTGTCTAAAGATATCATTTTGATTTTAATATTATCAACGATTTTCAGGTTTGTAAGGACATCATTTGATTTTAGTATTATCAACGATTTTCGGGTTTGTAAGGACATCATTTGATTTCAGTATTATCAACGAATTTTGGGTTTGTAATATCATTTGCAGTTGTCATACTGCAAATGATATTACAAACCCAAAATTCGTTGATAATACTGAAATCAAATGATGTCCTTACATGATGTATGACAACTGCAACATACAAAAACTTTGAGGTGGATGGAGAAACGATAGAGGTAGTATCGAGCTTCACATTCCTGGGATCTATGATAGAGAAGGAGGGAAGAAGTGATATGGAAATAAGGAGGAGGATAATAATGGGGAAAACGACAATGAACGGTCTGGAAAAGATTTGGAAGGATAAATACGTGAGCAGGGAAACAAAGAAAAGACTGGTAAGAGCACTGATCTTCCCAGTGGTCCTATATGGATGCGAGACATGGACAAAGACACGGGATATGGAAAAGAAAATCAACGCGTGTGAGATGTGGATTTGGAGAAAGATGCTAAGGATTTCATGGACGGAGAAGAGAACTAACGAATCGGTGCGCGAGGAGCTTGGACTAGAGAGGGAGGAGACACTGCAGCAAACAGCAACTTGGAGAAAATTGAGCTACTTTGGCCATGTGATGAGATCTAACGGTCTGGAAAAAGAGCTGATGACGGCATGCGGTGAGGGAAGGAGAAGATGCGGAAGACCTAGGAAGAAATGGTTGGATGAGGTACAGGAAAAGTCTGGCATGAGGCTGGAGGAGCTACGAGAGGCGACTAGAGAGAGGAGACGTTGGAGAGAATACACCAAGGCTTTCGCCAGAGCTCCAGAAGCTGACGGCACCAGGTGACCAGGTGAATATCATTTGATTTCAGTATTATCAACGATTTTCGGGTGTTTAAGGTCATCATTTTGATTTTAATATTATCAACGATTTTCGGGTGTCTAAGGAAATCATTATGATTTTAGTGTTTTTAACGATTTTCGTGTGTCTAAGCACATCATTTTGAATCCAGTATTATCAACGATTTTCGGGTGTCTAAGAATATAATATAACGGGCTTAACGACATAGTTTCATATCGAAGATGATTAGTGTCGGAGGCAGAGTACCACCTCACACTCCACGTTTATATTGCGACCGAACCACCCGCAGTGAAGATCCGAGAAATTAATCTCTGATAAACCGACCGACCGGGAATCGAACCCGGGCCGCCGGCGTGGCGAGCGGGCTACAAACCCACTCGGCCACTCAGGGTCTCTGATTTTCGGGTGTCTAAAGACATCTTTTTGAATCCAGTATTATCAGCGCTTTTCGGGTGTCTAAGGATATCATTATGATGCCAGTATTATCAACGATTTTTTGGGTGTTTAGGAACATCATTTTGATGCCAGTATAATCAACGATTTTTGGGTGTGTAAGGACATCATTTTGATTCAAGTATTATCAACGATTTTTGGGTGTGTAAGGACATCATTTTGATTATATTATTATCAACGATTTTTGGGTGTTTAAGGACATAATTTTGATTATAATTATTTTTATCAACGAATTTCGGGTGTCTATAGAGAACGTTATGATTCCAATATTTTCAACGAATTTCGGTTGTCTATAAATAAATACGATTAACACGATCACTAAAAAAGGTGTTAACGGTAAGAAATGTTTTTTACGAGATTTCAATTTAACTCGACGATTAAAAAAGATGTATCCATAGAAATTGTATGGATTTTTTTGAGATTTCAATTAACTCGACGACTTTAAAAAGGTGTTTCCACACATATAGCATGGATTATATGAGATCTCAGTTAAACTCGATGACAAAAAAGGTGTGTCCGCAGAAATAGTGTTGTTTTCGTGTGATTTTAATTAAACTATATGACTAAAAAAGGTGTTTCCGCAAACATTTTATAGTTTTTATGAGATCTCAACTCTATGACTAAAAAAGGTGTTTACGGAAATTAGTGTTTATTTTTATGAGATTTTAAATTATACTCGATGATTAACCCGTTGGAGGTGAGGTGGGGTGTGACACACCCCAGAGGTATTCTTCTTTAATTTTTATGTGGAAAACGTTAAACCAGCTTGGATTATTTTTTTATACCTTTCTGAATATGAAATACGGACACTTTAAAAAAATTTCAGAAATTTTGAACGAACAGTTTTTTTTATTTTAATGTATATTTGAAGGAAATTGCGATTTTTCGTATACAAACGGAACTTACACGGGAAAAGTACACAATAATGATGGGTTCACCTTCTGACCATCTAATAAGGATCGAAAAAAGATATTTGTTCGTCATATTCGCCTGTTTAGTTGATAATTGATCATAGAAGAATAGTTTAACTCAAATTAATGTTTTCCATTTGATATCGCGACTTGAAAATAAAAATATGTGTTGGGGTTTGTCAGACCCCACCTCACCTCTAACGTTACAATACGTCACCTCACCTCCAACGGGTTAAAAAGGTGTACGGAAATTGTTTTTTTAAAAATGAAATTTCAATTAAACTTGCTGATTAAAAAAGGTGTGTCCGCTAGAAATAGTATGGTTTTTATGAGATTTCTAATCGATGACTAAATAAATCATCAACTTTTGGGGCGAGGGAAATTTTTTTTTAGCCCCCCCAAGAATGGAAACCAAACTCCGCCCATGCCCGACAGACATGTTTAAAATTGTTTATGTTTGACTTAAAACTCTTTCAAGTAGGCTGTTTGCTATCAGTCCTCAAAAATGCTGACTTCAGTACAGTAGGCCATGACAGTGTCCGAAATAACTTCGGCGGCGTCAGACACTTCTTTAGCCAGTAACTGTTAGTCGATAGAATAATCTTAACGCTGCGGCTGTCCTTGCATTACGACCTGTAAAATGAGTTCTATCATTCTGCATTGAGGTGGTAACTGTGTTGTGATAACTCTTTAGCGCCAACTTCGTCCGATTTTGCAAGCATCGACGTAAAATTATAAGCAACGCCAACCGGTAGAAATTATAATTTAAGATTATGAGAGATATGAACCTAATCAATATAATGTCGATGAACCTAATCGACACTTTAAGCCAAAAATGTCTCTGAGCAACTAGGCCTATTATCGGCAATTTTAAAGGCTCATGCTAGACATCATTAACATAAATTGACCAAATGATATAGGCCTAAGACTATTGCTTTTTAAGTGCTGTAATATGCCAAGCAAATTTCTGTCCAGAGTTACGGTCTCTGTAAGTTGACCCTGGTCAAATCGGATCCATCCATCCTAATGACAATAACTCCGCTATTGGTTGCACTCTGCCAGTGCCAGACCCAAGCCTGGATAAAGGAGGAGGCGTCGCTAATGGTCTTTGTTACCACACAGTGACGTTAAACAGCAAATGCATGTACCTAATGACAATCTGAGTAGGCAACATAAGCCGACACTATTGTATCATAGACATACACTTTTATTTATCCCAATTCAGTTATGCATGCATACATACTTAACTAAGCCTACAAATATTCAGCAATAGGCAACTCCTCATAAAGAGTAGGCAAAACAACATTGTGCAAGCAACAGGCACATCAAAAATGACAAGTCCCGCTGAGTAGGGACCTAATTACCATTGCGAAGTCGCCGAAGTGTGACAAGACGATTGTGAAAGATTTGGGGGACATTAGAATGCTTGCGATTGATTTTTTTACTTAAACAAGAAACGGAAAGACAATTTTTAAGCTACAGTAGCAGACACAACATGGAAAAACTTTTAAAACGCAAAAATAAATTGATATATTTATTGTAATCGTGGCTGTACAATTATGAGGATGATGATGATGGCAGGTCCTATGGCTTGCGCCACCTGGGGATGAGATGAGTGAGGTGGTTTCCCGTTGCCTTCCCCACATACAATGACGGGTAAGCAACTTGCCCATGGTCGATCCGCAGCAGCTTGCGCCACCGCGTCTCATGCGTGCTAGCCCGATATATCTAAACCTCTAAATGTCAACTCCCAGCCCGGGGCCTGAACTGCAGTCCGTTGTAACCAACAGGCGCTGCCGCTCTCGCTTACCGGTGTAGCTAACTAGGCCAGTACAATTAGTGATTGTGGTAATAAATGTCAATGCAGTAGTTTTAAGACCAGTATTGATTGTGCTTGCATCAATACTTATTATGGAAGTAGTTTTAGCGGCTAAATGAAACTATCAAATCAACACTGCATAGACATTTAGACAATGCGATGGTCACGTTAGACACCATTTCAAAGCGCTAAAACAGTAATATAAAATTAGCAAATCCGCTTTCTGATAAATTGATTTAAAAATTAATACTGTAACAGCATCTGTAAAAAGACTACCCCTCGCGGCCTTGCACGGGCACGTGGACAGAGAGAGAAGAAGAGGAAGACAACCAAAAACATGGATGGACAACGTCAGAGAAGACCTGAAAGAGATGAATATTGACAATTTGACATGTCCAGAGCAAAGGATCTCATCAAAAACAGAGAAATTTGGAGAAGTCACATGGGAGCCTCATCGTCGTCTCCTGACTGACGGAAGAGAATAAAGAAGAAAAACCGCATCTGTAATCATTATGCTAATAAACACTGCCTGGTAAAATTCGGTTGCTAACATATTGCATTAGACTGATTAGAGTATCTGACAGGGTCTTACTGCATGGCACCTAACTCTTTCATCAACACAATATAATAGCAACTTAATTGTCATCTATATAACTAAAAATGTAATCGCGTTTGGCTCGGCTTCAAAGATCTCCGAACTTTTTTCATTGATTGCTTTCGAAACGTCACCAAAACGTTTAGTTTCAACACGGCCGGGTTTGCAGAATGCTTTTTTGGGAAAAAGCGCAATCTTTTAAACAAAAAAGGCAACTTTACAAAATCTACCGTTTTCAACACATACGCCTGTCGATAAGCCTTGCCTTTCAATGCGGGCGCGTTTCAAACGGTTGTTCAAATGTGTTCCGTTTATGTAGCGCATTTCAACACATTCCATTGCGCCTTCTTGCTGAAGAGTTTTGTGGCGCTATCCGCGTCGCAATCGGAGAGGGACGGTGTGAGGGAGGAAAGGAGGGGAGGGAGAGGGACGAACAGGGAGGGGAGAGATGGGGGAGCGGGAGCGGGAGGGGTAGGGGGAGAGGAGGCGAAGGGAGAGGAGGGGAGGGGGAGGGGGAGGGGGAGGGGAGGGGAGGGAAAGGGGGAGGGGAGGAGAGGCTCTTTTCAGCCACAGCAACGCGTGGCTGGGTACGCTAGTAAGTTGTTAATAATTTGCATTTTTAGCCAAGCTGCGTCACCACACAAAGAATTCTAGCAGTAATAGATCACTGTAATTATAAGACACTGTCTAGGCCTTGGTGCACTCAATCGTACATAACCAAAATCGTCACTTGTCGTACATCACAATAGAACTGCATGATCTTGGTGAATGAGATTTTCTCGGTTGCTCAAAGCATGTTTTTGGAAATCCCTTCCTCGTTTCATAGTCAACTTTAGGTTTAATAAAATAGCGATTTCATGCGAAGTTTAGCAGAATCTTTCGACAAAAAACCCCGCTGAGATAATTTATCATACCGTAGTCGTAACAGTCGTCACCGTGACTTAATTAATATCGCTCAACACGAAACTGATACTCATGATGTCAACCGCATTTTCGACTACGTTTTTCTTGCACCATCGGATGTTGCGTTATAGTTTACACAAAGGCGCAACAAAAGTTACCTAGGAATTGGATAATTGTATCATTTCTATGGAGCCTTTATTGCTTTCAGACTCTGTTACTTTTTCCGCTGCTAAGCACGCATTCTGTTCTTGTGCTGACTCTGCTCTTTTTCGCTTTATTATGGTAAATCCTTGCGACATTCTTCACGACCCATAAAGTTACACCATACAATAATTATTCGACCTCGGTCACATAATATAATCTTCATAGAGTTGATTATTTTGCCAGAAGAAGTGTTATTTTGAGATGATTTTAGAACTAGGTGAAAAAGCTATGAGTGGCAACCCTGCACCCACGGATCAACCGGAGGAATGCAATAGAACAATAATAAAAAAGTAAATATTCAAGATTCTTTAATAACGCTTCGCAAAGTAGTAAAAGGTGTCTATTAGGCAGCTTTTATAGAACGGTTCGGATCGAACACATTGACAGATATAACTGTTTAGCAGTGCTCTGTCATATAAATATTGTTAGTGCTGACCTCCTCCTCCTCCTCCTCCTCAATCGAGGCTTGGGACTAGCACCTTTACACTACGTTAGTGATTAAGTAGCCCTTTGATGGTTCCAGCATTTTTTTTGATAGAATTATAGTGATCACTTTTTGCAATAATAGCGGCAATAGTGACAATTATAATATTAATAACCTCCTAATGTACGCAAGGATAAACATGTAATTGTTTATAAATATTCATTAACTTCGAACCGGCCAATGACAAGACCAATATTATTATAATAAGTCTAATTAGTGTTATTCGGGTGCTGATAAAACGGAGCGAAAATTTTATTAGAATTGAGAGAAAAAAGCCAATTTACACCAGTTTCCCGTCTTTATATATCAAAGTAGAAAAACTTTTAAAGGTGTTTAAGTCTAGCCAAGCATTTTCCAGACCAATTTTACAATCGATTTTTAGTGTAAGCACGAATGAACGCTTGCGTTATAATAATAATAATAATAATAATAATAAAATTCGTTTATTAACATTCAATCTGACATTATCTTTATCTTTATTTATCTTTATCTGCCTGCATGTTTGCAATGCACAAATATATCCACGCAGCATACAATGAACATGCATAAGGGATGGCAGGTTACATTATCATTGCATTGATTCGATGAATAATCGCCTCGTAATGATTCAGTGAATGAATGAACAACTAAATGAATGAATACTGATGGCAGTAGCGGACTCGATGTGGAGTTTTCATTGACTAAGTTATGTATTCTACCATGTTCCCAAATGGGAACACAGTACCTGATGTGCCCATTTGGGAACATCACATGTTTTACAAACATTTCTACTCCAAAACATTTCATTTTTAAATTCACATTTGGCACAGTAGTTGCTATATTATGTGACACTTAAATCCCATATGCACTTTTAAAATATTAAATTTCTTTCCTTTTGTGTAAACCCAAAAACCAAAACAGCCGAATTTTGACAAAAACTCGCAAATTCAAAGATGGCTGCCACATACAAAACATTTCTATAAACTCATTATTAGGCTAAAATATTGTACCTAGACTATTTAACAGTCAATAGATGCAAACAGGAACAAAATTGAACAAAACACTAATTTTATATTTAAATCCGCCCGAGTGTTCCCAAACGGGATCAATGGGCGCTAATGGGTTAAGCTCCTTAGACACCCCTTAAAACGTTATCTTGTGGTGTTATAATTATTTGTCTACGATTTGTCACTAGTCAACTTAAACTTCGTTCAATCAAGCAATCAATCAATTTTCGTTTAATCAAACCTTCAGGCTGGCAGAACGCAGCATGTTACATACAACTAATATTACAAAGGCTTTATAAAAAAAACACTGAATGTGATTTTGGAAACATAAAGAAAAGTTGAAAATAATTACGCATAATTTATTTCTTACTCTGCCACTGCATGCACTTTGTCAAATAAAGGAGGGAGGCGACATCAGCCATCTTTGTTATCACACAGTATCGTTAAACATAAACTACTTCTATGTCACGTCATAAAGACGTCGTCGCATTGCGACAGTATAGGCTATCACGAATGGATTGTCATTGTCAAAGTCTCCTGTCGCGAGCCGTGTTCAGCAGGTGTGTTCCCACGAGGCCAGTCCATTTAGAGGTGTTGTCCAGCCATGAAATCCTCAGTCTTACTCATCGATCGAAATTCCGTCATCATACGCTTCATTCTCCTCCAGAGGGAGCGAATCTCTCTGGAGGCGAAGAAGAGATGGGAAAGTGTTTCCGGCTGGTCGTAGAAAGGACATCGGTTGTGTTGGATGATGTGCATCCGCTGCATGTAATCGTTTACACGCGGTACAGCGTGGGCAATTTTTCAGTCTATTTATCTTGCTTTGGGCGTCACCAGCTGGTTTCCAACTGCTTTGCAAGTTTGACGGAAATTCACAAGGGGTATTTGTCCAGAATCACCGGACGCTTGACTTGTGATTTCCGCAGTGTTTCGTAGGCGTTCTTCGCTGTGTAGTCCTTGATTGTGAGCTGTGGATCGAGAGAACCGACTAGTCTGAAGGTCACCAAAGCTCTTTCGTAGAAAGGCAAAGGGAGTTCAGGATGCGGTCGAAGGTTTGAGGGGATGGCATGGTTGTGTTGGCGGAGCTGATGGCCTACTCAATAGACAGCTCGTATTATGTTATCGTAATTGACTTCTTCAGTACAAATAATAGCAACGACATAGCGTTTGCATGCCTTGGGCGTATATATAGCATAGCTTAAAAGTGTTTAAGAGGTGTCTAAAAGAACATCATGTTATCCAATGTTTTATAATCTTATACTGCTGTCAATTCAGTTTGCTGTAACCTAAACGCACAGGATTCATGCAGCGCATTAAAAACTTTGCTGTTGTTCTAATTTTTCTAACTCGCACGCGCTCAGTCAAGATAAAATCAGTTGGCATGTAAATAATGGAGCGAAGGCAGAGTTACAGCAAAGCGAATGGATCAGAAGAATTTCTAAGGAAGTTGACAGTCTGCTGAATATTTACCTGTCTGATAGCTTCATCTGTGTGTCTCTGATAAATTTGGCAGATGCATCACATGGCAATGAGATTTCGTGAATCTGAAACTGGAAACGATAGTAATGCGAAGAAAGTTATATCTCGGGACAAATGTGAAATTTTATTAAGGCTTTGTGTTTCATAGGCAGCGGGTGATTGTAACTGAGGGTGTCTATGAAGACTTACCAATTTCAACTCCCACAACATTGACTTCGACCTTAATAAGACGGAAAGACAATAATGCCACGTTATCATAAAATCCTATGCAAGATAAAGCGTTCGAAATTATTTGCCTGATGAACGAATAGCTGTGACTTTACGATAACGATTTTTTATTCGTGGTGCTGGTATTATCAGAGTATTGAAGCGGAAAATATTTAATGCCTTTTGGATGGATTCAAGAAATTAGTTTGTATCGATTATGAAAACATGTTGCAATCTCTGTCGGCTGCGTTTATTTTAGAATCGAATAAATTAGTTTAAGGATGTCTGCAATTATAGTGCTTTTTATTTCAAATTTAAAGGTGTCTTAGCTGAACTATGTTTCCAAAATCTGTCATCAAACTACTTGTGGTAGTGCTCACGTACAATATTGTGACATTGGCCTTTTGAAAGACTCTGCAAAAACAGGCGCTATGAAAAAGCTGTATCCGCAACCATACCGACAACATAGGCTATTGACCACGTTCTAATGTTATTATTCCAAAGGCGAAATATAATGCCCGTCACTCACTATGCTCTTTCACTGAGCATAGTGAGTAAACGTGGTCCATTGGCGATTTGTGAATACCAAAATAAACTTACCTGTGAGCCTTGTCATGGCTTCTGGGTTTTTAACCGAATGCATATGGGACTACACATAATTTGAAGGATTACAATCAAGCATTGCTCTTAAGTCATACACCTAATGCCTACATAAAAGACTATAGTGTATCAAAACCTACAGTAAAGGTTACACGCGAGGTCCACATTGTATAACACTCAAGACCTAGAAGCACCTGGATGCAGAAGTGCAATCGCATAGAAAGCAATGCGACATAAATTCATGCATTCAATCATTCATTCGGAAATTGTCACAACGTCCATTCTATGTTATCACACAGTGACGTTAAACTGCAACCACCTTATTACTGACCAAACTTCACCTCTACCAGAGACGCGGCAGTGCCAATCCCAAGCATGCACAAAGGAGGGACAATGCGTCTCATCTATGTTATGATAATTTTGTAATAGAACACACGAAGTAAATGATAGACTTACAATGTATTTTAAAATCATAGTTTCAAAGTCAAGTTCAATAATCTACAAGTTGGTGAGACTGAGATGGTTAATAATGGTTATTGTCCACTGTCCAGGCACCGAGAACTTTTCAACTTAATCCAAATTATCAAGGCAAAGACTGGTGTATTATAATAATACTACTCGGGATAACGGTAAGTTCTAATGATGCTTTCACTTGTTCGTCCTTTTTACTTTCGGATACAGTTTCCTTATCCTGTTGATTTGATCTGTTAGCAGATCGTGTCGTCATGATTGAATTAGCTATGATTGGAACACGGCTGCTATTTATAATGTCATAGAATATTGGTTGAAAGGTGTTTTCGTATAACATCGAATTTTAAAGCGTTTGTCGCCATTTTCGTCTGCCCAGACTTACCTCACGTGATGCTTATACATGTACAAGATACTAAATAAACCTGTACATTTTACCACAGGCTTCTTCTCACATCTGCTTTTCTTCAACCTTCCACAGTCATCTTTTTCGTCGCCCTCTATATCTAACGCTTCATCCTTCATCCTTCACTTCATTCTCATCTGTTTCTCATTTTATTCGATTCTATCCTGTTGAACAACCTCTTCATCTTCTTCCTCTTCGGAGATCTATGAAGAGAACACTTGCATGCGCGCTATAAATTCCCAACGAGAGCACTCACTATGATCCAGCAAATACAACGTGGACATAGTGTGCACATACAATTGTTGTGATCGGTGCGCCGACAAAACGGCGCAGGACAAAACGGCGCCGACATAACGGCGCCGACAAAACGGCGCCGACATAACGGCGCTGTACAAAGACTACGATACCCGTTTAGTAATTGTTTGCTTATATAGGCTTTCAAAGATTGCCGCCCATTGTTACAAGATCAATTCGAACATAGACTACATCAATTTGAATGCCAGTAACACGCAATTAGAAAGAACTTCTCACATGGTATGCACACAACGTCCACAGAACGCAATGCGATCTTTTGATCTTAGTTTAGTACAGGGTGGCTCAAAAATAACGTACCACCGGAAAAAATGCGATAACTTCGCTACCGATTGACCTTTTTCTCCGAAAATTTTCCAATTTGCAGGGGAATGAATTTGCCACAATCCCTGAAAGTTTCAGTTGAAACTTTTCATGTTTGCAAAAGTTACAGCTGTTCAAACTTAAAATTTCGTTTTTTTGAATATCCGGAGAATCTTGTTCCATGACATGTGATTTCATTACGATTCTTTTGGCAAATTGCAACACATAAAATGATGACAATGTCATACAACCTCACTAAGAGCTGTAGATAAGCTGTTTATTATGTAAGCTGTTAGTACATATGTATATATGGTCATATTTTGTATATTAAGGCCTCAGTTTGTGAATCCGTTACTGAACGTCATGGGCAAAGTTTCTGCAGAGGATAAAATGGGAACTCGGACGTTACGTGAACAGAGACTGGAACATCGCGCGGTCATAGCAAAAGACCCAGTGAAAAGTGAAGCCTGAAGCACTTTGAAGGCTATCTGCAAACGTGTTTATGTAACGAAGGTCAGATGCTGGAAGAGAGGCAGGAAGTTGTCGTTTGGTCTGACGGGGGAAAATGTCATGTTCAGGAAATTCGCTTGGTATTCGAAAGGGTTACGTTTGCAAAGCACATCATGATTTCAGTATCAGCTATGCTGGCGTGTGTTACAGCTGCAAGAAAAGACTGCATTTAATACCATTCAGTAGGCTAAATGTCAAACTCATCGCTGAACTCTCTTACCCAAACTCATTGAAGACCAGGCATGCTCTAACATCTGGTTTTAATTTCCAGCAGGACGGTGCGCCTGCTTGCTCGCACGGCAAGGCTGATTATGATGACGCTACCTTATTTTTGCCATCAAATGCAGTAAATTTATTGGCAAAGGTGACTAACAAAATCGCCAGACCTTAGTCCTCTTGCTTATCACGTCTGGTGAACTATTCTGGAACGCTGCAAGACATTTCATCCCAAGTTGGAGAACATTGGCCAGCTGAAGCAAGTCTTGCTGCTAATGTGGGGTCCGTTGCCGCAGGACCCGACCAACAAGGCCATACTGAGCTTCACAAAAAGAAGTTGAGCTTGTGCTAAGGCAGGGAGTGGACACTCTCATTATACCTTACAATAAAGTGTAAAATGAAATTCTGATGTCGTAGTGAAAAGTGATATCATTTGACATGGAAATCCACAAGTGACGTTCATTTTCCGCGAAAATTTGAAAAAACGAAATTTTAAGTTTGAACAGCTGTAACTTTTGCAAACATGAAAAGTTTCAACTGAAACTTTCAGGGATTGTTGAAAATTCATTCCCCTACAAATTGGAAAATTTTCGGAGAAAAATGTCAATCTGTTGAGAAGTTATCGCATTTTATCCTGTGGTACGTTTTTTTTAGCCACCCTGTATATTGTGACTATTACTGCTATAAAAACGTCTGTTAACAATATAACTTGATGCATATGATCAGTTGATTATCTTCAGTAGTTTCTTATATTTTTAGACTTCTACTTTCTACTACTATAACGTTCGTAGCCTATTTGAACTATAAGACTTCTTGATGCAGGTGATCAGTTGATTACTAGTATAACGTTCATATTTTAACTTCAGGACTTGATGAAGATGATCAGTTTTTTCTATTTCCTAGTTTAGTATATTGTGACTATTACTGCTATAAAAACGTCTGTTAACTATATTACTTGATTATCTGAGTGTTTGTACCAATTAAACAAAGTACTAATAAAATAATTTGCTTTGAAAATGCGCCGTTTTGTCGGCGCCGTTTTGTCGGTGCGCCGTTTTGTGGGTGCGTCGTTTTGTCGGCACCGTTATGTCGGCGCCGTTTTGTCCTGCGCCGTTTTGTCGGGGTGCCGTTGTGATCTCACGTGTCGCAAGTGGGACCCATACTAACTCTCATCTGTAGACCTGTTTTCTACCATCATAGTACCATGTCGTGAATTTGAACCTCTAACCGCCAGATTCAACTTAAAACTCGTTAACCACAATGCTATCTTAAGCACATTTTTTAATGTATTTGAGCATTTGCATCAGCAGAACCTGACTCAATGGCTCTATATATTTGTTGAACTTGTGCGATTGGAAACTGTTGTGAAAAACGGACATTTGAATTTTTGTGATTGTCGTTGTGAAGAACAGTTAGGCCGCCCAGCTAAGTTATAATCTCCAATTCAGTGATAGAAGGCATTAATCTATTCTGGGCCCCAAAACGTAAATAGTGGCATTAAACACCTTTAGAACGAACCTATCCGATATTATAATTTCGGAAAATGCGTTTGATTGGTAGATAGGCTAGTGTTCGTCTCATTGCATCTGAATGACGTTTGTTCTGACGGTTGGCGGCCATGATAGGTTCTTGACGGACATCTGAAAATAATATTATTGTCTCAAATAGAAAGAGTTGTATCAAGAAAAGAGGCGACGTTCAATCATCATGATCATCATCATTACCACACAACGTGTGTTATAGTTAAGTCTATTGGAGTGAATGAAACAACAAAACTCGATAACATAATTCTGATCTGCCATGTCTCCCGAATAATGGCATTCGGAAACGACTTCTGCAATTGAATTCGTAAAAATCAATGAGTTCCAAACCATCGTTCGTAAACACAGGCCTACATCACTTGAAATATCCCCAACTTTCTACAATTTTATAAAACATCCACTAATCTGATGAATAACAGCGATTATTCTATTCAGTAAATCGCATTAACGAATATGATGAATCAATTACATATTTGAGATTCAATTCTGTTTTATTACATTACTAGCTGAACCCGGCCACGCGTTGCTGTGGCAGAAAAGACCGTCCTCCCCCTCCTCTTCCCCCTCCCTCTCCCCCTCCCCCTCCCCCTCCCTCTCCCCCTCCCCCTCCCCTCCCCCTCCCCCTCCCCCTCCACCTCCCCCTCCCCCTCCCCCTCAGTCGCCTACATGCAGTGTGTTCATCAAGTGTCCATGTCCTGCATGTAGGCGACTAACGACGTTGCAATGTCAGAAGAAGAGATTTTCGAACAAATTACTTTAGCTCCTGTGCATCGCAATTAAAACTGATCAGTGAAGAAGAGTTTCAAATTTCAATTGCTTATTTATATGAAATTACTTAAATTGTTGTACAAAATCGCTTGATGCCTGTTCTTGACAAACAAATCAGACGCATCATGTCATGGGACGTGTGAAGTCTTTAGATGGTTCGTTTCGATGACTAAGACTGATGATTTCGTGGCTGGACAACGTCTCGCAATGGACTGGCCTCGTGAGCACACCCTGCTGAACACGGCTCGCGACAGGAGACTTTGACAATGACAATCCATTCGTGACAGCCAACCGTCGCAATGCGATGACGTCGTTAGCACATATCATAGAAGTAGTTTATGTTTAATGACACTGTGTGATAACAAAGATGGCTGACGTCGCCTTCCTCCTTCATCTATGCCACGGGATTGGCACTGACAAAGTGCAAGCAGTGGCGGAGTAAGAAATAAATTAGACGTAATTATTTTCAACTGTTCCAAAATCACATTCGGTCCGACAAAGTTAACTAGTGACAAATCGAATGCAACTATTTATAAAACAGCAACATAACGTTTTAAGGGTGTCTAACGGGCTTATTCGGTAGTAAGTACTGTATTTAGTACTAAGCTACGTTTCACGGGATCTATGGCTGATACCTTAGCTTTAAGCTACCATACATACAAGTAGTGGGGTAACTACCGGTTCTATATCAACACTGATATAGTATCCCCAGTACAACTACCGGTTCTATATCAACACTGATATAGTATACCTCATTAATATTCATGTGACCTAATTAATATTCATGATATGCAGTGTCGTCATTGGCAAAGTCCAATCCATTGTCTGTAAACACCAAAGGTCGTCTGGTCCTACCTAAGCATCCTTATCAGCGCAAAGTCCAATCCATGTTCAACACTGATATAGTATACCTCACCCTCCCCTCCTCCCTTCCTCCCTTCCTCCCTCCCTCCCTCCCTCCCTCCCTCCCTCCCTCCCTACCTCCCTACCTCCCTACCTCCCTCCCTCCCTCCCCCTCCCTCCCTCCCACCCCCCCTCCCTCCCTCCCTCCCACCCTCCATCCCTCCCTCCCTCCCTTTTTCCTCCTTCCCTCCCTCCCTCCCTTCATTTTCCAATCTATTGAATCTTGCACTGCAGTGTCTTCAAACATTGAAACGCTAAGTATTGATGAAAATATGAACAATGCAACTATAATGATGCAATTTTACTCTTCCTTGCATGCACCCTCTCTCCCTACCTCCATTGCTCATACCACCGAATCTTGCATTACACTATATTTTCAAACAATAAAACGATAAGTATTGATGAAAATATTAACAATGCAACTACATTGACTCAATTTTATTCTTTCATACCCACCCTCCCTTCCTCCATTTCACCTCTCTTCATTTCTCATTCCATTGGATTTTGCATTACAGTGTATTTTCTAACATCGAAACGCTAAGTATTGATGCAAATACGAACAATGTAACTACATTAGCTCAATTTTACCCTTACTTGCATGCACCCTTCCTCCCTTCCCCCATTTCTCATTCCATTGAATCTTGCATTACAGTGAATTTTCAAACATTGAGTATTGATAAAAATATTATCATTGCAACTATAATGGCTCAATTTTATTCTTCCATACTCCATTCTCCCTTCCTTCCTCCCTTCCTCCCTCCACAAATAACACAGAAGTATGTACCTTTCTTCTAAAAAATGACACATTTCCCGCATGCACAGCACCAACAACTGAAAAATCGCAAGTCTTACCCTCCAAAAATGGCATATATTCCACATTTCACGCATGCACAAGTCCAAAAACCAAAGAATCGAACAAACTTACATACCAAATATGGTGTCCTTTCTAACTTTCACGCACGGCCAAACTCGAAAACCGAAGAATTGCACAAACTTGCATTCCCAATTTCGCAATTATTAAATTCCTAGTCTTACCCTCCAAAAATGGTATATATTCCACATTTCACGCATGCACAAGTCCAAAAACCGAAGAATTGAACAAACTTACATACCAAATATGGCATCCTTTCTAACTTTCACGCACGGCCAAACTCGAAAACCGAAGAATTGCACAGACTTGCATTCCCAGTATGATGCCCACGCTGTCAATAATGCTAGGCGCCGATCACTTTAAAATTTGGAGGTTATCAATTCTACAGGTATAGGTGTATTTTGGGAAGCAAAAACCGATAAACATGAAAGACGAATGTAGGACTTATTCGCAATTATTAAATTCCGAGTCTTACCCTCCAAAAATGGCATTATATTCCACATTTCACGCATGCACAAGTCCAACAACCGAAGAATTGCACAAACTTACATACCAAATATGGCATCCTTTCTAACTTTCACGCACGGCCAAACTCGAAAACCGAAGAATTGCACAAACTTTCATTCCCAATATGATGCCCACGCTGGCAATAATGCTAGGCGGCGCTCACTTTAAGAAAATTTCGACCTTGCGGAGCATTCGGACTTAGACATTTTTACACATGTAGTGTGTTGGACTTAGAAAATGTCAGCCTTGCGAAGCATTGGAACTTAGAAATTTTTGCTCTTGTAGTGTGTTGGACTTAGAAAATTTCGGTCTTGCCAAGCATTCGGACTTAGAAATTTTTGCTCTTGTGGTGTGTTGGACGAATTTTTTGCTCTTGTGGTGTGTTGGACTTAGAAAATTTCGGTCTTGCCAAGCATTCGGACTTAGAAATTTGTTTACGCTTGAAGTGTGTTGGACTTAGAAATTTTTGCTCGTGTGGTGTGTTGGACGAAATTTTTGCTCTTGTGGTGTGTTGGACTTAGAAAATTTTGGTCTTGCGGGGCATTCGAACTTAGAAATGTTTGCTCTTGTGGTGTGTTGGACGAAATTTTTGCTCTTGTGGTGTGTTGGACTTAGAAAATTCCGGTCTTGCCAAGCATTCGGACTTAGAAATTTTTACTCTTGTAGTGTGTTGGACTTAGAATTTTTTGCTCGTGTGGTGTGTTGGACGAAATTTTTGCTCTTGTGGTATGTTGGACTTAGAAAATTTTGGTCTTGCGGGGCATTCGGACTTAGAAATTTTTGCTCTTGTGGTGTGTTGGACGAAATTTTTGCTCTTGTGGTATGTTGGACTTAGAAAATTTTGGTCTTGCGGGGCATTCGGACTTAGAAATTTTTGCTCTTGTGGTGTGTTGGACGAAATTTTTGCTCTTGTGGTATGTTGGACTTAGAAAATTTCGGTCTTGCCAAGCATTCGGACTTAGAAATTTTTACTCTTGTAGTGTGTTGGACTTAGAATTTTTTGCTCGTGTGGTGTGTTGGACTTAGAAAATTTCGACCTCGGAGTTTTAATCATAATTATGATGGCAAAGGAGCACGAATTCAATCTTGTCACTGACAAAATGGTAAGTATGATAGCTGTGTATGCAGGCAGGACTTGTAATTTTCTATTCTTTTCAAAGTAAGACACGAATTTTTGCAATTGTACGAAGTCAAACTTGTAAATTTATAAAATACGAAGCATATGAAACGTATGTTGAGCGAAGTAAGAGGTGAGAATTGGTGCGGGGAAGGGGTTATTCTTAATTTTTAGGAAACAAAGGTGTGCAATATTTGAAATAGCTGTGTCGGAGCGTATTCGGCTTTAACTTCTACGAGTCAAAGCCTGATCTAATTGTGAAAGCGTGCCACGTCGTCGCCGCACCCCAGGGCCCGAGGTCGTCCGTGAGAGAATGGGCGCCCGCCGCCGCCGCCGCCGCCGCGTCGCTCGAAGATGCTGCCGTCCGAATTTTCATAGCGAAAAAAACGAACTTAGCTATGTCCGATATTTTTTTTAAAAATAGAGTTGACGAATTCAGATTTCTGCTAAGTTTCGCGTGTCTGCTAACCCTAATAAGCGTTGCAACGCATCGATCGTAACGCTAACACGCATTTCTTTGCATGTTAATTTCGTGCTTTACTAAATTTTCTGGCATCTCACAAATATTGAACTCTTTTGTTTGCACAAACCTAAGAATATGCACTCCTCCTCCACCCCTTTACTTCACCAACTTAACACACTCACCCCTAAAAAGTCTTGTAATGTTTTGCTTGGCTCCCTAAGTTGAATTACTTCGCTCACCATTATTAGAATTTTATTAAAAAATTGTTATATTGCAAATATTGCACACCTTTGTTTCCTAAAAATTAAGAATAACCCCTTCCCCGCACCAATGCTCACCTCTTACTTCGCTCAACATACGTTTCATATGCTTCGTATTTTATAAATTTACAAGTTTGACTTCGTACAATTGCAAAAATTCGTGTCTTACTTTGAAAAGAATAGAAAATTACAAGTCCTGCCTGCATACACAGCTATCATACTTACCATTTTGTCAGTGACATGATTGAATTCGTGCTCCTTTGCCATCATATGATTAAAACTCCGAGGTCGAAATTTTCTAAGTCCAACACACTACAAGAGTAAAAATTTCTAAGTCCGAATGCTTGGCAAGACCGAAATTTTCTAAGTCCAACACATCACAAGAGCCAAAATTTCGTCCAACACACCACAAGAGCAAAAATTTCTAAGTCCGAATGCCCCGCAAGACCAAAATTTTCTAAGTCCAACATACCACAAGAGCAAAAATTTCGTCCAACACACCACAAGAGCAAAAAATTCTAAGTCCAACACACCACAAGAGCAAAAATTTCGTCCAACACACCACAAGAGCAAACATTTCTAAGTCCGAATGCTTGGCAAGACCGGATTTTTCTAAGTCCAACACACCACAAGAGCAAAAATTTCGTCCAACACACCACAAGAGCAAACATTTCTAAGTCCGAATGCTTGGCAAGACCGAAATTTTCTAAGTCCAAAACACCACAAGAGCAAAAATTTCGTCCAACACACCACAAGAGCAAACATTTCTAAGTCCGAATGCTTGGCAAGACCGGATTTTTCTAAGTCCAACACACCACAAGAGCAAAAATTTCGTCCAACACACTACTAGAGCAAAAATTTCTAAGTCCGAATGCCCCGCAAGACCAAAATTTTCTAAGTCCAACACACCACAAGAGCAAAAATTTCGTCCAACACACCACACGAGCAAAAATTTCTAAGTCCAACACACTTCAAGCGTAAACAAATTTCTAAGTCCGAATGCTTGGCAAGACCGAAATTTTCTAAGTCCAACACACCACAAGAGCAAAAAATTTGTCCAACACACCACAAGAGCAAAAATTTCTAAGTTCGAATGCTTCGCAAGGCTGACATTTTCTAAGTCCAACACACTACATGTGTAAAAATGTCTAAGTCCGAATGCTCCGCAAGGTCGAAATTTTCTTAAAGTGAGCGCCGCCTAGCATTATTGCCAGCGTGGGCATCATATTGGGAATGCAAGTTTGTGCAATTCTTCGGTTTTCGAGTTTGGCCGTGCGTGAAAGTTAGAAAGGATGCCATATTTGGTATGTAAGTTTGTTCAATTCTTCGGTTTTTGGACTTGTGCATGCGTGAAATGTGGAATATATGCCATTTTTGGAGGGTAAGACTAGGAATTTAATAATTGCGAATAAGTCCTACATTCGTCTTTCATGTTTATCTGTTTTTGCTTCCCAAAATACACCTATACCTGTAGAATTGATAACCTCCAAATTTTAAAGTGATCGGCGCCTAGCATTATTGACAGCGTGGGCATCATACTGGGAATGCAAGTCTGTGCAATTCTTCGGTTTTCGAGTTTGGCCGTGCGTGAAAGTTAGAAAGGATGCCATATTTGGTATGTAAGTTTGTTCAATTCTTCGGTTTTTGGACTTGTGCATGCGTGAAATGTGGAATATATACCATTTTTGGAGGGTAAGACTAGGAATTTAATAATTGCGAAATTGGGAATGCAAGTTTGTGCAATTCTTCGGTTTTCGAGTTTGGCCGTGCGTGAAAGTTAGAAAGGACACCATATTTGGTATGTAAGTTTGTTCGATTCTTTGGTTTTTGGACTTGTGCATGCGTGAAATGTGGAATATATGCCATTTTTGGAGGGTAAGACTTGCGATTTTTCAGTTGTTGGTGCTGTGCATGCGGGAAATGTGTCATTTTTGAGAAGAAAGGTACATACTTCTGTGTTATTTGTGGAGGGAGGAAGGGAGGAAGGAAGGGAGAATGAAGTATGGAAGAATAAAATTGCGCCATTATAGTTGCAATGATAATATTTTCATCAATACTCAATGTTTGAAAATTCACTGTAATGCAAGATTCAATGGAATGAGAAATGGGGGAAAGGAGGAAGGGTGCATGCAGGTAAGGGTAAAATTGAGCTAATGTAGTTACATTGTTCGTATTTGCATCAATACTTAGCGTTTCAATGTTAGAAAATACACTGTAATGCAAAATCCAATGGAATGAGAAATGAAGAGAGGTGAAATGGAGGAAGGGAGGGTGGGTATGAAGGAATAAAATTGAGTCAATGTAGTTGCATTGTTAATATTTTCATCAATACTTATCGTTTTATTGTTTGAAAATATAGTGTAATGCAAGATTCGGTGGTATGAACAATGGAGGTAGGGAGAGAGGGTGCATGCAAGGAAGAGTAAAATTGCATCATTATAGTTGCATTGTTCATATTTTCATCAATACTTAGCGTTTCAATGTTTGAAGACACTGCAGTGCAAGATTCAATAGATTGGAAAATGAAGGGAGGGAGGGAGGGAGGGAGGGAGGAAAAAGGGAGGGAGGGAGGGAGGAAGGGAAGGAGGGAGGGAGGGAGGGTGGGAGGGAGGGAGGGAGGGGGTGGGAGGGAGGGAGGGGGAGGGAGGGAGGGAGGTAGGGAGGTAGGGAGGTAGGGAGGTAGGGAGGGAGGGAGGGAGGGAAAGAGGGAGGGAGGGAGGGAGGGAGGGAGGGAAGGGAGGGAGGGAGGGAGGGAGGGAGGGAGGGAGGGAGGGAGGGAGGGAGGGAGGGAGGGAGGGAGGGAGGGAGGGAGGGAGGGAGGGAGGGAGGGAGGGAGGGAGGGAGGGAGGGGGGGAGGGAGGGAGGGAGGGAGGGAGGGAGGGAGGGAGGGAGGGAGGGAGGGAGGGAGGGAGGGAGGGAGGGAGGGAGGGAGGGAGGGAGGGAGGGAGGGAGGAAGGGAGGAAGGAAGGATGGGAGGAAGGAAGGAAGGGAGGAGGGGAGGGTGAGGTATACTATATCAGTGTTGAACATGGATTGGACTTTGCGCTGATAAGGATGCTTAGGTAGGACCAGACGACCTTTGGTGTTTACAGACAATGGATTGGATGCTTAGGTAGGACCAGACGACCTTTGGTGTTTACAGACAATGGATTGGACTTTGCCATGACGACACTGCATATCATGAATATTAATTAGGTCACATGAATATTAATGAGGTATACTATATCAGTGTTGATATAGAACCGGTAGTTGTACTGGGGATACTATATCAGTGTTGATATAGAACCGGTAGTTACCCCACTACTCATACTGCGCCGCATTAAGTTAGGTTGTACAATGCACATCGTTGTGACTCACAGGCGCTCAGTCAAAAAAACTCAGTGGGCAGTTTATGCCATCATGTCAGTTCCCCGCTAAGATCCAATGCTATCGAAGGCAAACAATCAGACAGCAACAGTACAGTAACTGTGTCTGGTATTCTGGACAAGCAAGGGAAGAGGAAGCGCCTCAAGAAATGTGCGATTTTTTTAACTCAGTGATGGTTTGTCAGACAATAAGCGTAGACGCCTGTCACAATTTATTATATGCGTTGAAATTGTTTAAAGGTGTTCGTAACATCATAATTATCTGAAAACCTAATTACCTTTTGAAATTTATTTCGTCAGTGATACATGCGACTTTTGATGTCTTGTTGCAATCTGTAGACACTAACTTGTATAACGAGGGTCACGGCCGCAAATTGTTGTAGAGATTTTCAGTTTTAACTCTCCATAGCTGAGTTTGCTGTGTCGCACAGGAAGCCAATGATCTCCATAAAGATAATTATCAGCACTGGCGGGATCGAACCTCTGAACTCTCGTATGTCAATTCAGGACTTTATCGCGATCTGATCATCTGAGGTCACTGATACCAGACTTAGTTCCCTGGTATAAGCGCATTAAATTTTACTTTATTCGTTCATCTACCAGAATTTTGATCCTGACGAGTAGTTCTTGAAATTATGATCACCTTCGACACCTTTGTAATATTTTATTCCTACGCTATATATTGTTTATAATCGTGATACTATAAGATAGTAGTTTGTGATGCCTTAGGGCGATGTTGTAGTCTAATGAATTCATTAGATCGATGTAAAGCAGCATTTTGTTTGATCTGTTGACAATGCGTTAATAATGAATTTATAATTTTTGTTTAAATGATCTTAAAGGTTTCTAATGAGAGTCGAAAATTGTCAGACAATTAGAGCCTCCAGACTCCAGAGCTGCAACCAGAACTCAACTGACAAGAGAACAAGATACGGCATCGATACGGTTGTCAAGAAGTTGAAGGTAATTTAATTAGCACCAACTTCATTTGAGCTGAGCAACTATCAAAGTGATTTTACACGTAAGTAATACTAAATATTAATAATTTATGAAAATCATAAGAACGCAAAAACACTTAGCAGGCAACTAGTTGAGTCGCCAGTGGGGGGGGCATGGGCGGAAACTTGCGAAATTTGTTTGATATAATATAAAAGCTATCTTAGTAAGACTAACTTTAACTTATGATCCAAAAAAGACTCATTATGATGCATTACGATTTGTCGTTTTTGTGGATACTGCATGCCACTGTGGGAACACCGATGAGTGAGTTATGACAAATTTATAGAGCAGGAGGGAAACGTTTTAGCGGTGTTTAAGATCAGCTGCTTACGAACAAGGATGAAAATATTTGTAACAATAATTTTATATTCAGCAGTTTTCGTGAAATCGCAATTTTTGTACTGGATAATTTTTTTGGGCCGCACCCTGTAGAATTGATTACACGGTCTTATAATTGTAGTATTGTACTGTATTGTATATTGTATTGTATAGCAACATTTATTTGAAAGCTGCGTACCACCGTGTGGTGTCAGACTAATGCTTGTCTAAACAAGGAGGTCATCGTTCTGTGCAAAACGTAGGGCATGGATTGTGGTGTACGCCAATGATTGACTGGCCAATAATCATAAGATCCCAGAACTGTGAGTTTTATCCGAGTTTGGGTCGGGAGCGCTCCTCAGTAGCAACCTGAAGTGGCGCTGTATAAATCCATGAATGATATAATATTTTTCTCTTAAAATTCTTTACCCAACGCCATCGATATTTGGCTCTTTCGTTTATCATATTATGGTGACTGATCGTCACTAAAGAGAAGTGACATCTACCGAGTGAAAGTTTGCATATATACATTTTATTTATTTTATTTATTTACTGAGAATTTGATATAGCGCTCCTTCAAGGTTACTACTCAGGAGCGCTCCCAGTCCAACCCCGGTCGAATAAGACAGTCTTGAGAAGAGAAAGAAATGAGGTAGAAGTAGAAAGGCTAATAGGTATTTGACGAAGGATAACAGGGAGCTCATTCCAGGTCGCAGGGCCAGCCACGGAGAAAGCACGGCGCTGCCTGATTGCAGTCCGTGAGCGTGGAACAATAAGTTCCGCTTGTGCAGCTGAGCGGAGAGAGCAGCGGCGTTGAACAAGCGTGGTCGAGCAACAGAGCTCCTGCAAGTATAAAGGAACCAAACCCTCAAAGCAGCGCCGGACCAAGACGGAAATTCTGTATGTAATGCGCTGTGGGTAAGGGAGCCAGTGGAGTACATCCCTCATGTACTCGGAGACTCGGCCAAACTTGGGAATGCGGCCTATGAGGCGGGCAGCAGTGCGCAAGACCCTATTTAGGGGCCCCACCCGACAGGCTGGAAGTCATATGTACGATATGAATGCAAAACAATCAGAGTTTCACTTCATAAACGTTAGACAGTCACAAGATGTCGCTAAATAATGCAATTATTCAGCTTCGCGCTGTGTATTGACAGCTGGTGGCCACTAACCCTATGACGCACACCTTCCGCGCCAACGCATTTAGCACACCTGGGGTCCAATGGACCCCACCGATAACATGGGTTGAAATTATATCAATGAGATAGAACTTTGGAATGAACGACTTAAATTTAGGTTGTACATAGCACATGCACTCATGGAACAAGTTTGGGTCAATATGTAGGCCGAAAATTAACCCTCTAGGGCTGCCAAGGGGGGCCGGTGCTATCCCCCCGGTTAAGTTTTCTCACCATCAAACATTTTTCGTATGGAATAAAAGTTTGACAGTTTAAGTACTTATAGGGGGTTCATTTACACACATTTTGAGGTAAGACTTGTGATGATACCCCATACCGTTCAAAAGTTATACCCGATATACCTTATAGGTACCAAGAGGGGGAGGAAACCACCAACTTAGGCTAACGACTGTAATATTTTATCCGTCATTTATTATGAAGAAAAAACATTATGCCCCATCATAGAGGGAATGTAGGGCTACATTTTCATGCTAAATAATTTGTCTTTTCATAACCGGAAGTGCTCAAAATGAATTAAATTATGTGAAAAATGGTGATTTTCATAAAATTTTCTCAGCGAGAATTGGTAGCTTGCTCAATAATTTTGACCAGTGGCGCAGCCAAAAAACATTAGGAGTTGCCATTTGTATGTAGGTATGTATGTATATGTATGTATGAATGTATGCATGTAGGTATGTATGTGTGTGCATGTATGTATGTGTGCATGTATGCATTTATGTATGCATGTATGTATGTATGTATGTATGTACGTATGCATGAATGAATGTATGTATGTGTGTGTGTATGTATGTATGTATGTATGTATGTATGTATGAATGTATGTAATATGTATACATGTGTGTATGTTTGTAAGTATCTATGTACGTGTTTTTGTTTGTATTTTTTATGCGTGTATATATGTGTGTACGTACGTAATCTATTCAGGCACTATTGTATGCCTATGATTATGTAGGTAAGCCTATGTATGCTTGTATGTACAAATGTGCAGTGTATGTGCGATTGTGCATGTATGTATGTGGGTATGTATGTATGTAAGTATGCATGTATCTATGTATGTATGTATGTTCGTATACATACATACAAACATGCACACATACATACGTACATGCATACATACATATGTACATACATATGTACATACATACATACATACTCATTCATACAAACATACATACATACATACATATATATTCATATATATACAACATACATGCATACATGCATGAATGCATGCACACATATATACAATACGTGCATTAATTAATGCATTCATACATACATATACACACATACATACATACATACATACATAATTATATGCATACATACATACTGCACTGTATCTAAGTATAAACCCAGGGACGGGGGGATAATGGCGGGGCGGGGGTAATGTCCCACTGTGGGTAATGTCGAGGGGCAATGGGGGAGTAATGGCATGGGTTATGGGCTGGGGATATTTCCTGTTCCCATTATGCTATAGTAGATACATCATGGATCTATCAATGCTGAAGCCTGGGGTCCGTTGGACCCCAGGTGTGCTAAATATGCCCTAGGTGTCTTTCTCAATTTTTTTCATATCAACCATGGGTGCTGCAGTCTCCCAACTTTTTCGTGCATGTAGGGGGATGAATTCTTGAGGAATTTGAATTATATCAGATTTTTGCTATTTATATCAAAAAAGATATTCAAGATATCGCACCTCTGGGGTCCGATGGACCCCAGGTGTGCGTTATAGGGTTAAGGACCGCAGACGTCCACCTAATTCGTTTGATGTCTGGTAGTTACAATGTGACGCTGGAAAACTGCTAAAATGCTTGTATATTACAGTTTTCAACATTGCAAAAACTCAAGATATCGTTAGGCCTACTACCCCCCGCGCCCTTGGTAGTCCCCGTCACAAAAAGCTTGGTAAATGGTAACCTGAGGGTTAATAAATCCTCTTATATTCAATATAGGTCGGTTGGATTTTTTCGTGCTTTGCAGAATATCCTCTATAAATTAAATATTATATTTAATACACTTAATAATATAATTTATTGAGAGGTCTGCGTAATTTTTTCTGACGCTGGTAACAATTATGTTAGTAAACTGTTATTGTAGATAAATCGGAGTTCGTATTAAACACCTTTTAAACTAATTTTCTTATGTTATAAATAAGGAAAACGCGTAAATCAGCAGGTGGACTTCAATGAAAAAAGAATAACATTGAAGTTGGAACCATTGTTCTCGAAAGCAATAAGTAACAAACGAAAATTCTGTACTTTCCCAACTTATCACATTAGAATATTATGAGCAAATGTCATGCATAGGAATGGCGCGAACGGCAAACGCTAAAATTTAGCGCTTGCACATTTGCAATTTGCATGACAATACAATTATTTAATTAAAAAATAATAATTGTATTGTCATCGGCTCAGTTTCATCTTGACCTTGCCGTCCGATATACGACCAGTGCATATCATAATGGTGCGATAATTAAATGCCAACGTTTAATGTCCAGGTATCTATCGATGGCGCTTATCAATCGATAGACTACGTAGAACTTGCTACACACTAAACAGTGACGCATCAAATGACGAGAATTGAAGCCACATTTTCCGTCTTAACCCTCAGGCTACAAAGCTTTTTTGTAACACCGACTAGTAATAAATGTCCGTTGGGATGCATGCAAGTCTTCTAATGGATAGCGATGACTGTGAGCGAATGACTTGGAGACGCAATTAAAATAATGTTGTTTATTTGGTTACGCAAAGAGTCGACCGGGATTACAATGGAGCAGGCGATTCGAGCAGCGAAGCAAAGATCTTCGTGGAGACAAATCATTGTTTGTGCCGCCAAAGTTCGAAATTGCGACGTCGATTTGATTACGTGGAATGATGTAATGTCATATTGGCTAGAAATCGCATTAACACAATTTTTTATTTGACTGAGCGTCTCTGAATAAGTTCGTTCCCAAAACTCTGAACTCCGCCATGATAAGGCCTTTCGCAGTGCACACCAATCAGAAATGCTACTTGTGTGAAAGACTCGGCGGAAAGAACTTTGTTTTGAGTCAGCGAAAGATGTTCTTGAGTTACCATTTCATTGCGAAGAACGTGTTAGTGTACAGAGACTTAATTCGAAAGTGCATCGCCAATGAAGATAGTAATTCTAGTTTGACTAAATAAATCCTCGCAAGCGGGGCAAGGAGATAACAGTAGTATATTAATATATGGCGCCATGTCAAGGTCTGATTCTAACTCATTCCGGAGTTTCATCAAGGTCTTGTTATATCACAGTGACGTCATCATGTGCCAACTCACTTTTTTTCTAACTCAGCATCCTTATCAGGGCAGAGTCCAATCCATTATCTTATTCCGGGAACTCGCGTGAACTTTCTCTATTTAAAATGAACCTGTGACAATGCATGGGTCCTGACGCCGCTTAAATCTACGCTTTAAGTAGGCTAATGCTATGATAATTATTCTGCCGTGCTAAGCAAAAAGACAGTAACTCAAAAAAGACGATTTTGCGTAAAACGATAAAGAAGAAATCGGTTTATTTCAACCAGAAATAAAGCTAGAATCTTTCTGAATTTTTGCAAGCAGTTATATATAAACTACTGAATTTTGAAACTAAACTAGTTTTTTGTGAAATTTGTGTGAAAATTGTATAAAAATGAGATACTGCTTTTTTGCTTAGTATCGAAGAATTGAACATCGGTTTGATGCTAAGCAAGAAAGCAGTAACTCATCGTATGGTAGAGCGGGCTGGTTAAAAATAATTGTTCTCTTTGTGATACAAACATGAAATTTGGTATATACCACGAACATGTCCTAAGAAAAATATTTGGCTATAGGGTCATTGCAGATTTGCCCTCTGGCCCCAATGGCAGCCATTTTCCAAAATGGCTGACAGATATACATACTTTTAACTATCTCGGCTTCTATTTCACTTAGAAGTGTCATCTTAGTGTCTAATCATACATATTTAGGGACGATGATTCCAATAGTGCCATCTAAAACCAACTATGGCTTCAACGGCGGCCATTTTTCAAAATGGCCGACCAAATTCGTGATTTTTTAATATCTCAGCATTAAATCCACTTAGAATCGTCATCTTGGTGCCTAAATATACATATTTAGGGACAAGGATTCCAATGGTTCCACCCAAAACTTCATCTGGCCTCAATGGCGGTCATTTTCAAAATGGCCGTCCAAAATGTGAATTTTGCAAATCCCTCTTTTTGGGTCGGCCATTTTGAAAAATGGTGGTTGTTGAGGTCACTGGGAACTATATGATGGCCCTATTGAGATCCCTGACTGAAATGTGCATGTTTTGACACCAAGATGACAATTCCAAGTGAACTGAAAGCCGAGATATTAACAAATCCCTCTTTTGGGTCCGCCATTTTGGAAAATGGCCGCCATTGAGGCCATGGGGAACTTTTTGATGGCCCTATTCGGATCCTTGACCTGAGATGTGTATGTTTTGACACCAAGATGACGATTCTAAGTTAATTGAAGGCCGTGATATTGACAAATCCCTCTTGTTGGGTCGGCCATTTTGGAAAATGGCCGCCAATGAGGTCATTGGGAAAATTTGGATGGCTCCACTGGAATCCGTGACCCTGAATGTGTATGTTTTGACACCAAGATGACGATTCTAAGTGAATTGTAAGCTGAGAAATCAAAAAATCCATATTTTGAACGCCATTTTGGAAAATGGCCGCCATTCAGACCCATGGGGAAACTTTTAGATGACCCTACTGGACTCCTTGACCTTGAGTGTGTATGTTTTGACACCAAGATGACGATTCTAGGTGATTTGAAAGCCGATATATTGAAATATCTGTAAATCGGTCGGACTTGAAAATACATGGAATACTAAGCAAGAAGACAGTAACTCAAGTTACTGCTTTTTTTGCTTAGCACGACGACCCAATTTTGAGATACTGTTAATTTCGTTTCCGTTTTTTTCCATGTTCCCGGACCGATACCGTTTCCTTGTTTCCAGATATGATAGAACATGTTGTCAGGATGTGAAAACAAGTGCTAACTCAAAAACGGAAAAACTTGAGTTACTGTCTTTTTGCTTAGCACGGCAGTATTATGCACGAAGTGCGAAAGTTGCACACCTTTAAAATAGTTAAATCATAGGCTAATTATACTTTTCTTCACAGATTCGTTTTAATCTTTCGATATCCTACCTCTCAACACAGAAAAATATTTTACTTACTCGAGAAAGTTGAACGCCACTAATTATTTGCTTTCCATACAAATTTAATGGCACTCCGCAGGACTAAAGGTGCGCGACGCACATTAATTGTTTTGCATTATTTAGCGACATCTTTTGACTATTTAAAGTTTGTTAATTAAGTGATACTCTAATTATTTTATATCAAAATCGGATATATAATATTTCCTTCAGATGATAATAAATTATTATCACCTCTCTTTAATGATGATGAAGTCAACATCCACGAAAATTCCAAATATCGGTGTGAAGAATCTTAAAAGAATGATTGTTCTTTCATTCATTGATTTATATAGCCCCATCCATCATGGTTGCTACTCAGGAGCACTCCAGTCCCAACCTCTGTTGAAGAGAACAGTTTGAAGATAATATCACGATCATGGGGTGGTTAGTCATTTGCGGAGACTCCATTTCGAACTATACGTCATTGCAAAGATAATTAGCGTCGCCCTCCCCGTTTTCCCAGGCATTAGGCTGGCACCACGCTATGGTATGATACGCGGTCTTCGTTGTTGGTCAGCATATTCTTTCATCGCCATACTAGCCGAGTTTCATGTGACTTGAGTGTTCTTCCCCATGAAGTGGGTAAATAGCGGTGGTTTTTCAGTTGAACGTCACTGTGTGGTAACAAAGACCACAAGCGACGCCCTCCTCCTTTTTCAAGACTTGGGATTGACACTGACAGAGTGCAACCAGTGGCGGAGTTCGGGTAAATGGTCGTTACCACGTTAAGTGATACACCTATGGAAGATTTTCAATCAAAGGTGTATAGAAATTTAATACGCACTGTATTTCCTATTGTTTTCTGGCATCTTTTGGCAGTTGCAAGCCCATTACGTCGATCTGTCTGTCATTACCTTATTATTCTCTCAATATCTCTGAGTGCACTTGTCAATACCGTAATAGGCCTACGGCTTGTCGGAAACATAAAGACATGTCTTCGCTTGGCTAAATGTCAAGTTTAGTTAGAACTTAGGCCAAGACAAATTCATGAAAATAGCCCCTGCACCCTTATAATATTCACGACGATATCCTAAGGCTTAGTCGCAGACAAAATCGGACTATAGTTAGCAACTAACTGATAAATTGGCAACGTCTCCTATGAAAAAATAATATTAATTGGTGTCTCGCTAAAAGAGCGCCCGACAAAAAACGCCGATTAAAGAGCGCTCTTTTGTCGGGCGCTTTTTTGGCGGGGTGTCATAATTATTGGAAAATGCGTGATCGTCTTAAACACCTTCAATACGCTGTATAATGTTTTTATAAATACGACGAATAAAATAATTTTTCAGATGTTGTCATCGTACGTCATTGCATTAAAAAAATGAGAAAGACTTTCACATTATTTTAAGCCAGCAAATGTTATAATAAACTGCTTACCATCGGTTGTGCAAGTCCTAACTTCCGAAGGCTGTATTAAAAAAGAAGCTCGACTCCAATAATATTAAAATAGTCATGACACAGCGTTGTTAAACTGATTATACTGTCGTCGAGGGTTATATAGTTTGGCAATAATAGGCAACAGCTGGCTAAGATCAAGACCAGTTACTGGTGAATAGATACGTGGCATAAAATGGACGACTTCATGATATCACGGGGACTTCTGAATTCTGAAAACAAAATCCTTCCTGGCTCTCGGTCGACTGCTGAGTCAAAAAATTGCAGCATAGACCTTATAACGCTGCCAAATTCAAAATAATAATTGTTATGTCGATAAAATGCTCAGAAAACCTTGCTACTCATAAACACCTTTTGCACGTATAATTCCGGTGCTATAAATTAAACCAATTGATTTATTTGCTGAGTCAAGAAATTTTGCAGCATAGAATTAAGCTCAGTTTTCGTCAATGTCCCAAAATAGAATGGTTTTCCTCGAATTATACGACATATTTTCCTCAGTTATGTACGGCTCACACTTCTGCGAGTTTCCTAAAACGATCACACTCTATCAATAATTAGTTTGGCATCATCACTGTTACTTTCGGAAGTGTACGCATGCCGAGTTTCTTCTTGACGATAGCTGCAGACAACGGGCTATATCTATCAAATCCGGTCAAGATGTGACTGACCTCCGCGCTCACTTCCGGTCTTTCCGTCAGCCGAACAGACGACCAATGACCCGGAAATGACGTCACAAGCGCTTCGTCGGTTCGTTTTATGTAGCTGCACATGCGTTTGAATCTATGGTTATTGGAGATCAGAAAGGTCAAAAAATTGACTATCTTGCGCGTCTCATCCATATTATAGGAACGGATTACAACGTTTTAAAGGTGCATAAGATGGAAAGTTAGTGTCGAACGTTGGATTGCTCTAAACTCTAAAGATCTTCTATTTACACCTTAACGATGGATTGGGGGGGGGGGGGTAACCTATGCCAATTTAGATGCACGTTCTTAGTTTACAACTTTACAGGTTCAGAAACATTTGCAAAAATCTTTATTTTGTTAACTATCTGTAGTTGCTCTTTCTGTCTATATGTTTGTCAGTTTGCTTTTATGTCAATAAGTCTAAGTTTTCTCTAGCGACAGCCTACCGCTATAAAGTAATGTCTTACTTCAATCTGTCGAGACGGTCAATAGACCTATTGTTGGACCCATCAGCTGATGACATGTAAGCTAATTCGGCCTGGAGTTTATAGAATGGTCAACAACTGATGTTGCAAACCATTCCCTCGTTGCCGTGCCATCTGTCTGCCCCCCCCCCCCCCCCCCCGGCTACAACCTATCTCGCCGCCTCTGGACGACGCTGAACCGATTCACAACAGCTGGTCAAGAGTGGCTGCGTGGCAAATCAAGCTCGATGGAAGCAGACTTCCTTTTTGCGACTGCGGAGAGTAGCAAACAATGTATCACATCGTTAATGACTGCGGAATAGAAAAACTGGTTTTCCTGGTGGACTGTCCGCTTTGCATATTGCTGCTGATGAGGATGATGTGCGCTGGCTTGGTGCGATCTGCATACGCTAAATAAATATTAATTCTAGAAATTACATTACTTAATACGGTAATAATTTCTTAGTGGCAGCAGAGTTGAGTCGTTTGGCTTCACGGGGACGGAAATACTGTACCGTTTGACCGAAATTTTTCGGTAAATAGACAATACGAGTAATATTTTAGAGGTGTCTGTTTAGATTGTATCATTTTTACACGACAGCTTTGATATTCATCCATTCATTCATTCATTCATTCATTCAATCATTCATTCATTCATTCATTCATTCATTCATTCATTCATTTATTCATTTTATGGACTTTTATAGCGCCACTTTAATAATTCTTTGAAGGGACAGCACAATACCTGAAGATTCAGCACTCACGATGTGAAGCATTCTACACAACACCTAATGTTTGTTTGTTTGTGTATTTGCACTGCGGCAGTCATTCGAATGATACTAAATAAAAACAATTAATAACATAATATCGATAACCGAGCGGAATCCAGAATTATTGGCCATTCAATCAGCGCCTCAGAATAAGCTGATTCCTGCGACTTCACTTATTAGTCGTTGTCCAATGTTTCGCAATTAAGATTATAATTATTTGAAAAAGCATAGCGATAGAGGATTGAGTCCACAAACATTATGTCATCTTTGTCATTAGCCTACTGTAGCAACTAATTAACTTTATCAGATATCCATCTACACAGATGCATCTAAACTTGAAAGTGTGGGTTCGTCAGCTTTATATATATATATATATATATATATATATATATATATATATATATATATATATATATATATATATATATATATATATATATATATATATATATATATATATATATATATATATATATATATATATATATATATTGCTAATCATAGAAGCACCATAATATTGTTCTATTATTCCCATACAAAGTCTATCATATTTATATGTATTGTTTCACGGATGCAGTAGAACTTAAAGGCAAGTTTCCTATTTATATCGTAATAAAACTATCACATTATGGTGTTTAAGACAAGCACTATAATAATGTGTACTCGTTCATAGATTCAGTTGAACGCTGCAGCGTCCTTGCACAGTCACGCTCCTCTTTAATCCGTGCTTAGCATTGGCATCAACTGATGGCAGAACCACTTTCCTTTTTCCATCGATGTTTCATTGCCGCAATGACTCGATTTTTCAATGTTACTCTACATCGGCTTTTGTGCACTGCTACAGCATGATAATAATTATGTCTCTTATAGCAATGGATTATGAATGCTCGTGTTAGACACCTTGAACATGCACTCACTTACCTTAATAAGATTTGCAAACGACGACCTAAAGCTAGTTCCTTCGTCACAGTTAAAGGCCATTAGATAAACACAATGGAAACAATTAAAGTAAAATATGTAACAGTTAACAATTATAATGCGGCAGACGATGTCTGATCACATTCCTGTCTTCCATCACACAACACAACTTGATATTCAATCAACTTCGCAAATCTGTGATCTATTCTATTACACTCCTCTGCGATCAGCAACATCTACTTCGAGATGCTTCCACTTCTCGGTGCAGCCAAGATTTTAGTCCTACCTAGATCATTGTCGTCAACTGCGTCATGTATGTATTTGCAGTTCAGCGTTACTGTGTGGTAACAAAGACAAGTAGCGACGCCCTCCTCTTTTATCCAGTCTCGGGACTGGCACTGGCAGAATGCAACCAGCGGCGGAGTTGTCAAACACGATAACTTTAGGCTGTAGACATACATCGGAAATAGGCTGCGAAGCCTGCGACAAGCAAGATAAAAACTGATGGATGGATGGATTCGATTTGACCAGGGTCTATGACAACAGAGGCCGTTACCCTGGACAGAAATTTGCTCGGCATAATACAGCACTTATGAGCAAGGTACTAGACCAGTAATTTTTATGATTACTGAGTGCTAACAACGACATATTTATAGTATTTGAATTCTGCGTATTAAAGGTGTCTATACCGATCACTGTATACGTTTGTTTCGCGACATAATTTATGGTGTGTTACATTATTAAGGAGGAGGTCGACTTCAATCCCACTAGTGCGTTACCTTTAAGGAAGTCAATTTAGTAGTAGGCCTAGTAGTAGCCGTTTATTGACGAAGCATCAGCCAAAAACAAAATAAAAGTAATCAGTGCAAACTCAATGACTTTCGATTGATCGGTGCATAAGTCAAAGGATCAATCCAAAAAGGTCGTATGGACCGGCTGAGGCTGGATTGAATTATTTATTTATTAATTTTAAACTAATAATTTATTTTGACATTTGCTTTAAGCTACTATAAAGTACTCTAGGCATGAAGTTCTTATCATTCTTAGTGGGCAATTCAAAGTTATGAGATCTGGGGCGAAGAACACAGCGACGCTAATTGCCGAAGGAAACAAACTCCGCAGGACATGGTATGAATTGCTGCAGACTGAAGCCAGCAGTTTGTCATCAGCTTCGTGAACCATTTCTAAGACGTCGGGCGTATTTTCCGGCAGATTCGCCGAGTTCTTTGCATAGATTTGTTGAGCTTTGTCTTGTCCACGATGATCACTGAAACTTGTTTTTTGACCAAACCTTGTTGCTGCAAAGGCCCATTGCATCGACTTCTCTTTAACCTTATATTTCTATTTGGATAATAATTATGTCAATCAATGCATGTGAAGTTTCCAGCACAATTTCGTCGGGTCTTTTCAAGTTCCCGGGGTTTCGTCGGACATGGCCCAAGTTTTCTATATTCTTAGTTTTGAAGACACCCAGGTACACGGAGGGTAGGCCTAGATCACCCATTAAAATAATGCACTCATTAGGAAGAATTAGAGAATGAGGTAGTTTTTGAACGAATTTCTCTATTTTATAACCACGAGACACTTTTTGATAAAGGTGTGTACATGTAAGGCTATCGCGGACTATTATACATTGATTTGAGACATCTTTATTCTTATTTGGAAGTCATCATTGAACTTGAAAGACAACTCTGACTAGACGACAGAATCCGCAAGCAAATAATAATATTACCATGGTTCACTAAATAATTATTTCTTACATCGGTCTTCCTACCATGATGAACAGACGCTGACTGTGTGGATGTCTGCCTTCCTCCTTCGTTGTCGATGATTGTAAGGAACGGTTTCAAATAATTGAGACTCACAGATGATTTTGTCGTTTGAGTATCTCGATAAAATCAAAGCAAACCTTGGACACCATTTACACTTATTTCTCATTGCTATAAATAGTGGATATTCGCTCAGGTTAATATGTAACTGCATCCGGTGTAATCATTTTCTGCCAATAGATGTTGCCCAAGTTCAACGTTCATAATCTGATACTAAATGCGGTGGCTTCATCGCCACAGGCAATCCTTTATTCTTAAAATCATGGTTACTCTTCAATCTTTCTTCATATACATATCAAACTGTGACCACCCTCTTTGATATTTATTGTAGGCCTATGTCAGTTTCCTCTTCTAACCCGTTACTCTAAAACAGTGGTCCTTTTCAAGGGAGCCGAACCCCAAGAGAAATCCATGACCACTCACCGAACCCCTAAAGTTTGAACAATGATTGTTTAACTATTGGGAACAAGAGGGAAAATTGTACCAAAATGTGATACAATATTAGTACATTCAATACATGAACTACTAGCAGTTAACTAACCGTATACCAACACTACCAATATTGCATCTTAATGTGTCCTTTGTTATTTAGTAAATAAAATAGCAAATGATTTTTCACTAAAACTCACTGACCCTAATATGTAAATACTTCAAAGGACCTCTGCCGAACCCCTAGCACTGGCTCACCGAACCCCAGGGGTTCGGTCGAACACCGGTTAAGAAACACTGCTCTAAAGCTAACCTCAGAGCACCAACTTATTCACGAGCTTCGACTAACAGAGGGTTTTGTATATAGATCGGTGTCCGTTAGGGTTACAACAAAGTTGAGGCTGCCAGAACGAACGCAAAGAAAACAAGTATATTTTAAAAAAGACAAATCCTCTTGGCAATGTCTCCCATGCCTTTAGCCTATAGCGCGAGTGGATACTTACCGACATAATTTTTATTATGTGGTGGAATTTTATTGATATACTGTTACACAAACTCATCATTCACCTGCATGCATTGTTAAACGAAAGAATGGACTCTTAATTAACTTCACCCTCTGCGTTTACATATGCTTTAGGCTGGCATCACTCGGCGGGAAGCATATTTCCAAAATGTACATGGCAGCTGCAACCGCAAGGTTTTCAGCCAATCACGCGTCATGATACATATTTAACTGTCAGCGCTCCGCAACCAATAAGAAATGCTGTTACTAATCGTAAAATAAAGATTTCTTTTCAATACTCTTCACTGTTTAATGTTGATATTTTAAACTTCTAGCAAAATTCTTCCTCGCAATTTTACGTAGGCAATAGCGATTGGCCTGTGAAACAGAATAATAAATCAAATAAGGTCAGCAAATGATTTCGAAGTCGAGTCTCATACCAGTAGCTTAGGCGTGTAAACAATCTCGGCCTTTGACATGTGTCGATTGCTTTAGCGCTATAAATTATACGCATGAGACAGCGTAATTATTTTTCGTCAGTCCTGCATGAATCCTTCTAATCTATATCCAGCTTTCATTTAGGCAAAATAAGTTCCATCGCAAATTGATTTCATAAATCTGAATGCCATTTAGCGACAATTGTTTTCTCAATCAAACTTGTAGACTGCGACTGACTAAATTTAGAGCGCTAAAGGAACTGGTTCATCTGCATCTTACTCAATATACGTCGATGATCTTACCGACTTACTTTATAATTTAAAAAATTGTTTTATTTTAGCGCATATCTTCTATAGGCCTAAGGCCTGTCTGGCCTGCGTAAATAGAAGTTTTACGAAGAAAATTATCTCTTTCATAAATAGAAGTGGGATTGATTCAAGAATGTTTGCTCATCATGAAACTCACTGAATCAATTAATTACGAAAGCAACTGGCCCTGCAGTGGCTTAACCCGAGACTCGGCCTAGTATCGATAACACGAATCAAGATAAGCGACAGTGTTTAGGCCTTTCTTCGAAATGAATTTCTGTCTCAAAATTCAATTGCATTTCTCCATAGAAATAATTTTTAGGGAGAAATAATTTTTATTATTAGCCTATTATTTAGGCTATTGAAACTTCAAAATCAATCGTAAAATTTTGAAAGTTATTTGCGATTAGTTACGACGATTCACATTGGCTGTGGGCCATAGCAGCTTAAAATATGTATTGTGACTTGTGATTGGCTGAAAAACCTATGGTTGCAGCTGCCATGTACATTTTGGAAATATGCCGGCGGGAACGTTGTTTTCTGTTGTGAATCAACATCTCATAGCACAGCTAACGCCGACAACACTGAATTATGGGCAGTTCATCCTGCCGATGATGAACTCTTGCTTTACTTATAGTTATAATGTGTTGGCATTAAAGGTGTTTAAGTGGGGCATCGTATTGTCGTATAATTGTGTATCGTTTAGCGGAATCTTATAATTATTATAGCCGTCAAAGTGACGCTTTGTTTGATCGCTTGGGCTGAACGATTATCAGCGGAGAAGTATTCTGTAAATATTATTGTTGGCTGATAACTGAATAAACTGATCAGTGGTGAAGAATCGAACTCGAACTATTCGAGCTTCAAGTCGAGCATTCTGTCCAATTGTTTTTCCATCATTGCAATATCAATAAAATTAGGATGTCATATCCAATCATACCATACGAGCAGATATGTCAGTCCATTGCGAGATGCGGTCCAGCATTTGAAATCTTCGGTCTACCTCGTCCTCGGACTCCCTCCACGAGACTCTTCACCAGACTACTCTCGATGCTGTCGTGGGGCTGTCTTACGATTTGGTCAAATTATTACAGTTTTATAGATTTGGTTAGAGATAATAATAATAGTACCTTTCTGGTTCCGGCTGATTTGTACGCTTGTCTTTTTGTTATTGTTGCTATCCACGAGATACCCAGTAGTTTTTTTGCATAAACTTGTTTTCAAGTGCTTGAGTACGGTTTTCTTCCTCCTTCTTCAGGGTTCAGGCTTTGCACCCGTACGTCGCCACTGATGGATTTACATGTATTCTTCCAATATTTGTTTTATATTATTTCGAAAGAATCGAAAGAATGACTAGCGTCGACATCCTTTGTGTTTTTTATACTCTGGACTGGCACTAACGGACTATTGGCTGCTGCCGACTTGTAAATTTCTCAAAGCATTATCAATTTGGTCACTCGTAGTTACTACTACCGGCTTCGGCAACTCCGAGTTGTCTCAAGATCTCTCTCTCTCTCTCATAGTGCTACTCTGACACTTGTCCATGCCTTTGTCACCAGTAGAATTGATCACTGCAGTTCGGTACTCGTGGGTCTGCCACTTGGACTAATTGGGCGCCTTGAACGAGTTCTTCGTTCGGCTGCTCGCCTCATTGGCCGCATTCCTAAATATGCCCCCGTCTCGGCTTATATGCGTAATTTTCTTCACTGGCTCCCTGTTTCACAGCGCATCTCCTACCGAGTTGCTGCACTTGTCTGGCGTTGCCTTACTGATTGTGCTCCATCATACCTGTCCATCCTTTGTCGACCTGTCTCCGACTTTGCAGCCCGTCGAGCTCTTCGCTCTGCGACAATGGGGGACCTTTTGGTTCCTCGAGCTCGCACTTCTACAAGACAGCGCCGAGCCTTTTCTACTGTGGGTCCTGCTATCTGGAACGGCCTCCAACTAAACTTGCGACTTATGCCTAGACTAAATTCACCTGCTTTTTATAAGTTGCTCAAAACCTATTATTTTAGTTGTGACTGGACTGGGAGCGCCTCTGAGTAGGTTTCTTGAAGAAGCGCTATAAAAATTCACGAAATGAATTAAATGAATGAATGAATGTAAAGTGACATGGTCTATAGTCTGCTCGTTATAAAAAGCAAAGCGTCAACGACAAACGAAGAAACTTAAACACCCGAATAACTTTTACTATTGCTCAATAAATATTAGACGCACTAAAAAATAACAACTAGTAACAGTCATGAAGTCATGTAATAAAATGAAATTTTTTGTATGTTCCAAAAATAATATTCTTATAATTATGTGACATTCATTCGTTCGTGCGTTCCTTCGTTCGTTCATTTCATTCATACTCAGAGATGCTCCCATCTCCATAACGACCTACAGAACCGTTTTCAAGTGTTCTTCGAATGTGACAGAAAGAAAGACCTAAAGAACATTCGCAACTCAACAGGTAAGTCATTCCAAATCCCCGGGATAACCACAGAAATGGCACGGCTGAGCATGAAGGAGGTACGTGCTATAGCTGACTGAGAGATGGTCTTTCTCGTTGAGCGTATGGAGTGACTAATTCGAGTAGGCCCATATCCGACACAAAAATCAGAAAATGCCTACAAAGATCACGTAGGTAAGTTTGAGCAAGACCTAGTTGGCATCGCCGGACCAAAGACACGACCTTGTATAATACATTACGCGGATGGACAGGGAGCCAGCGCATAAATTCCAACATTATGACTTTAAAAGTGACGGTATAACCCTGTAGTTCGGGTATATAAATGAATGTGACTTAGCCTTCGTGCAGGAAAAACCATGCTTTTACTTTTACAGTGCCAGTCCCAAGCATGGATAATTAAATGAGGAGAGCGACAATTTTCGTTTCTTGTCACACGGTGTCATTAATCGGAAAAAAACCCAACTCGGTTTCTACTCTCGTGATTGCCAACAAATTTATATAGAAGAAATCTTGCGGTCACGCCTGAATATATTTAGTAAAAGTTACTCAGTGCTTTTGATAAAATAATATAGAAGTCAAAATTGTATTACCCTAAAGACAAATTGACGTCGCGAATGAATTTATAAAGCAAATAAAATAATTATAACTTATATTCGGGTGTCTGTGTTTCCCTCGATTTTCGAAATTGGCAGATATCTGAACTAAAGAATATAATTCAATTTTATTCAATTCAGAATGTAAATTAAAACAATAAACTGCGTCTACAGCTACTAAGCAACCAGCAGTTTGAATAATAATAATAATAATAATAATAATAATAATAATAATAATAATAATAATAATAATAATAATAATAATAATAATAATAATAATAATAATAATAATAATAATAATAATAATAATAATAATAATAATAAGACGATTTATATAGCGCCGTAGCTCGGCCGAGGCCGAAGGAAAGGGCGCTGTACACGGGATAACATGTTACTGTCAATAAATAAACGATTGTTTGAATAGGTAAGTTTTGAGACTGGATTAAATGTCTCCAGAGATGGTGCCATCTTCACGTGGGCAGGAAGACTGTTCCATGCAGTTGGTCCCGACACAGAGAACGAGCTTTCACCAAACCTCGTGGTTGACCGTGGGACATGCAGCAGGCCCCTCGCCGACGATCTTAACCTATATTGTCTGTGATTGGAATGCAGAAATCCGCGATGTATTCAGGCATGAGGTTGTGTAATGACTTTGAAGCACAATCAATGTCAATTATACTGTTAATAGATAAACAGTCAACCATCCTAATTTTGTTTTTGATAATTATTCATGGCAGAATATTTTAATTAAATTTAACTTTTTAAAATATAAATCGTTGAGAACCTGAAACTGATTTCTGACAGATGATTCATTATTTTTAGAATCTTTCATCCCTCGTTGCTCGTGCACTGTTTAATTTCTGTCTTTAACGACAATGTGTCGTAACACGGTAACACATGTAATTACCGTCACCGTTATCCCTTCTTCAGCCTTGGGATTGCAGTTGCCGGAGTTACTGTAGGGGTACGCAACCGACATCTAATGGAACAAAGGCAATTGCCACGAACATAAATAATAAGTTTTAATAATTCTCACAATTCCCAATGCTTGAAAACAAAGAGTATGTTCATTTTTTCCCACCATTTTAACGACATCATAAGGCAGTCATTGTCATTACAATGTCTTCATTTTCGTTGATTGACACTCACTCACTCACTCACGAGTTTCACGATAATGTGTATCTGTCGATAGTTTGTAGAGGAAGCATCTAACAAGACAGGAGTGCTATAATTGGAGTTTGCAAGGCAAGTTATTTATAGCACCATGACCATCTATCTATATAAATAAAAATGAAACTTTCCAATAGTTCGGAACATGATCACGCCGAAAGTGACGCCCCGATTGTTATGAAACTTTTACAACACCTTCCATTCCAGTAGAACAGTGATAAATTATGCTTTTTTCCCCAAAAAACGCAACCTTTTCCACAAAAAGTGAACTTTGCAATCCGTTCGACCGCCATTTGCAAAATCAACAAAACACCACGGCTGCCAGATTTCATAAACGCCTTCCCAAACACAGCAGACGAAACATGAATGACCTCCCGTGCTGTGACGTCATAAGCGAAGCGGCCTTTAATCATTATTCGACTCTATCCGATGTCAGCAAAGGAAGAAGCGGAGGGAGCGGGACGAAGATGGTGGGGAGGGAGCGGAGAGGGAGGGGGAGGGGAGGGGGAGGGGAGAGGGAGAAGGAGGGGGAGGGGAAGGGGAGGGGGAGGGGGAGGGGATGGGAGGAGAGGGGGAAGGGAGGGGGAGGGGGAGGGGGAGGGGAGGGGAAAGGGAGGGGTAGTCCTAAATAAGAGGTGTCTAAATAGCAGAAAGTGGCATCTCTTTTCTCATTCGTCTTTCAGAGGAAATGACTGTCTTCCATCGATATATAATAGTATATGCATGGATGGATCCAATTTGACCAGGGTCTATGACAACAGAGGCCGTTACCCTGGACAGAAATTTGCTCAGCATTATACAGCACTTATGAGCAAGGTACTAGACCTTTATAATAGTATATATATATATACATATATATTATGATTATTAGAAGTCAAATAGACCGTTCCAGCCAGAAGATTCAGAAGATTGTAGCATAACAGTCGAAAATACGATTTTCTCCTTGAACACCTTTAACACAGAGACAAACCGCTATTATAGATGCAAAAATGAAATTTTTCGCTGATCAGAACTCAGTTTGTTGGCAAACGAGAAGCCGAGATAATTGGTCGGCGCAGCATCAAGGCTAAGCACTAGACAAAAACGAAAAGTTTATCATCACCTATTATAACATTCGATCTTCAGAAGTTATAAATACACATACTCGTCGGGTGGAGCCAGTCTTGAGCCTTCATATACGAGGAGGGCAACGTGTGTCATCTCAATTACAGCACGTCGTTGTTAGACAGCCTATAGAATATCCTTTGCTATCGGGTATAATTATACTGGAGCCATTTCCAAATTAGACCATCCCACAAATTTGTCCATTATTTGGAAACAAAAAGATATCAATATAAAATAAATAAATATAATTATAGTGCTCGTCTTAGACACCTTTATTAGATTTTCATTCGATGCCATTGATTTGCAATGGATATCAATAAAATTATGATTTGATGCAGCGTTCAACTTCTGTCAAGCGCATTCGCTTATGTAAGGTTGACTTAATAACCCAAGACGGCTTCTCAGGGTATAGCACAATCATGATTATTGTCGTCGATGCTATCATCATTTTCATTGTTATCATCATCTCACCATCATCATTATCAACACTATCTCATCCTGTACTACGGTCAAAACCTATTGCAATCCATGCAGCCACATTAAAATTCCTATAATAAGCTGAATTATACGCATAGGTTTATATAACGTCTCTCCCCCAGAATGACTATTAAGATCCGATCTCTGCATGAAAACTCTGTGCGGAAAAAATTCTTTAAAGAATGAAAGACAGAATGATGAGAAAAGCAAAAACTAGGTATTAGACATTAGTTAGTGTAATATTGCTATTACTACAACCAATACTGCAATACATGTAGCTACTACTAATTATTGTAGAATATGTCAATAATTATTCCTCGGAGCAATATTTAAATACTTGAATAACACTCACAGTGCAGGTTCTATCTTAAACCACTTAGTCCGTTGAACATAAATAAAATTATTGCCCATTTGTATGTACACATAGGGTAATGAGAGCACTCTATATATGGAATTGGTTTATTTGGCTAAAAAGATTTCGCCCAAGCAATGAATAATAGGCTACGCTAAAACCATTGTGCTCCTTAAGCACCTTTAAGACGGATTCTGCAGTCCATATTTCAATGAGGAAGCAGAAAAATCTTAGTTTTCAGTGTCTGGTTGATACCTACTGTTACAGTAAATATGTAGTCATGTAGAAAGAACTTTGCTTATAACGAAGAATTATTTCCAATCATTCTTTTGACGCATGGTTGTCTAAAGTCTCATCTAGTATTGAAGAATAATTGTTCAGTTGCCGCATAGTTGCAGTAGTTTATGTTTAGCAACTGTGTGGCAACATGGATGTTCAGGGTCTGCATTGCGCTCTTCCGTCCTTTTCCTGATTTTTGAGTGAACTATTATTTCAGTATTTTATCACACCAGTAAATGGCGCCGTTTTCAAGGTTTTATGGGCGCACAGTACTGTAGCAAATTATCTACAAAGAAAAGGTCATTTTAAATTGTCCATCTTTCGACACCTTTAAACTGACTTTAACTGACGTTATAATATTAAAAACACACAAAAGGAGCAACTCTCGTCATGTTCAAACATTTTAATTATAGCGTCAATTGCCGAAGGTTTAAAGGTGTCATAGGAACGAATATTGATAGCCTATAAACTGGAGTTGCCGGAGTAGAAACTCCCATCAAGGAGAAAGTTGGCGATGACCGTGTCCGTTGGTTTATTAAAGTTATAATAGCAACGATAATCTGCACATCCACTTTCAATTTTAAGCGAATTTCTGATCTTATAACTTTCGATGCATACGTTCTGAAGGTTTTTAAAACGAATATTAAGCTATACGCTTATCGACATTTTTGACTGTCAGAGTTTATTATTTCCGTGATATTTCCTTATGTTAGAATTATAGGCTATATAATGCTTTCTCACTCAGAGACTGCGTGTCTTAACGTAGCTGAACCGTGTTCACGGTATAATATCTAATCGCCATACTTCTTTATGCATAGTTCTTCCTTACACCACCCAAGCATAGGACTGTAAGACGGTGTAACTTTCCCATTGGACAGTGGTAGATAATCGTTTTCATGGGATCATATCATGGGTTGGCCACATACATATATCAGTGTGGGTGTATTGTTTTCACCCTCGCCGTCTGTTCTTTCCACTGACAGAGCATTCATCAATGATGAGTTGACATTTTGCAAGTGTCCTTTACGCGTGGACATAATAGCCTACCCGGGGCAGGACAAAGAGCCCTACTGCAGTAAGTTATTGCGCTTGGCTTGCCGTTAAGTGATCTCTTTGCTTTTTGATGACATCACAATGTTTGACATCATCATCTTATCTTCTGTATAGTTGGTCTTGTGTGCGTAGGAAGTTTGGCCTTTCGGGTAGAATGCATAAAATTGTGGTTTCTTAAGTCTTGAATTGATTTCATGAGTCAGACAGGCAATATCCGTGTACATGTATATATATATATATATATATATATATATATATATATATATATATATATATATATATATATATTATGAACTGATGTATGATGTTGAGAACGTTCCATCATTATAATTATATTCGGGAATAAACTGAGCACAGTAATCGTATTTCATACGATAGAAACATTCTAATGGCACACCTTTAAAACAATGAAAATAAAGTAATTAATAGGTCGCACCACTTACCGACGATGTGTCGGTTGTTCACAATCGTCTTTCTGCTCATCCATTAGTTTCATGACGTTGAATCCCTTATGAAGTTTCTACACAGTTTTCTGTCCACGATAGTTTCACCTACCACGGTCAAGTTTGTGTTTTTAAATTTCAAATCTTCAATTTGTAATTATTGTCCATCTCATGTTTTTCGCTGTCTCACTCTTGATGTGTTCATGTGTCTAATCATTGATAATCTGAAACTTCAAATACAATCGAAACCGATAGGTTATGCTATGACTTCTGCGTAAGAACGACTGTCAGTTAGTCGGGGCTGGCACCATGGGCGGAGACTTGAGGGGGGGAGGGAGGTGATTAAGGTTCCCACTCTTTGTGGTCATGGTCATGTCCCCCACATTAGTTTAAAAAATATTCGTAAATAGCATCGTAAATTTTGACAGTGGTTAAATTTTTGGTCAAATATATGTGGCGCCGCAGTCCGAAATGAGCATTAAGTCGGAGATTACACATCAGAGACATAAGGGAAATAGTAGGCCCCTATGTTTGTGAATTTTTAATTTATTTTTTTAATTTACCCCCAAAAATATTTTTCTTGATTTTTTTTCTCACTTTTTTTTAAAAGACACGTTGCTAAGCTATTTTAATGCTCTTTATATGCATATTATATGTTTAATTATTTAAGTTAATAAATTAATTAATTTAATTTAAACACTCAATTCCTTATATCTTCGGTTAGAATTAAGCTAGAGCAATAATTTTTGTGTCATTTTGATGCCTGAGACAAGGCCGTTGAGATGGTTCCACGACAACTGGTCCAACGACAACTGGTCCAACAACAATTCGTCCAACGACAACTCGTCCACGGACAACTGGTCCACAGACAACTGGTCCACCGAAATAGAAGCCGGATTATTGAGAAAACGCTTGAGAAATAGGTGAAATAGAAGCTGGATTGATGAAAGACGCTTAAGAAATGGAAGATGGATCAAGTTTTTCTTGATCTGAAATAGAAGCTGGATGCATGTTGAGACACATGATGAAAATCGTCAATTCAGCTTCTATTTAAGCAAGGAAACCATTGGACTATTTTTCATAAAACCAGCTCCTATTTCGTAAACAAAGAACTTTCATCCAGCTTCCATTTCTCAAACGCTTTCTCATTAATCCGGCTTCTATTTCGGTGGACCAGTTGTCGGTGGACCAGTTGTCCGTGGACGAGTTGTCGTTTATACCAGTTGTCGTTGGACGAGTTGTCGTGACACCGATGTATCAAACTCACTATCTTGGAAAATCACCTTATTGCTCATTTCGGTCTTCGGCGTCACATATGGTAACTTTACAAGAAGTAAACACTATAATAAAGCCAAGAATATCACCAATTTGACAAGAAAAATGTTATCACTAAACAGGTCATCAGTCTTTTTTGTCCGGGGTGTGGTATGTTTCTACGAGATTCCGACCCCAAACGGAAAAAACGCCGTCATAATTTCTTTTTCGGAGTTAATGGAAAATTTCGTCTGCGACTCTAGAGCAGGATCTCGCCAGGTGGTGCATGATGCTGTGACCAACCAAGTGAAGACTGCTAACGATTACCACGTGCTAGGCTTTCTGCTCAATTCTGAAGTTATTCTATAATATGACCTGGAACCCGACTTAAATAAAACATAGACTACAACTTTAAAGGTGTTTAAATCGAGTCTGACTTAAATCGCTAATTCTTCATTATGAGAAAAAATCTTTCAGGCCAAACTTATTTAAACCAGAGTCACATAGACCTACACGAGGTATCATTAGAAACGAATAGTATGAATCGCATCTGAAAATGGACTGAACTCTGAATCAAATATCTGAGGAAGAGTGGTTGAGACAAAATTAATAGCAATTGAGAAAAGTTGTGCACAAAGCGATCAACCCTCGCATATTGCATGACTGAGGACAAGACGGGGTATCCATTGATTCGGCATCTCGTATGATTATTGCTCACTCTAAGATGTAAGCAACCCATTCACATGCTGTGAATGACTTACCTTAAAATCTAGGTTTGAAAAATGCATAAAAATTAAATGTACCCCGTAAACACCTTTAAAATCATTTTTCCAAAGTATAAATAATGCATAAACGAGTGGCGTTTTACGTTGTTTGATCTATCCGTTGAAATTTATACAGCGCCTTCTCATCACAGAGACGATTCCTGCCTAACCAGACCAATAGCAGGATATTGACCAATTACTTGCACACAGAGCAAGGGAGTTTGTGGAGGAGACTGAACTTCCAGAGGAAGACCTATCCATATACACAGAAGATGTCAATCCTGATCCATGTTCTGAAGAGCGGTGGATTAGATCCGACCAATCCTGGAAACTGTTACCACGTGCTAGGCTTTCTGCTCAATTCATCCGATAGCGAATGTTACGTTCCTTTCGAAGCTCATCGAAAAGGTCGTCGCCATGCAGCTCGTCGCTTACCTAGAAAGGAATAATCTGCTGCCACAGAATCAATCCGGTTTCAGAAGATTCTACTCAACTGAAACGCTTCTACTCCGTCTCCTTTCAGACATCTACGGAGCGATTGACAGAGTCCAGCTGACCCTGCTAGCCCTTTTCGATGTCAGCGCTGTGTTTGACACTGTTGATCATGAGATTTTGTTAAAGCGGCTGAGTGTTTCTTTTGGTTTGTCAGGTGCATTTTGCATTGTAGATTCAATGTTTTCAATGAGTCACTTGTTTATTCCTGCTTCACAAATTCATTGACACTTTGCTTCCTCTCCTCACAACATTCTGCAACCGATCTCTACATGAAGGCATTCTACCATCGACGCAGAAGAGGTCAATCCTGATCCCTGCTCTGAAGAGCGGTCGATTAGAGCCGACTAAATCCGTGTACTATAACCCGAAGGTTCATCTCATCCTATAAGATCCCATACGTTCTTAACTGGCACCGTTTCTCGGTGCATCTTTTACCGAGTCGTTGCGCTTGTTTGCATCATCTTATTAGCTGCGCTCCATCTTACTTAGATCTTGTCCGATTTATGTCGACTTGTATCTAACCTCACAGCCCGTCGAATTCTTCGCTCTTCGGCATGTCATTGGTCTTGGTTTGTCGAGTTTGCACTCTAGTCACACAGAACCGAGCCATTTTTGTCCGGGGATCAATCAATCGTCCGATTGAGAGCGATGATAACCATCTTATTTACGATACATGACGTCCTTTTACAGAACAAACTGTTATTCTGCAGCATAGTTAAATCGAAAATAAATCGAATAATATTTTAAAGATAATTATCTCTCAGTAGATGTTTTCTTAAAACGCCTCTGCACTCAAGAAATGTAGATGAACTGCTCATAATACAGTACTCCTATTGAACACCTTTTACACGTATGTTTACGGTGCTATAAAAAGAGCCTTTTCGTTTATTTGCCGCTAATTGGCAACTAAACATACGCATAATAATATTAGGAAATCAATATTTAACTGGGTAAACGGTTCTTTGATCTGCGACATGACGTCATGCAATAAATTGCAATAAAGCCTTGCAAAGGTTGATGCCTGTTCGATGCTAGAATAGATACGCGGATCTGATTCTGGGTCTTTGTTTCTGTAACAATTGTATGATATACTAATTCGAAAAAGATATGAAACAGAGCAGTAACTATAATATGTCTTTATTAAACAAGACCTGAAAGTCAGTATCGGTGATACGTTGGCTTAGCTTCGGGATATTAATTAAAGTGTGTGGCCAGTCGAACTCCTTGTCGTCCGATCATCCGACCAACAGCATACGCCAGTGTTATCATCACAGCTGAGTTTGTTATGAAGCCATGAATCCAAAGATCTCCATAATGATAATTATCACATTTATCAGCACTGGCCGGGATCGAACCTCTGAACTCTCGTGTGTCAATTCAGCAGTTTATTGCGATATGAGGTCACTGATACCAGACTATAGTGCCCTGGAATAAGCGCTGTTATTAGAGCTAATAGGAATAGGCGCATTGCATTTTACTCTAGTCGTTGATCTATCAGAATTTCGACCCTACCGAGTATTTTTTTGAAATAATAATCACTTTGGACACATTTGTAATAGTTTCTTCATTCGCTATATATATATGTTATAATCGTGAAACGATTATCTATAGTAGTTCATGATGCCCTAGGTCGATGTTGTAGTCTAATGAATTCATTCGATGGATGTGCTTACCATTTTGTATGTTCTGTTGACATTGCGTTTATAATAAAATTTAATTTATAGTTTTTTGAAATGATCTTAAAGGTTTCCAATGAGAGTCGAAAATTGTCAGACAATGACAGCCTCCAGAGCAGCAGCCAGAACTCACCTGACAAGAGAACAATAAAATTATACGACTTCGATACGATTGTCAAGAAGTTGAAGGTAATTTTAATTAGCGCCAACTTCATTTGAGCTAGGCAACTATCAAAGTGATTTTACAGGTAAATATTAATATGATAATCATCAGAACACAGATCACGTAACAGGCAACTAGTTGAGTCGCCAAATGGGAGGGGGGGCACCATGGGCGGAGACTTGCGAAATTTGCTTTTCAGATCTGTGAAAAAGTATGTGGACAGCACCCAAATATCAGGTTTTCTACAGAAAACGTGTAGAAACCCCAATCATGTCTTTCACAAATGACATTTTAAAAACATTTTTAGTCTTTTTTAATATTCCTGAGAGTAAATTAATAAGAAATTGTACCGAAATGGTACAGTATAATTATAATTGTGTCAGAAATTCGATAAGCCATCATTGCACGTCCAAAATCAGTATTTCGTTGCACAGCCTTTCGCAGCGTAGATCCTTGGGAAGCGTGGAAAAGACGAGAAGACAGAGATCACTCCTACCCAGTGGCCAAGGTCTGATACCGCAGATGGCAGGAGGGACTCTACCCAGGCGGACATCCATGCCTGGACCGATCGAAAAGGACCTTAGCAAGGCCGCCAACAATGCCTGGGTCGACGAGAGGGTCTGGACACAACTCGTGAGGTGTTAGGCGGAATGGCGGCCAGTCACCAACTTGACCGGAAGTCCCTCTCATTCCGCGATGACACGACGACCCTCGAGGTCTGCCTGCTGAGTCCGTTCAGCGGAATCGTGGAGCACCGGATGGCGGAACTGAGCCGCTGCGGGGAGGTTGGGTACGTGGAGTACCAGCTGCGATGGACGTTCAACGTTCCCGGACTCCGGAAGTCGAAGCTGTGGATCAGCGAGAAGGCGGTCCAGCCGCAGTTTCACCAGCTGCTCAACAGAACCCGGATGCTGGGAGAGCTTCTCGAAGAGGGGACGGAGAGCCAAATCCTGGCCCTTGAGACAAGGAACGATCAAGAGGGAAGTTGGACGATGGGGGGGAAGACAGGAGAACCGATGGTGGGGTGGGAGTCTACGCTGCCCTCCACCATCGACCAGGGTCCAGCTCCACCTGGAAAGCGTTTGTATCCGCGACCTTGGAAGATTACACACGTCAGGGATAGCATCAACCAGGCCACGGAGGCACTGCTTAGAAGCGGACAGGACTTATCCGGCACCACAGTCAGCTGTTAGCGAAAGACCTGGACCAAGACCAGTGGAAGCATACCGTTTTATCACACTTGCTATACCACTCTTCTTTCCATGACCTTTTTGCAGCTATTTCACGGATGCTGAGACCTTCCGCATGCAAAGCAACGATACAGGCACGCTTCCTATGCGTGTATTCCAGGCCCCCTAGACCCACTTCTATGCAAAAATGTCACAATTCACACAAATATACTGCAATTTCATATACACTATATTTATATGTTTCAACCGGAAATAGAAGTATAATATAGTCTGTTAACCCATATTTTGTGGCCAATGAAATAATTGAGTAGTTGTAACAAAATAATTCCAGCAGTTACTTCCAAAAACCAATGTAACTGAAAAAAATCGATTTTTTCCTACTATTTATGTGCTGTCCACATACTTTTTCACAGTACTGTAATATAAAAGGTAGTAAGACTAACTTTAACTGATGATCCAATAAGATTCATTATGATGCATTATTATAGTCGTTTGAACGGAAACTGCAATTGCGGGAATAGTGATAAGTTTATAAATGACAAATTTATAGAGCAAGAGGGAAACGTTTTAGCGGTGTCTAAGATCAGTAGCGCACGATTGTAGAAGTGTTAACGACAGACTTCGTCGAACTCTAAATTATATTACAACGCGATTCATTAAGATACATTTCTATTCGTTGTTGTTATTGTTGACTGTCAGCAGTTACAATATAATCAGCTACCAAGTCTCTTCAATAGTTATTTCACTGCCACGTCTATCCTAAACTATTATTGTGTTCATTGTAATGCGCTGGACCTGCATTTGAAAACAATTATACCGCTTACCCTACTTTATTTAACTACCATCTCGCTCTTTAAAATTAGACTCCGGTCTCATCTCATCAATCAGATTGCATAGTGCTCGTTAAATCGAAAAAACTTAGTTAACCACATGTAGGTTGAAATGCCGACAGAAAGAAGACAAAGATGAAGGACACGTTCTTAGGATCAACTTAAGAGTTTAAGAGTCGGACGTCGGTAAAATGTTGACGGCTTCGAATTTCTTCGTAGTCTGTTCTGGACCTCTTCATCAGATCCATTTCATTTGCCGTCCTGTTTTTGGTCCTTGTATAACTATAACCTAACTCAATCACTGTTTGCTAATTGACAGTAGCAAACCCAAACCCGGATGAAGGAGAAAGGCGACGCTTTTGATCTTTGCTTCCAAGGGTTCCATGAACTCATCTTCGGCGGCTTACGCTCAATCAGTTATAATTCAAGGACATAACCATAGATTGAATATTCGTGACTTTAGGTTTTAATATTCGTAAATATTCGTGAATATTAAGATTTTTTAATATTCGTAATTATTCGTAAATATTCGTTAATGAAATAAGATCAACGATCGAAACCGCAAT
>OX243822.1:30697784-31036889 GCA_945859605.1 Lumbricus rubellus | reverse complement strand
CAGAAGCGCTCCCGGCCCAACCTCGGCTAAATAAACCAGTTTTTTGGTTCTTATGGAACAGAACGGAGTGGCCTCTGGGAATTAAACGCAATGTAATAGGAAGACCATTCCAGGTGGTAGGACCTAGAGCCATGCGCCGACTTGAGAGTGTCGGCGGCGGCGCTCAGGTCATTTTTGGTCGGCGGCGGCGGCGCGCCGACCAAGAAAAATCGGCGGCGGCGGCGCCCTCGAAATGTCGGCGTCGGCGGCGCGGCGTCATGGGATATTAGTGTTCAAGCGTCGCATACTTATTTTAAAAGCTATTACACAAACAACCTATAATAAAATATTTTTGCGTGTTCAGCCATTATTTTGGCAGTTAGGCTATCTGGTCTTTAATCAATATCCGTGAGAAACAATTATTCTCAGAACAGACGTTCATATAGAAAATTATACAAAGACTGGATTAAAAAAATTTGACAACTTTTCAAATTCAGGCCTACAGCTTAAAAAACCTACTAATAGTAGTTAAAGAACTGTTTGCGCAGTGGCGGTGTTTTTTTAGTTAATACCAAGCCGTCTCGTACTCTTACAGCATCAGTCTCCGATCTGAAAAATGAATGCGGCGACATTATTGGTCCCTGTTATCGCACAGTTATGTTAAACGTTGCTGTGGAACTTTAGGCCTACGTCTATCAGTGCAATAGATTTAATAGTTATTTATAATCCTTCATCGTAACATCCCAAAATAATTTCCGTAGACGACCTTTTGTTGTCACACGCTGTCGTTTAACTAACTACCCATCCATCCAACAGTTGATGCTAAATCTAGTTAATCGAACTCGAATGCTTATTGGTCAACTGATGAGTTCACAATAGGGTGATAAGAACTGGAAACTGTTGGGTATCGGGTATTGCCAGTCCAAAGCCGCGATGTCGATCATTTACGATAATGATGTGAGACATCGTCATCAAGACCCAAAAAATTCGTCACTGCAGTACACTCAGGTGGTGCCAGTCTAAATATTCGATAAAGGAGGGAGACGATAATCATATTCGACATCGAAACACGGTAGCCGATTTCTTAGAGAGCTTTTCTTGTAGCTGCGGTCTTTTGCAGCAACACTATGTTGTCTAGCATCTATTGACGCCGATGTCTTCTCAGACACCTTTAATACGATTCTAAAAGACTTTATAAAATGCGGCTGACCGAATTGCTTATCAAGTGCCGTAATATAAAAAGCAAATTTCTGTCCAGAGTAACGGCCTCTGTTGTCATAATATACCCTGGTCAAATCGGATCCATCCATCCATGTACTGTCTAAAAATACTGGTCTAGAACCTTGTTCATAAGTGCTGTAATATGCCGAGCAAATTTCTATCCAGGGTAACGGCCTCTGTTGTCATAGACCCTGGTCAAATCGGATCCATCATTGCGAGCCAGATTAAATGATGTCCATGTCTTCGTCTTTAACAACAAAATGTAACAACAAAGTTTGAATCGTTCGCATACAATTTTTTGCATGTTACATATCGAACATCAATCCAATGAAAAGACGCATTTTCGTATTTGTAAATGATTAATAAACTACGTGTTATGGGTGTTTAAGATGCACGCTGTTTTGTTACGCTAAGCAAGTTGATTCCATCCTTTAATTTTTAAGCTGATAAAGTTCCCTTTGACGGCATTTGGTTCACCAGGCGCAGAAGGTGAGAAGAGCGATGAATCCGGACAACAAACTATGAAGGATTTGCCCAAGTTTATTGTATAAGATTTGTGCAATTTATGTTTAAGGGAGAAGAGCTGGGCCACAATGTCTACGTCATAAGCTGAACTGAAGTTAAAGCCGCACTTACTTTCTGAACTTGTGTCGGTAGTTCCTCCTTCCCGTGCTTTTCGTACGGTCCTAAACAAGATGACAAGTCATTGAATATTATGAAGAAATTATTTTAACTGCATTGCTGCATACCTCAGTGTGGTGCCATTCTGAAGCACGTTTAATCTGCATTAATTTATATCCACTCCATTCCATACGTAGGTGCAAGCTTGGTAACATACATCCGTACACAGTATTTAGTGCTGAGAGCGCCTCTGAATAGTCAGTTGTGAGAGGCGCAACAATGGGAACATCAATCAATAGATACGTCGTTTTAAGTTTATACACTAACACGTATAGTGAACATAATAATTATTTATTATAGAAACTGATTTACAGACATGATTATGAATATTTGATTAGGTGACACTATGTCCCTATGATGGTGTGGACTCGCTTTAAACACCTTTTACACGGTAGCAAACATTTTTATAAATAATGGACGTTCTAACCACATCCTCCGAGATGGTTATTGTAAGACTATCAAAAGGGAGATCTTTGTCACTTCCGGTAAAGATGTGACTGACCTCCGCTCTCACCTGATGACCAATGACCCGGACATGACGTCACAAGCGTTTCGTCGGCTCGTTTTATGTAGCTGCACATGCGTTTGAATCTATGGTTTATCGGAGATCAGAAAGGTCAGCAAAGGATTTGTTTGATTCGGAAATCGACTTCGATGCTCTATTTTGTATTGAAAGTGAATAGTTTAATGACATCATAAAATGAGACCGAGAACATTTCGGCCAGAAATTACGTCACAAGAGATCAAAATGGTCAGAAGAGGTTTAGTTTTAATCGAATATTATACTTTTATGGCGCCAGTCCAGTAGAGATTTTTACTTCCACTAAATTGATTATCTTACGGGTCTCGTCTTTATACAAGAATGTACTACAACGTTTTAAAGGTGTATAAGGTGTGGGAAGTTGGAAGAGGATGATCCAGCTTTGACGAGGGCCTATTATATATGACAACAGAGGCCGTTACCCTGGGCAAAAAATGTTCAGTATATTACAGCACTAGTGAACTTGTTAATTTAACGATGAACTGGTTCAATGGGTAGCCTGTATACCCGAATTTTAATGCACGGTCTTAGTTAAACGGTTCAGGTAGATAATTATGTAAGAACCTCTTAGCTATCTGCAATTGCTCTGTCTGTCTGTCTGTCTGTCTGTCTGTCTGTCTGTCTGTCTGTCTGTCTGTCTGTCTGTCTGTCTGTCTGTCTGTCTGTCTGTCTGTCTGTCTGTCTGTCTGTCTGTCTGTCTGTCTGTCTCTTTGCATTAATGTCCATAAGTTGTTTGCTCTGACAACAGCCAACCGCTGCAAAGTGATATTATATTCCGACGTGCCGTGCGTTCCCCTCATAATTATGGTTAGACCCACCAGCTGAGGACGACGCGGAACGATTCAGAACAGTACTGGTCAAGGCCGCTGCGCAGCAAACCAAGTTCCATGATGGAAGCAGGCTTCGGACCCTATCTGCGACTGTGGATGTCGACTGTGGCGAGGTGCAGATAATGTCTCACATCGTTAATGACTGCAGACTACATTTATGTCTCGCTTAGTTAATGAATGCAGAATAATAATTGGTTTTCCAGGCGGACTGTCCGCTCTGCATATTGCACATAAGGATGCTGTGCGCTGGCTTAGCGCGATCTACAAACGCTACGTAAATGAAACTCGTGGTGGATGCTTTAGTCAATTCGTATAAAATGGATGGATCCGATTTGACCAGGGTCTATGACAACAGAGGTCGTTACCCTGGACAGAAATTTGCTTGGCATAATTATTGCAGCATTAAATTTTGTAAGCTACTGCTATTTAATTTCGTATAAAATGTATTTCCTTGTATTTCCGTGCACTACTTACTACTCAGGTAACACCGTTTTTAGGGTGTCTAAGTTAAGTGTGCCATTTACTCTTCTCACTCATAAGAGAGTGTATACTGTATACAGTGCATATTATAAGATTATAGCAATAATAATAATAATAATAATAATAATAATGCTTTCTCTGTTGAAACAAACCGGTTACAGTGCACATTCATGCAATTGAAACAATTCACAAGAACGCATAATTATTACAGAAGATATAAATCTTAATTACTGGAAAGACAGACAGCCTGCCACACAAGGACGTTAATAGCAGCCTACAAAGCTTGACCACCAGGTTACGTGGCACGAAATCGTTGCCTCTCGCTCTCCACGCCAACGTGTTATTCCATGCGATACCGCCGTTCTCTTGGGTATACATGTATAATTATATGCCGGGATATTTTATCCCATTTTAAGATATCCGGTGTATGAACTACATGTAATTGCAGAGAGCATTACACTGCCAAGTATTTAGCGCCATCTATCGATACAGGTTCAATATTTTACAATGAATTTCAGTTTGAAACGAAACCTTGCTGAACACTGAACAGGTAGCCACTGCAAAGAGCTACGCGAAAGGCGTAGGGTTATAAAACAGATTAGGCCCTTGTGTAGGCCTATGCGTGTGCGTGTGTGCGTGTGCGCGTGTGGTTTATTTATTAATAGCACAACATGCGTGTGTTTTTAAAAGAAAAACAAAATTTAACGGGTCGCGTACAGGTGGCGGTCGGAGTGTGATGGAGGTGTGATGGATGTGGGGTGGGCAGAGAGGAATGGATGGATGGATTGATGGAGGGAGGGAGGGACGGACGGACGGGCGGACGGATTGGTGAGAAACGGCCTGAATCCTAAAATTCCCAGGCAACGCCGAGTAATATCAAAATAATTCTCATAGAAATTAATTTCATTTCTTATAGGGCCTACTACATGTTACGCTATCTATTAACTGATGATGCTAAACCTTTACCTAATGACATCAGTTAGCTGAATCCTTGACAGTAGGTTGACGAATTATGGAATATCAGAAAAAATAAAATTACGGAAAATAATAACATGCAGTAGATAAAGTTATAAAAAAAATTAAAAACGATAAAACGACGTTTTGGGGAGAGAATAAAAACGAAAAACTTTCAAACAACTATATGGATAAAACCAATTGCATTCTGTTGTTATCTGCTTGAACACCTTCAAGATTTTACTTACAGTTCTTTAAAACCTAAAGACTTTATGTCTAGTAATTATTATTAATTTTGTCATCTGGTCAAACTAAAAATTCACTGTTTTCAAAATCTAAATGGCTGAATTTATAACGTCGTAATAACACGTGTTAAAGGTGGCTAAGAATAGATCTGTGTTCTGTGTAGATTGGCTACATTTTGTGGACGTGGAATTATGATTCTTATTAAGTAGACCACTCCTTGGTAATTTCCATCTGCTATCACTAGATTTCGGTTCCTCATAATATGTAACGCTGCAGCTCTGTACCAGTCTGTTCTATTAAACGAATATTATGGCTAGAGTCGCCCTCCACCTTTATCATCGCTTCAGAATGGCACCGAAAGATGCAGAGCTGTTTTTATCTGCCATGAAGTGATATATTTTTGTGAATGCCAAACAACTGTAACCGTCGTTCTTACTCTAGGAGTAGGTCTATACGTGTATTCATTAGTTGCTTTTTCAGTTGAACGACACAGTGAAATTTTTTAAAAATAATATCGCTAGTGTATTCGAATTTAGTAACATAGTTCGCTAATTAATTATTTGCATAGCCTAGCTACATGATGACTGTTTTTCAGTGAATTTGAAGGTTCTTAGAAAGGGAACATGAAAGCTAATCTCCTGGGAACGAGAAGAGTCTCTCTTCCATAACTATACAGACAAGCATTTAAAGGTCAGAGATGAAAAGAATTATTTGTTTTGCCATTGACAAGATTTATAATGACATTGAACACTGTAATAGCCTATCATCATAACGACTGCCCTGCGTTTCACGACAACCACAGAAAGTTTTCTGCTAAAAGAGTAATTAATGTATCTTTTATTAACCCTCGGGCTACCAGGGGGGGTATCCACACCCCCCTAGGTTTTCCCAAATCAAACTTGTTTCGTTTGGAATAAAATGTTGACGTTTTAGGTAGCTGTAGAGGATTCATTTGCACACATGTTGAGCTAAAATGTGTGATGATATACCATACCATTCAAAAGTTATACCCTATATACCCGAGGCACCAGAGGGTGGATATGTTTTTGCTCACTATCCTTTTTCACTGAGCATAGTGAGCAAACGTGGTCCATTGGCGATTTGTGAATACCATAATAAACTTACCTGTGAGCCTTGTCATTTGAATATAAAATACTTTTAATCATTGACGGTCACAAAATGTTGAGTAATAATGAATGAAGCGCTTGTCTTAGAAACCCTTTATACGGATTCATCATTCACTATAAATATATCAAAAGCGTAAGATTTTTGTTTATCTATTTATCAGAAACTCACATCAACAGTACTATCAACGCTAATTACAATTCTTGCACATGGAGCCCAAAAGATGGTGGCACACAGTGGGAAGCTACCTACCCTTTTTTTGTGCCAGTTTAAAGTCCTGATTATGACGGATGATACGACAAACATGCGCACCCTACCAATATTATTACGAACAAAGTCATTTAAAAGAAAGCATGCGAAATATCTTCACCATTTTGATTTTCAAGTCATTTAAGTTAAAACACTCATCGATTGATGCTTTCTGCTTTATTTAGCTCGCGCATTAACAGTCATCGCGTCAATGCTTTCAATTACATTAATATAGTCTATACTGTTATAAAACGAGGTTGTGTTTTATCAAAGAGGATTCTAACGAACCCCCCCCCTTTCATCCGGACGTTGTACTGGCACCACCCGAACAGGGCATAATCGAGTAAAAGACGGTAGCGTCGGTAGCGGAGTTAAGTAGCGACTGGATGGATCGCAACCGTTTATCGACATTTTCAGACGTCAATTAAGGCTGAGGTTACTAATGAAGAACCATTGTACACTGTTTCTTATCATTGCTCAGAAAATTAGTTTGATTTGCGACTAGATTACAAAGGCAAGAAACAATTCATCAACGTTAACATGCAAGAGAAGATGAGAACACACACAATAAAGCGCTCTTCTGAAACTTATTCATATAATAAAGGTGAATTCTATTTTAAAGGTGTTTACGACCACCAAATGATTTTTTACACTTTGCCTCATGTGGTAATAATGTTCGTTGACAACAACTGACACGACGAGTCATGATTATAACAAATCAATGTAAACGGATGAACAAAACAATTAACCTACAATAGATGTTTTTATTGTTAATCTGATTGGTGGTTGTCATGACTGTCATTAGCTGAGCAGCAGTTGTATTATTGGCAGCTTAAGTAACGAGTTCATAATTACAACGACCAATAGCATCGCCCTCTTCCTTTTCCAAGGCTTCGATCTGTCACTCTCATGGCAATGAGCAGTAGCAAATTTTGACATGGCTGTGTTATTTGCTAGCGGGAGTGCTAACTTGGGTCGGGAGCGCTACTGAATCTGCGAGCGGCGCTTTACAAGTGTTCAATTACAATTACAATTACAATTACAATTACAATTACAATTACAATTACAATTACAATTACAATTACAATCGACTCAACAGTAGTAGTACTTTCAGTCCAGCGCCACTCATGTTAAAGTCCTTCGCATTGCGTCGCCCTTCTATATTATCATGGTTTGGGTCTGGCGCCACTCGAAAACGATCCAGATTTTGACCAGTGCCTATTGCAAGAGAGGCCGTTGCCCTGGGCAGAAAAACTCTGTTTTGCTGCATTTCTGTTGTCCAACATTAGCAGGGTAGATAGAAATATCAAGATTACTGTGACAATACAGATATGTCTACTTAGTAATGACTCCAGTAAGCAGTGAACAAAATAACGAAGGACTTACAAGCATCCATCCATGATAGGTTGATGTGCATGCGAAAGCAGACATATGTAATATTTATAGGCATACAGGCAGGCAATATGGCAAGATAGATAGATTAGCAGGAGTCTCCTTCTATAATCCCGTCTCCCATATTTTTCTTCCTCCGTTACCACTCTATATTCAAAATTTTAAACACCATTCCCCACAGCAGCTATTACGCGCTTAATTAAGCAGTTGTTTATTTACACACCGCTTCAACATTTGTCAGCAAAAGTATATAAAAGAAACGATTTTAACAATTGGCAATTTCCATATCGCCGTTTGTTTTCATAGCATCACCAATAAAACGTGAAAGAGAAGTGTAAATTTTAAAAAAATAGCAAAAAGAGCTGTATTTATATAAATCAAAATATTTGTATACGGCAATTGCCTCTCTTAATTGTCGTAGGAACTTCATATTTTCATTTTCGCCAACCTCTCCTCAATAACAGAAGTTTTAGACTGGCACTCCCAATTTGCGATCAGTGGCCGGTTTTACTAATTGTATCTCTACACGTTCACAAGCTTTGCTGTTGCTCTCACTGTCGAAGCTGTCATCATAATACAGTCTACGTCAGTATTATCCTCAGTTCATTGCAGTTCCGAATCCACCTCAAGTTCGCCGCGTTGGGACCCTGGGCAAGTCCTTCACTCGCAATTGATCAGCGCTTCGGCGTGAAACTCCGTTGCAGTGTCCGCACTTCAGTCGGTAGCGCCTCTGAAGAGGAACCTTGAAGGGGCGCTACAACAAGTGCACACATAATGCAAACATTCCAGGCAAGTGCTAACAACGTATAACCAACTATTATAATCGACATTCTTACTCAGATCAACCGTTGCGAGTCAGTCCACGTTCGGATGTTATCCAATATCCATCCAATAATCCAATTCGTGCTTAGTCTTCCTCGTGTACGTGACATTTGGCAATATACCGTACATTGAATAATATCCCCCTCCTAACAACTCCTCTTTTATCTTAGGAAAATTGCAATTGCCTTCGACGTCGTCGTCGTCGTCGTCGTCGTCGTCGTCGTCGTCGTCGTCGTCGTCGTCATCGTCATCGTCATCGTCATCGTCATCATCATCATCATCATCATCATCATCATCATCATCATCATCATCATCATCATCACTATCATATCTGGCTATGCAATATACGGGAGAGAGAGAGAGAGATGTACTATGTGTATAATTATTGTCCTTTCTGGTAAGCAAGCTACATGTATAATTCTAGCATGCATAGGGTTCCACGACAACTGGTCTACCGACAACTCGTCTAACGACAACTCGTCTCCGGACAATTGGTCTAACGACAACTGGTCTACTCACGAATAGTATTGATGAAATAGAAGCTGGATTTACGAAAAAATTTTTTTGGCTTAAATGGAAGCTGGATTGATGATTTTCATTCATGTATTCCAACATGCCTCCATTTCTACGTCAAATCTAAAAATATCTTCATCCAGCTTCTATTTCTCGCCTGTTATTTTAGTCAATCCAGCTTCTATTTCATATATAAAAATATCCTCATCCAGCTTCCATTACTTAAGCGGTTTTCTTATCAATCCTGCTTCCATTTCAGATCTAGAAATACCTTCATCCAGCTTTTATTTATCATGCGTTATTTTCGTCAATCCAGCTTCTATTTCACCTGTAAGAGAACCATCATCCAGATTCCATTTCTCTTGCGTTTTTTCATCAATCCAACCTCCATTTCACCTCTAAAAACTATCATCCAGCTTCCATTTCTCAGGCGCTGGATAAGTTGTCAGTAGACCAGTTGTCGTTAGACGAATTGTCCGGAGACCAATTGTCGTTAGACGAGTTGTCGTTAGACGAGTTGTCGTGACACCCATGCATAGCGACAATCTTAAACACCTTTAAGACGCTCTATTTTCCATAAATATAAGGCATATGACAACACCAGTTAACCCATTAGTGCCTAGTGTTCCACTTGTGGAACATTCCACTAAAAGTCGTGGCCACGGCCTGTACTTTGTTTTTTGTTCTTGTATGCTACATTATATTGTTGGTGTATGTTGGTGTTTATAATTTCATCTATGGTTTAGCAAGTATAGCGATAAATAAGTGTTTTCTCAAAGTTTGTAAGTATGTAAACGTTCAATTATAAAATGTCATTTGTTTCAATCGCAGGAAAAAAGAGGTAAGCTATCCACAACTGTAAGATTTGTTTTAATTTGATGTTTCCTGTCTTGTGAACACTCTCCGTTCAGCATATATTGATTTACAACCACCGGTTTATTATAAACACCCCATGTCTGACATGTTCCACTTGTGGAACATTGGGCACTTGCAATACCTGGACTGTTTACATTTAGGTCCAGTGTATGTATGCATGTACCTGTATGTCAGTATGTATAACAGCATGTATGTAGGTGTGTACCAGGTAAGTATGCGTGTGCGTATGTACGTACGTACGTAGGCTATGTATGCATGTAAGTAAGTATGTATGTAAGGACGAATGTAAGTAAGTATGTATGTATGTATGTATGTATGTATGTAAGTAATATGTGTGTAAGTTTGTATGTATGTGCGTATGTACGTACGTACGTATGTACGTACGTACGCATGTACTTACGTACGTTATGAATGTATGTTTATGCTTACATACATGTATGCATGTATGTATGTGTGAATACATAAATACATACATATATATACATATATATATAAACACATACGAACTAACATAATACTTGCATACATACATACAAATATACATGCATACATAGGTCTGCATACAAACATACATGCATGCATGACATGCATACATACATACATACATACAATACATACATACATACATACATACATTATATACATGTATACATACATGCATACATACATAAACTGGCCCCAAAAGTGAACAGGCGAGGGTAATGGCAGGGGGGTAATGTCCCACGGGGGTAATAGTCAGGGTAATGGCAGTGGGGGTAATGGCAGGGGGGTAATGTCCTACGGGGTAATGGTCGGGGGTAATGGCAGAGGGTAATGTCCGGATACCTCCGGATACCATGCGATGTTGAAGTTGCATATAGCAAATAATCGGTATTGCATGTGCCCGATGTTCCACAAGTGGAACATGATTTCAAAACCATATTAGGACAAAACTGCAGCAAACCAATCAAAACTGCAGCTATTTTTCGTCTTCTGGCATGTGATTTTACCTTAAATTGTGTTTGAGATCCAAAAAAAAAGTTGGGCATTAATGGGTTAAGTCGACTTCATCCTCCGTAAAGCAGATAAAGTCTAAAAATACAGTTAATTCGTGACCGTTGCAACAAATGCATCGAAAATAAGGAATAAAGCAGAGCTACTATCTGATAAATGCGACGTAGATTGTTAATTTGCTCAGCATGCTGAGCGCCATCGACTGATGCTACTCTTACTCAAAAGCGCTGCATAAATATAAGAATCACACGAATCGCCTTCTAAATGCTGAAATCCCAGTATCTTCTCACGTTAGATGGTCTCTACATGAGAGGGTTTATTTGAAGAAGTTCTTCAATCACTATTGCTTCTCAGAGCCACCGATCTTCTGACTTTATGTGCGGTATGAATGCATCGTGTACATGTTAACTCCATAATTATACGTAGATATAAATATGTGTCAGAAATAGTCAAATGGGTGTAAACAGCTTAGGATCACGATGTCGCTTATTCAGCAATCGTTCTGCGAAAACACCTTTTAAAGGTATTCTCCAATTACTATAAATAAGAAAAATGCATTAGAGTTTATTTAACTTAGTTGCCTAAAATCATTGTGACTGAAGCTACACTTCAATACGAGCGCTACGTGAATGCAGCAAGGCAAAATTGGAAACTGATGATAGAACTACACTCATTGTTTGTCAATGCATCGTCGTTGTCACCAAAGATTCGTTAGTGTCGATCCTTAGATGCAGTGTATGAAGTGTATCTGAACTTATATGCAGTCTAACGATGTCGCTTAACAGTAGATTATGTTAGGCTCGTCTTAGACACCTTAAACTTTTAGATCTTCGGTATTAGAAAACGTTGGAAAACGCGATTATTTACCGGTTGTACGTGACAACGTAAATCGAAAAGCTTTCAATAAACAACGGGAAACCGAGCACGTTGTACGATAATAATATTAAAAACAGTTAGCAATCATTCAACAGACGCACTCTGATACTCTCATATCTATATGTAGATCTATACTAATATTGTTCCAAAAGGAGATGAGCGCCTCCCCGTGTTCCTCATGGAACGGGATGGAACTTTACTTACTTTACTACTTAATTACTCTTCACCCACACCCCATTCATACCATCATGTAGGTATCGTGTATGTTTCTTTCTACATAATTACGACTTAATTTTAGTGTATACTTTAATAACAAAGGCCGCTGCCGTCGACAAAAATACTGTTATCTGCTTATTAATACAGGAAGATTTTGTCGTAGGCCTACACTACTGTAGATAACCCCTTCTCAAACCAAAGCTTTCTGACAATAATATTATAGCCTACACAGACGAATTGAAACTCAACCATTTATAGGTTCAATGGAAAACTTATTTAAGGTGTATAATACGAACCTTTATTGATCGAATGCTTATGAAGAACATGTGGGTGTAGAAAGTTGCCATCGGTGAACCAGTATTCTTCGTTTATCGCTATTTTGTAACGATCAGTGAATGTGAGCCTGATATTATTGCGTGTCGCTCTGGCCATTTTAAGAATTTGGCCTATTAATAGCCTCGGATAAATGTTTGCTAAAGGTTAGGTTATTGAATCAATATTCTTATGATAATTCTACTTTTTTCACCCTCAGTGATTGTATCGGCAAAACAGCAATGCTTTATATGAGTCTGTTCTATTATTGTTCTATTAATGACCGCTGCACAAGCCGCAATTTTTGCTTTTTCGCGATAATGTTTAAACACTTTTAATACGGCGCCGCTTGTCTTGAGTGAACCACAGTGAATATGGTCGCTCGCTCTTCTTGGGTCTATTGGAAACCTCAATATAGCTATCAACTGCATACCTAGTCAGCATAACCGAAAAAGATGTCGCTAGTGTTCTATTAATGATCGCTGCACCAGCCACATTGGCTAGTTTAAAATTGTGTCGTTAGATGTCTAGATTACTAATTTAACTGACAACTCATATCATGAACGCAGAGGAGTCAGCAAAAAAGGAGAAATTGTGAAGTTTTGCTGGGCATGCTATAATTGATCGCGGTGGTTTCGTGTATGGAAGCAACAGTCTTTTCGATTGTCCAGAGTACTATACTACTTGTGACTTTACGGGTATGGGTTGGAGTCATAGCGCACACGATATCCGCTGGTTCGACTGACTGTTAAATGTAGGCTAATATTATCCGATTTTAATATGAAACGATGAATGATTAAAATAAACTTTGACAGGGACAAGATGTCGATAAAATAATACACAACTGAATGCGTCATTTAAACACCTTTAATGTTAAGCTCAACTATATTATAAATAACGCAAGAGTGCTAATCCGACACAATAAAAATGAAGAACATTGCTTTCTGTTATTATTTTTTGTTTTGTTTTATACGTGGTGATTATAAACATTTGTGTGAGACTAATTTCGAAGACAGTACTGTAGAAGGAAAGGTAGACATGGGAAGTAATCAGCGTTGTTTCATCCAAATTCCAAACACAAGCGCTATAACAAACGAGGAGACCGCCCATCTAAGGTCCACATGATTTCGGGTTTCTGCACATGCGATGATTTCAGGTATTCTGCACATGCACATCGCATGTGCCATTTTAACTCAGCGTTCGATGTGAAGCAGGCTGTAACGCCAGTCCTTTGTACTCAAAACTCTATTATTATACACAAACAGAGGGAATACACTTCACAGTATCCGACGGTATGCAGGTCTCTACAAGTTCAGCGTCTGTTAGAAGCTGATCAAACGCTACGACCTCCTTCCTTTTAAGGCTTTCTTTAAAGCACAACACTCTCTCATTGGCCTGCACTGCGAATGTTTTAACGAATAACGATTCAGCCAAATTAGCCGTCTTATCCTGCCGACTCAAAGAAAATGAAGTCGCTAACTAAAATGCTTCTTTCATATGCGTAATGTCTACAGTCTTCTTCATGATGTAAGCATGGGCGTCCGCAGGAATTTTTCTAGGGAGGCGCAGACTAATATAATTGTCACAGGGGCTAAATAGGTTGTCGAAACAACCGATCACTCCACCTTCGATGCTTGCACCTTTTGCGCTGGCTCCCTCTCGATCCGCTGTCACGGAACCCAGCATGCGAAACAAATCATAATATAATATTATTATAGACGTTCATTGTCAAATCTGTTATAATAGTTAAATTGTATGTGACTGAAATCTGACCTTACTTTTGAAATAACAATTGCAATCGTCTGGGTCCTTATATCTAAACTGATTTATCATTTCATGGATCCGCTTTTGCTGACTGAAGCTGTTTCCGAAGTGGATATAGCCCACATGTACAATGTAGGGCATTGTAGGCCTGCATACACTCGTTATAAAGATACCTGATAAACGGTCGTCAGTCTGGCTGCTGAACGAATGAATCCATGTTGGCATGTTCGTATACCCTCCTTACATGTATATAATCGTACTGTATCGAATGACCTTTCTATGGTGCCCCATGTAGGCTTATAGGCCTATACTGGTATGGTATTTAGTTTAAAGTCTGGCCGATTACAGAACTCAACTTGAAGCGAAAACGAAAACCCCTTGACTGTCTGTTCCGTTCCTAACAAATTGTCCTTCGCTCAATCGCTCTGCTTCGAGCGCGAAGCTTTTGTCCCTTGTGCTGGGAGTTGGGGCTTAATTCAACCTGTCAGCAAGGTCGTAACTTCCCCAACTTCCCTAGATAGAGGTTTTGACTATTATTCCACTGCTCACAACCATGATCCTTTCCCCCTTCTCTCTCCCCTCGCACATTATATATATGTGTATATATGTGTATATATATATACCACCCTATCAAGTATCAACTGTAATGTGTTGATTGCTCTTCTCTCCCTCCCCTCCCTCTTTTCTCTTGCCCCCCCCCTCTACCTCTTCCTCTCGCTGGCACCCTCGCTCTTGGCTGGCATCTGAGGGAAGAATCTGATTTATTTGTCATCGACAGACACTGTTGCTCCAGCCAGTGCCAATTAAGTTTGCTTATATAATATGTGTGTATGTTTGTGTGACTATTCGCGTTTCACCAGCTGGACCTGCATGTAGGCCCTAGCTGTTATCTCGCAGTGATCGTCTGAAACAACACAAGAGCCGCTCTTAACGGGAACATGATACCAATTACTTGTCTATTAGGCGACACGAATGAATGCATGTTTGCCGTATTGGGGTCACAGTATGAATTTCAATATTACCCTGAGAGAGCTCTGCAGGCCTATCTATTATGTTATGCGTCCAAAGAAAGTTATAATAGGACATAGGTCCAACTTGTAGAATGCTGAACGCACCGATAACCACATTGAAAATTACGTTGCAATAATCATAACTAAATATTTTAAGTTCATTATCAAATATGCGAAAAATCCAGGGGGGCGCACTTGCGCCCCCTTGCGCCCCCCTGCGGACGCCCATGGATGTAAGCAGGCATTTGGCGCTCTATAAATTTCAAACTGCTACTGCAATAATAAAATATATATAAAATTATATAAATGCATTAACACTTGCGCACGCACATACAGTCCGACAGACAAAGAACTAGATTATGACGTTATTAATAATGCAGTTATAACAATGGAGATAGACGTCGTCTGTTTCCATGGGGATATCAACAGTCTTTCACCTCCGCAGTGCATAGACCAATGAGAGAGTGTTGTGCTTTAAAGAAAGCCTTAAAAGGAAGGAGGTCGTAGCGATTGATCAGCTTCTAACAGACGCTGAACTTGTAGAGACCTGCATACCGTCGGATACTGTGAAGTGTATTCCCTCTGTTTCAGTAGAATAGAGTTTTGAGTACAAAGGACTGGCGTTACAGCCTGCTTCACATCGAACGCTGAGTTAAAATGGCACGTGCGATGTGCATGTGCAGAACACCTGAAATCATCGCATGTGCAGAAACCCGAAATCATGTGGACCTTAGATGGGCGGTCTCCTCGTTTGTTATAGCACTCGTGTTTGGAATGTGGATGGAACAACACTGAATACTTCCCACGCTAAGATTGGTTAGCGTCTTATTGCAAGCGTTTCTCTCTCATCTACATGTCCTTTTATAGACTGTCCAGTCCTTGAACTTAGGGTCACACAAATATTAATGATTACGACGTATAAAAGAAATATTCTTCTTTATCGCCATTATACATTTAATTGTTGCTGTCTTCGTAGTAGCCGTGATCAATCATCCTCGTCCTCTTTGTCTCTTTATAATAGTAAAAATCATCACGGTCGTCTTTACACACCTTTAAATCGGCATATGCCGCATTATAAAAAACTAATTTGATTCAAATAGGCGAATGCATATTGCATAAATCTGTAAACTATTCTACATTATCGTTGTGCATTTTAGGATGATAACTATTTTGTATCAGTGTGTCCTGAGCACAAATTTGTAAACTGTGAACTTGTATTACTTTGTGGTGGTTTTCAATAGAAAAAGTTGATTGATTGATTGTAAGTCCTTCGTTGTTTTCTTCACTGCTTACTGGAGTCATTACTAAGTAGGCATATATGAATAGTTTTCAGATAAATCGATTTATTTGTTTTCAAAACCAGAGTTCTAAGCATTGTAAGGATTGAATGGTTTTTGGGACTGCCATGGATTGAAATTGTTTGAGTTGGAAGTAGTTTCAGTTTAGCGACACTGTGTGATTACAAAGAACATTAACGTCCATGGCCGTAGCCAGAAATTCATTTAGGGTGGGGGGTGTACCGGCTTTAACGTTTGGGCGTAATTTCTTGACGACCATTTAAGGCTTTGTATTGCAAGCCGTTTGTTCTGCTATTAGTTAAGACCTGTTATGTGTGATTTGTGTTCTTTTGAATTGTATTCTTGTGAATAATTGTGTTAGTGTGAATTGCCTCAGTAGCATAACTGCATACTGTAACTATAACAATATTTGATGATAACGATTTGACATAAAGTTCAGCCCGTTTTCGAGTAGCGCCAGACCCAAACCATGATAATATAGGAGGGTGACGCAACGAGAAGGACTTTAACTCATTCCAGCCGGAATTGTTTTGATACATATGCTGTTTGTAGGGTCACGGGTGACCCCACAAACAGCATAGGTATCAAAACAATGCTGTTTGTGGGGTCACGGGTGACCCCATCCGGCGGTAAAGAGTTAATATGAGTGTCGTTGGACTCAAACTACTACTACTGTTGAGTCGATAACACAGCCATGTCAAAATTTGCAACTGCTCATTACCATGAGAGTGACAAATCGAAGCCTTGGAAAAGGAGGAGGGCGATGCTATTGGTCGTTGTTATTATGAACTCGTTACTTAAGCTGCCACTAATACAACTGCTGCTCAGCTAAAGACAGTCATGACAACCACCAATAAGAATAACAATAAAAGAAATCCAGTAGATTAATTGTTTTGTTCATCCGTTTACATTGATTTGTTATAATCATGACACGTCGTGTCAGTTAATATCAACGAACATTATTACCACATGAGGCAAAATGTAAAAAAATAGTTGGTGGTCGTAAACACCTTTAAAATTGAATTCGCCGTTATTATATGAATAATGTTTCAGAAAAAGCGCGTTATTCTCTTGCATGTTAACGTTGATGACTTGTTTTTTGCCTTGGTAATCTAGTCGCAAATCAAACTAATTTTCTGAGCAATGCTAAGAAACAATGTATAATGATTCTTCATTAGTAGGCCTGACCTCAGTCATAATATTGACGTCTGAAGATGTCGTTAAACGGTTGCGATCCATCCAGTCGCTACTTAACTCCGCTACCGTCTTTTACTCGACTATGCCATGTTCGGGTGGTGCCAGTACAACGTCCGGATGAAAGGGGGGTTCGTTAGAATCCTCTTTGATAAAACACAACAATGACGATTTGTGGAATTGAAGATTTGAGAAATAGACCTAAGTGTATGAGTGCAGGAGTGGTTAGCTGAAAATAATGGGGATGCCAAACCGAAGCATTGCAAGACTTGTGTAATAATTGGTGGCCTGTGGGGACTAAGACTTGAACATTTGATAAATATGTACGTATTTGGTGGTGTGAGGCGATAGAAATAAGATATTAAGAAGCTCTGTGGTGATAAATTGGCGAATAGGAGGTCGAGCTGTGTTTGTATGATAATATCGGATCGTTGGCGTCACCTGGAGAAGTCTGAAGTGGCAGTGTCAACTGTCATAGCTGATGTTTTTGCGCCATATGTTGAATGTTTATGGAATTCGTCTCCCATGTAATTCTCATTTTACCGAATAAAATGTTCAAATATTGATAAATTACTATTATTCACATAGAATAGAATGTGTTAAATTGATATCTTCCGTGTATTACAATTGTGGATTTTCAGGAGTTGAAGTAGAGCAAAATGTTCAATAAATGTAGTGCTGTTTTAAACCCCTTAATTTCGTACGTCACTAAAATTATAAGACTATCGTAGATTAATGGTATAATATTCCACGCTTAGTGCTGCTTCTTAGCGGGAGTGGTACTGAGCACTTGGAGGCCAGTGTAGGCCCAATGTTACTTCCGGTACGCTGGGGAACCAGTGCAAGCACTTCCGGTTGTTCCTGCGACTTAGCTACATTTACGACTATGTCGAAAATTTAATGGTTTTGGTTAGGGCTACACAGCACAAATGCTAAACATATTATGGTTCCAGAGTGTTGATGTTACGTAGGTTTGAGCTGCAATGTCACACTTCCTATCCACAATCTAGGTGTAGATGGTAAAGTTGCTAAGCATAGTAAGGTTGTAGAGTTTGGTTGATACACATATTAGGTCAATGTCACTCTTCCTATCCAGCATTACATAGCGCAGATGCTATGGAAAGTAGGGTTACAGAGTGTTGCTGTTACGCAGAGTAGGTTTGAGCTGCAATAGCAAACTTCCTGTCCACAATCTGGGTGTAGGGAGCACATATGCTAAGCCTTGTGTGGCTGCTGTCCTTTCGACGGCAGGGAGCCAGCGCAGGGAAACGGTGCATCAACCAATGTAGATGTGTCCTCTGCTAAAGTAGGGAGTCAGTCTAAGTGTTATTGCGGAGTTCCGGCGGACCGGGAAGGCCCGGGGTCCTCTGCATTGCTCAGGGAGCCAGCATAGAAGATATGATAGAACAGGTAACCAGCGTGTTGGCCCAGTACCACCACTCCCATAACTACTATCGACGTTTATTTCAACAGAGAAAAATCATGCTCGATACCAAAATTAATAGTCATAAAACGGCGATTTAATTAATGACGAAAATGACATATGCTACTTAGATCGTATATTGTTAAGGGTAAGATATCAGACACTATGCTTCTTTCACAACAAAGTCATAGACTATTATGATGGCTTACAGTAATTTTCCAGTCGTATACAATTGATAGACGAAGGTGAAACCTAAGATATTATGTAATATTAAACCTACCTATGATTCTCTAGAAAAGAATGTCTGCTGTGTAAATATTCTGAAAAAAATGTGTAGCATTGTGTCATATAGAATTTTTTTAACTCTATATTTATGTGCAATTCTAATTCAACGCAGGTCTGCAGAAGTCATTAGGTGGAGAAAATTGATGGCTTGAACAATGCTCGAGAAATTCGTTTTCCATTTCAAACAATTCGTCACAGATTCCACACCCAAAACATTTCGACAAAGATGCATTTGTATCCACAGAAGATTTCACTTTATTTATATGCAGACATTTTCCATCTTTAATTCTCTGTAACTGACCTTCATTTCCACATGAATCCGGACATATTATGTTCTTTGAGAAATCTTCATTTGGCTCATCACAAATACCCGCAACACTAAATGTGATGAAACGATCAGACACGTTAGCAATAACTTCAATTCCAATCTTTAGATCATGTGGCTGGGTTTTTGCATGGAGTTTAGTTTCCTCCACTGTAGAGCAGGACTTTGTAATCGATTTATTGAGTGAGTGTTGCTTCTCAGCTGTATGAGTTCTTCTGTGTTTCTTTAGATATCCAAGTTTTGTGAATCCTTCAGAACAAAACTCACATGTGTATGGTCTTTCAACATAATGGATTCTCGTGTGCTTCCTCAGATTACTCTGAGTAACAAATGATTTCTGGCATATATGGCACATATATGGCTGTTCACCAGTATGGGTTCTCATGTGCTGTTTCAGATTACCACCATGTTGAAATGATTTCTGGCATAGCTGACACATGCACGGTTTCTCTCCAGTATGAGTTCTCAAGTGAATTTTAAGATTACAACTTACACTAAATGATTTCTTGCATAGCTGGCACCTGTACGGTTTATCTCCAGTATGTGTTATCATGTGCCTTTTCATATCACTACTATGATTAAATGATTTCTGACATTGCTGACACCTGTAAGGTTTCTCTCCAGTATGTGTTATCATGTGCCTTTTCATAGCACTACTTTGATTAAATGATTTCTCACATTGCTGACACCTGTAAGGTTTCTCTCCAGTATGAGTTCTCATGTGCATTTTCAGATCACTATGAGTAACAAATAATTTCTGGCATATATGGCACATATATGGCTTTTCACCAGTATGGGTTCTCATGTGCATTTTCAGATCACTATGAGTAACAAATGATTTCTGGCATAAATGGCACATATATGGCTTTTCGCCAGTATGGGTTCTCACGTGGTTTTTCAGATTACCACTTTCACCAAATGATTTCTGGCATAGCCGGCACCTGTACGGTTTCTCTCCAGTATGTGTTCTCATATGCCTTTTCAGGGTGCCATTTTGACTAAATGATTTCTGGCATAGCTGGCACCTGTATGGTTTATCCCCAGTATGTGTTCTCATGTGCGTTTTCAGATTACTACCTAAACTAAACGATTTCTTGCATAGTTGGCACCTGTACGGTTTCTCTCCAGTATGTGCTCTCATGTGCTTTTTCAGGGAGTCACCTAGATTAAATGATTTCTCACACAGCTGACACTTGTATGATTTTTTCCCAATATGCAATCTCATGTGTGTTTTCAGATAGGTGAGACCAACAAATGATTTCTGACATAGATGGCATCTGTGTGATTTTTCACCAGTATGAGTTCTCATGTGCATATTGAGATTACAACCTACACTAAATGATATCTTGCATAGCTGGCACTTGTACGGTTTGTCCCCAGTATGAGTTCTCATGTGCCTCTGCAAGGAACCACCTGCAGTGAATGATTTTTCGCACAGCTGACACGTGTATGGTTTTTCCCCAGTATGGAGTCTCATGTGCATGTTAAGATTACAACCTACACTAAATGATTTCTTGCATAGTTGGCACCTGTATGATTTATCTCCAGTATGTGTTCTCATGTGCACTTTCACATGACCACATTGCCTGAATGATTTCTTGCATAGTTGGCACCTGTAAGGTTTCTCTCCAGTATGCGTTCTCATGTGGATTGTCAGATAATTGTGACAAGCAAATGACTTTCCACATATCTGGCAATTGCAATGTTTTTCTTCCATATCAGTTCTCGTTTCGCCATCAGGTTACTCAAACAATCGAATGTATCACTGTTTTTCTCCAGAACAGTTTATTTTAAGAGTTATAATATAATATAACATCCTTTGCCATAAGTGTTCTTAACTAATTATCATCTGCTTCATTTATGCTTGACATGCAATCATCTTTCAAATCATTATCTTATTCGAGGCAACGTTGTGGTATGAAAAAGTTCTGCAATTGTTGATATACTACTTTTCCAACACCAACAATGTCCAATGTCTCAAAATAATGATGACTCCATTTCAGAGCTTTGCATTTCCGATGATTCAAGCTTCGTCTGTGAATAGAAGTAATTTTCCGAGAATATAAATAGATATTCTATGATTAAATGATGAAGCTATTCATCCTCAGTAAACCAAAACACCTTATCGTTATTAACCAGTATGATTTTTAATCATACTTGAATTATAATGTTCTTGATGAGGATTACAATTTCCACTGGTATTTGAGTACTGAAACAATGTTGTTTGCCTTCTCGTGCAGATTCTGAAAAGATCATTAAAAATTCAATTTTAAAGTTTAGTAATATAGACCATAAATTTATTGCTGCTCATAACAGCCTAATGCGTTTAATCAGTTCGTTGTTGAGTTAGCTGAGCGAGTAGTTAGCAACAATGGCAAGACAAACCAGCTTCAACTTGTTTTGTTGAAATGCTTTGTTTTACTTTCTGCCTAAACAGCCTACTTTCCATTTCTGTGTAAAAACAGACTCTTAACTCAGAGGGACACAATTCTTGTCGATCTAGAAGTTAGATGTGAACGTAACGAGCGCATAAAAATGTATTGGTAAATTTCTAGAACGCCGCGGTAGCAAGTAAACATCATGGCGACCAAAGATCCGCTCATAATAGAGCGCGGTCACGTGACGGCAAAAAGTAGCCCAAAATTATCGCGGCCTACGGTGATGATATGATATAAGTATTCGCTAGAGGCCACTAGCTATATATGATAATAATGCGTGTATTTATAGTCCTTACATGGAAGCTGGATGCGTGTATTTATAGTCTTGCAATGGAAACTGGATGCGTGTATTTTTAAACCTGAAATGGAAGCTGGATGGAGATATTTTTACACCTGAAATGGAAGCTGGATGGAGATATTTTTACACCTGAACTGGAAGCTGGATGCCCTAACCGATACCTTGCGTCGCTAAATAATTAGTGATAACGATATTGTAATAAACCGCGACATATCTCGTAGATGGCAGCCAATGTGTTAAGGTCCATCGATTTCGTTGTCTTCTTTAGCTGATTTAAGCGTATTAATATTTATGAAAATAACCTTTTCATGGTATTTTTACTTACTTACTTTCGCGAAAACATTGGCGTATGCATCACCGTAGGCCGCGAAAATATTGGGCTATTTTTTGCCGTCACGTGCACGCGCTCTATTACGAGCGGATCTTTGGTCGCCATGATGTTTACTTGCTACCGCGGCGTTCTAGAAATTAACCAATGTATTTTACCGACGTAAATTATAATTTACGTCGGTAAAATACATTTTTACTGGAGTTACTATAACGAATTATTGCATGAACAAAAACTACATCTAACGACATCTAGCGGTCTAATATTCAACGAATGCACGTTGTCTACGGAAGCGGATAAAATAATATTATGCGGAAACCATTATAATCAACTCTCTCATTGACTTGTCTATCATTAATCATTAACTGAAACGTGTTTGTCCACTGAATTAGACGTAAACAATTATAGAAAACTCACCACGTGTGTGACTAAAGCAGAATTTATCCAAATTCTGGTGCTTACTACCCTCATCACAAAATGGCGAGCGATGAAAGTGTTTCGCTCTAACGATAGAATGGATGAGATTAGCAAAGTATATCCTGTCCTCTAGCGAATAAACTTTAGCGCGATACGGTATGAAAACTATGCATTATACCCGAATCCCAAGCCGTATAGCACTTCAGATATGTTTTGTTTCCGTAAACTGGAAGTTGGATGAAAGATTAAAACATGATATTACTGCTGACGTATTGCAGTATCATTGGAAGCTGAATGAGCATATTATCTAACAGAAGTAGAAGTTGGATGAGCGACGAAATCATGGTTTTATGCTAAATTGCAACCGCAAAAGCTAGAGGCTGGATGGACGATCAAAATGTTTTTAGTTGAAGTAGAAGTTGGATGAGAAACGGAACTGTGATATAGTAGTATTAAAAGTTGGATGAGCGATGAAAAATTACTAAAACATGTTTTAAATAAATGCACGTTGCTATAAGCTTACGGCTTGGGATTCTGGTGTATGCCTACGGGACGTGGATAAGGACTTATTTTTTAACGTTTCATAAGCTTAATAGGCAATTCATTTCTACGTACCGATACTGCGGGCAAACTTTACCAAACTGTTTAAAAAAAATTACATCACGTTTTATGACGATTCAAAACATCACGCGACAAAAATTAACATGACAGATTTTATTAAGCCACATCCCACATTATTGCCAACAAATAAACCTGATAGTGCTCCGAAACTTGTGTTTAATGTGTCCACCACCACTGCCCACATTTCCAAGTAGGCTACTAAGTAGGGCTAGGCTACTTTTTGAAACTTTCATATATATATATATATATTCATATATTTATATATATATATATATATATATATGTGTTTTATTATTGCAGTAGCAGTTTGACATTTATAGAGCGCCAAATGCCTGCTTACATCATGAAGAAGACTGTAGACATTACGCTTATGAAAGAAGCATTTTAGTTAGCGACTTCATTTTCTTTGAGTCGGCAGGATGAGACGTCTACTTTGGTTGAATCGTTAGAGAATTTTTGCCAGATATCAATCTCCCTTTGCACACCTTATAACTGGGGACAACTTCTACTATATAAAGAAAAAAGCAACAATTGATTGACTTCGATTCCGCAGTACTGTACGTGTTCATCCACAAGTCATGTCCACGTCATGAGATCAAAAAATAAGGTTCATCATGATCATATCTAATACTTTTACTTACGATCACGGCAAGTCAATGGTTCTTAGCGTCAGGATGTAAGTGGATATTAAATATAAACAATTAATTAAATCTATGAGTTTTAATTTTAGCATATTTTTTTATTGAAAACCACATGCTAACATGACGTAAAGAGTCCGATGCTAATTGGCCTATTCTTCTTTATGTTCTCTGCCGTCAGGCAGGTTCGTATGTCCAACGACGCCATTTTTCTCTGTCCTGAGCTTCTCTCTTCAGTCCACTGTATCCCTCTTCTGACAGCATCCAATCCAGCAGCATTGTTCTTGGTCTACCTTGCATCCTTTTCCCCTCCATTCGTCCCTCAATGATGTCTTTTAGAAGGGTGTCGCTCCTTAAGATGTGTCCTATCCATTTCTTCTGTCGCCCACGTATAGTGTCCATCAGTGATCTCTTTTCTTCCACCAATTGTAAGATTTCCTCGTTCGTTTTTCTCTCAACCCAGCTGATTCTCTCCATTCTGCGCCATATCCACATCTCGAAGGCCTCCAGTCGCTTTATGTCCTCTTGTCGCATTGTCCACGTTTCCGAGCTAGCCGTACAGAACAACACTCCACACCAATGTCTTCACCATTCTCTTCTTCAGATTCATGTTTAGACTTCCTCTGAGTAGCTCCCCCCTTTTGTAGAATGCATATCTTTCCCCATAGCTATTCTTCTTTTTATTTCTACGTGACACCTTGCATCCTCTGTAACCACACTTCCCAGATAGCAGAACTTCTTCACCTGTTCTATTTCCTCCCCATTTAATGTGATATTTAGGCCTACCGTTTCCTCTCCTCTCTTACTTATCTTCATCACCTTTGTTTTCTTTATGTTTATTTTCATGTCGTAGTCCAGCGATATCGTATTTAAGCGGTCCATCATCTTTTGTAAGCCTTCTTGACTGCCAGCCAACATCGCCTGGTCGTCTGCAAATCTTAGTGCTTTCACCATTTTCCCACCCACTTTTATCCCCTCCTCCAGCTCCTCTAGCGTTTCTCTGACAATTTCTTCAATATAGATGTTAAATAGAATTGGTGACAGGGTGCATCCTTGCCTCACTCCTCTTCCTATTTTTCCTGGCTCTGAGAATTCTCCATCGATTCTTATCTTTACTCTTTGACCCATGTATAGATTGCCTATATATATATATATATATATATATATATATATATATATATATATATATATATATATATATATATATATATTATTGGCCTATAAACAATAATAATAATAATTATTATTATTGTGTTGCAGTGCATTTTCTGAAGAAGATAAGAAAAACTTTATATAGGAGCAGAACCAATGTTAATAATTTATCTGAAATGGAGTAGGTTCAAACCTTAACCAGGACTGAGCTGTGACATTTCAGTTCTACAATGAAATTCTCTCATCAGCTTAGATATGTCAAGTACACTGATCGTACATTGTCAGTGGAAGGATGAGACGGCGATGGTGAGGACTGACCACTCACCATCGTCTGCCGAGTCAAAGAAAATGAAGTCGCTAACTGTTCATATTTATACTCATGGAGGCCATACATGTGATCCAGTAACTTTGACCAAAGACAATAATATAATACTCTAACAATTTCTACATCTGAGATGAAGCAGATGGTCTTGCAAATTGCTGAAAACTTTTTTGTTGCAAACCTTAACATTATTACACAAAAATTTATATATCGAATAGCCAGAGGGAAATGTTCATTGTGCGCCACAGCCCTTTTATTTGTTTCTGATTCGACTCCAAACGCCTGAACGCAAAAACATGAATGGTTCAATTGTCGTGTATGGGTGCTATAATTTTATAAATACTCCAATGAATAATGAAACAAGATGTGATCAATATACTAAGTATAAGATGCGTGCCTGCGATGGAAATGCGGACGAAAAGGAAGAGCATGATGCCTCCCGCGTAAATTGTGTTTATGCCTGTAGCCGACCAAACGTCAACATTCAATTTTAAGTGCCTCTGAGTAGCCTACCTTAAGAGGCGCTATATGAGTTTCTGAAATAAATAAATTATGACTTGAACCGAATTATTTATTGCATTCTGCTGCTGTGGTGTGTCCTATGCAGAGCTGAAAGTTGTTTGGATAAGTTTGCCGGGTCTGTTTGGGGTCACGAGGCATTAGATATTGATATTTACACTATAGTGCCAAAAATGAGTGCCTGGTCTGAGGTCTCAGACCCGGACAGACTCGGTTCACTTTCAGCCCTGCTTTTATCTACCATTGCCTCTAATTTCCTTTTTTAAACTAAGGGTCACATGCACACAAGTTTATGATTATAACGTCTAAAGCACACTTTCTTCGTTTTTGTCATTATCATCATCGTCATCATTGCCTTTTTATCAAAGCAAGTCGTCAACCATCGTCTTGTGTGTCATAATCACCATCTGTTGTATTTAATATTGTGAAACGACGTTTGCACACCTTTAAATCGTAACATTCGGTATTTTAAATACATATAATTTTATGTAAATTGTCCAATTAGGTCATAGGCCTACAGCTCGATTCTTCACTTTTGTATATCTCACGCTTCGGCGAGTCTCCGAAGCCTGTTCTATTACAATAGGCCTATAATTTATCCAAGCGATGTAAAATGCTTCTTTCATAAGCGTAATGTCTACAGTCTTCTTTGTGATGTAAGCAGGCATTTGGCGCTCTATAAAATTCAAACTGTTACTGCAATAATAAAACACACATAGCTTATATAAATTCAGTAACACTTGCGCACGCACATACAGTCCGACATACAAAGAAGTAGATTATGACGTGATTAATAATGCAGTTATAACAATGGAGATAGACGTCGTCTGTTTCCATGGGGATGTCACTGTCTTTCACCTTCGCAGTGCAGAGGCCAATGAGAGAGTATTGTGCTTTAAAGAAAGCTTTAAAAGGAAGGAGGTCGTAGCGTTTGATCAGCTTCTAACAGACGCTGGACTTGTAGAGATCTGCATACCGTCGGATACTGTGAAGTGTATTCCCTCTGTTTCAGTAGAATAGAGTTTTGAGTACAAAGGACTGGCGTTACAGCCTGCTTCACATCGAACGCTGAGTTAAAATGGCACGTGCGATGTGCATGTGCAGAACACACGAAATCATCGCATGTGCAGAAACCCGAAATCATGTGGACCTTAGATGGGCGGTCTCCTCGTTTGTTTTAGTAGCGCTCGTGTTTGGAATGTGGACGAAATAACACTCATTACTTCCCATGTCTACATTTCCTTCTACTGTAGTACTGTCTTCGAACTTACGCTCACACAGAATATGGCTTAAATTGATTCAAAAACCTAGCCTTTGGCAAACATCCAGGCTATTAATAATTTAGGTCAAATTCGTAAAATGTCAAGTAGGCTACGACACACACTAATATTAGGCTCACGTGCACTGGTGGTTACAAAATAGCGACAAACGACGAATCCTGGTCCACCAATAGCACCTTTATAATACACCCACATGTTGTTCACGAGCAATCGATCAACAAAGGTTCGTCTTGTAGGCTACACCTGAGATAAGTTTTCAATTATCTTTATAAATATATGAGTTGCGATACGTCCGTGTATCCTGCCAGGACGAAATGGTACAATAAAGTCCCTACGCGAAGAGAAGAGATAGTGGATGGATCAAGATTTGCCCAGGGCCTATGACAACAGAACATAAATTTGTTTGTTTGGCATAATACAGCGCTTAGTTTCAGGTCATGTATAAATGGCAAAAAGAGGGGTTCTCTGTACAGTAGTGTTACAGTAGGCCTATGACAAAAAATTGTATTATACGGACGGGTCCAAGTTGGAAGACCAAGACAACGTTTCAGCAGCTGTCATCTCATTCCGCAAAGATAGTGGACTCACCCAGTGGGTATGCAACGGAAGTGAAGACTATGAAGTGGATCTTCAATCCTAATTCAGCACAGAACTGCAAAGAATGTCATCAGGCGGATAAAACTGATGGCTTGAACAATGTGCGAGAAATTCGTTTTCCATTTCAAACAATTCGTCACAGATTCCACACCCAAAACATTTTGACAACGACGCTTCTGTATCCACAAAAGATTGGACTTTGTTTATATACAGATATTTTTCATCTTTAATTCTCTGTAACTGACATTCATGTCCACATGAATTCGGATAAATGCTCTTTGAGAAATCTTCATTTGGCTCATTAGAAACACCTGCATCACTAAATGTGATGAAACGATCAGACACGCTAGCAATAACTTCAATTCCAATCTTTAGATCCTGTGGCTGAGTTCTTGCATGGAGTTTAGTTTGGTCAACTATAGAACAGCTTTTGGTAATGAATTCATTGTGTGAGTGTTGCTTCTCAGCTGCATGACTTTTTATGTGCTCCTTTAGATATTCACTGCTTGTGAATACTTCAAAACAAAACTCACATGTGTATGGCCTTTCAACAAAACAGACTCTTGTGTGCTTTTTCAGATCATTACTTTGACTAAATGTATTCTCGCATAATTGATGCCTGGGTGGATTCTCTCCAGTATGAGTTCCCATATGCTTCTTCAGAAAACTTAGATCAACAAATAATTTATGGCATATCTGGCACAAATAAGGCTTTTCACCAGAATGTTTTCTCATATGCGTTTTCAGATTACTACTGTGAGTAAATGAATTCTCACACAACTCGCACACGTATGGTTTCTCTCCAGTATGGGTTCTCATATGCTTTTTCAGATTACCACTTTCACCAAATGATTTCTGGCATAGCTGACATCTGTACGGTTTATCTCCAGTACGGGTTCTCGTGTGCCTCTTCAGATCACTGTGATTAACAAAGGATTTCTTGCATAGCTGACACCTGTACGGTTTCTCTCCAGTATGTGTTCTCATATGCCTTTGCAGGGTGCCACTTTGACTAAATGATTCTTTGCATAGCTGGCACTTGTAAGGTTTCTCTCCAGTATGAATTCTCATGTGCATTTGCAAGGAACCAACTACAGTGAATGATTTCTCACACAGCTGACACTTGTATGATTTTTCCCCAATATGCAATCTCATCTGTCTTTTCAGATAGCTGTGATCAACAAATGATTTCTGACATAGCTGGCTCCTGTGTGATTTTTCACCAGTATGTGTCATCATGTGGATTGTCAGATAATTGTGATAAGGAAATGACTTTCCACATATCTGGCAATTGCAATGTTTTTCTCTCATATCAGTTCTCGTATTCGCCATCAAGTTACCCAAACAATCGAATGTATAACTGTTTTTCTCCAGAACATGTTCTTTTAAGAGTTATAATATAACATCATTTGCCACAAGTGTTCTTAACTAATTATCGTCTGTTTCATTTTTGTGCTTGACATGCATTCATCTTTGTGGCCTTTCTAATCATCATCTTATTCGAGGCAACGTTGTGGTATGAAAAAGTTCTGCAATTGTTGATATATTACTTTTCCAACACCAACAATGTCCACTGTCTCAAAATAATGACTCCATTTCACAGCTTTGCATTTCCGATGATTCAAGCTTCGTCTGTGAATAGAAGTAATTTTCCGAGAATATAAATAGATATTCTATGATTAAATGATGAAGCTATTCATCCTCAGTAAACCAAAACACCTTATCGTTATTAACCAGTATGATTTTTAATCATACTTAAATTATAATGTTCTTGATGAGGATTAATGTTTCCACTGGTATTTGAGTACTGAAACAATGTTGTTTGCCTTCTCGTGCAGATTCTGAAAAAGATCATTAAAAATTCAATTTTAAAGTTTCGTAATATAAAACATAAATTTATTACTGCTCAAAACAGCCTAATGCGTTTAATCAGTTCGTTGTTGAGTTAGCTGAGCGAGTAGTTAGCAACAATGGCAAGACAACCCAGCTTCAACTTGTTTTTGTTAAAATGCTTTGTTTGACTTTCCCGCCTAACAGCCTACTTTCCATTTCTGTGTAAAACAGACTCTTAACTCAGAGGGACAAAATTCTTGTCGATCTAGAAGTTCGATGTAAACGTAACGAACGCATAATTTACGTCGGTAAAATAGATTTTTACCGGAGTTACTACAACGAATTATTGCATGACCAAAAACTACCTCTAACGACAGCTAGCGGTCTAATATTCAACGAATAGGCCTACACATTGTCTACGGGAGGGGGATAAGATAATATTTTGCGGAAACCATTATACTCAACTCTCTCGTTGACTTATCTATAATTAATCATTAACTGAAACGTGTTTATCCACTGAATTATATGTAAACAATTATAGAAAATTGTGTGACTAAACCAGAATTTCACCACACTGGTGTTTACTGCCCTCATGACAAAATGGCGAGCGATGAAAGTGTTTCGCTTAATTTGACAGAAAGAATGAGGTTAGCAAAGTATGTCATGTCCTCTAGCGAATAAACTTTAGCGCGCTACGGTACTTGGATAAGGACTTATTTTTTACGTTTCATAAGCTTAACCCTCGGGCTACCAAGCTTTTTTGTAACACTGACTACCAAGGGAGGGTGATTACCACCCCCTCCTGGATTTTGGGTTTGGTTTGAGATATCATAACTTGTAATACATCAATGGATTCAGCATTCATTTCTGCACAAAATGGTATATTTAGGTTTAAAATATATGAAAGCACCCCGAAGTTATGAATTTTTACCGTAGGCACCCGTCGATTCCACAAAATGTATACTTTCGCATAAGCAAAATATTAGATTCTGTGTTTTAAACATAATTTATTTATTTAAAAATAGTTTACATATAATAAAGTCCAATATCCAACTATAAAAACTAGTAATAAGATAGTTTTAATTACAATAAAAAGAAAAAAAACATGTATTAACTGCTGAAAAACGTTTACGCAGACTTATCGGTTTGCGTTGTAAAAAAACCCCAACATTTTCACACATTTAAATTTATTTTGAGCACTTCCGGTCATCAAATGTCAAATTAATTAGTATAAAAAATAGCCCTAAGTGCCCTCTATAGAATGGCATAATTTATTTCTCTTGAAAAATTAATTATGAATAACTTTTACTAGGAAAAACATGAAAATTTTATGAAAATAAAACACCTTTTTATATAGCCTATTTTAATTTATTTTGAGCAATTCCGGTTGTCAAAAGACAACTCCGTGACCACCAAAATGTAGCCCCACATTCCCTCTACAGAATGGTGTAATTTGTGTCTCTTCATGTCAAAGGACGGATAAGATATAGCCGATAATCTAAGAGAGGTGGTATCCACCCCCCCATGCCTCGGGTATATCGGGTATAACTTTTGAATGGTATGGTATATCATCACACATTTTAGCTCAAAATGTGCGCAAATGAATCCTCTACAGCTGCCTAAAACGTCAACATTTTATTCCAAACGCAAAAAGTTTTATTTGGGAAAAACCTAAGGGGGGGTTACAACCCCCCCTTGGTAGCCCGAGGGTTAATAACCAATTCATTAATATTATATGTACCGAAAGTACAGGTTAACTTTGGCAAAGTAATTTTTAAAAAATATCACCTTTTATGACGATTCAAAACATCACGCGACAAAAGTAGCAGAACAGATTTTATAAAGTCACATGTCATAATTAGGCCTATTATTGCCATCACATAAACCTGATAGTGCCCCGAATATATATTTCGTGGACGAGTTGTTGGACGAGATGTCTGGGGACAACTGTTGTCGTGACACCATTCCAAATCCATGTATCAATGACGATAAATCGACAAACTATCTTATAATTATAAAAACCGACAATTCAACTATCGCATAATTTTATGTAAATGAAATACTAGGCCTAATTGTAATTGTAGACCCTGCCGTTGTGGTCTTACTTCAAAACTTAATTTTTAGTGTCAGTAGGCCTACTATAATTTTAATTCACCCGAATTAATTTCGGAATGATTTCAGTGGTGCGCATACACACTTTTATCAATTCTTTTCATCAACCCGACTCGTATTCGACCAATGCTGAAACCTATGCAATGTTAACTAATTTACGGTTCCACGACAACTGGTCCACCGACAACTCGTCCAACGACAACTCGTCCACGGACAACTCGTCCACCGAAATAGAAGCCGGATTAATGAGAAACCGCTTGACAAATGGAAGCTGGATGAAGGTTTTTACAGGTGAAATAGAAGGTGGATTGATGAAAAAAACGCTTAAGAAATTGAAGATGTATAAGTTTTTTTTCGATCTGAAAAAGAAGCTGGATGCATGTTGAGACACACGATGAAAATCGTAAATTCAGCTTTTATTTAAGCAAGAAAACCATTAGACTTTTTTCATAAACCCAGATCCTATTTGGTAAATAAAGAACTTTCGGCACTCCTCCGAAGTCCGGTCCCAAATTATTTCACAGCATTTGTCTCACCGTCACTTTACAAACTGTTCACATAATTGAAGAAAACTTGGTAGGCTTACTTGTCGGTTAATTATCCGCCACACACAGAAACCCATTATACGAAATTTTAAATGCAAAACTTAATTCACCTCCGGTTACATCTGAAATTTAATCGGAATTAGCGCTTGAGAAATGGAAGCTGGAGCCTTAATGAAAGTTTTTACAGGTGAAATGGAGGTTGGATTGATGAAAAAACTCAAGATAAATGGAATCTGGATGATGGTTCTTTTACAGTGAAATAGAAGTTGGATTGACGAAGATAACACATGAGAAATAAAAGCAGGATAAAGGTATTTCTAGAGCAGAAATAGAAACCGGATTGATGAAGAAACGCTTAAGTAATGGAAGCTGGATGAGGATATTTTATATCTTAATTAGAAGCTGTATTGATGAAAATAACGAGCGAGAAATAGAAGCTGGAGGAAGGTATATTTAGATCTGCAGTAGAAGCTGGATGCGTATTGAAACTTTCAAACTCTGTCAATAAATGTACTGGACTGGTAAACAATATGGACTCAATAATGACGTCATTCTATATAGATTGTAGGACATTATCCTCCCCCGGACATTATCCCCCCGGACATTATCCCCCCCGGACAAAAGCCCCCCGGACATTATCCCCCCGATTTTGACTAGGACATTATCCCCCCGGACATTATCCCCCCCTCTGTGCAGTTGGTCTGTTTCTTCATTTAATTGATAAAGATTAATCGTTGTGGTTGTGTCCGCTGTTTGAACTTGTTAATGCCGTCACCGATACATACATACATACATACATACATACATATATACATACATACATGCATGCATGCATGCATGCATGCATACATGCATGCGTGCATACATGCATGCATACATGCATACATACATACATACATATTCAACTGTAGGCCTAATGTCTAATGTATGGGTGCTTAACATAGGCCTATTCTTATATTTTTTGCATCATTTTTAGGTAATGTCATCATGAACCGGGGGGGGATAATGTCCTACCCCGGGGGGGGGGGGATAATGTCCGGGGGGGCTTTTGTCCGGAGGGGATAATGTCCGGGGGGCATATTAACATTCTCTAGGTGATTTCGTAGCATAGGCGCCCTATCATTGGTCGGTTTAAAAGAATGAATATTCATTGTGAGCTACGAACGCACTTTTGCGCTCTAGTTGTTGATGAATTTTCATGAGCAACGACATGCGCACTTATCCGTTCTAGTAAGTTGTCGTACGAGATAAACATGGCGGACTTCGGTGATTTTCACAACTTTCGCATAAAACCGTAACAGACTGATGAGACTTTGGTTTCAATAGTCAGGTACAACAGAGAGAGCAATCCGCTTGGAGGAACACCCGCATAATAGACAATCAATATAGTCAATAGTGACAATAGATCCAATCTGACAATAGCCCATTGCAAAAGCCCATTGAACATTATTGTGCATCGCATGTAGGCCTAAGCTATCCAATAACGCACTTTCGCCTATGAATCTCAGCAAAGAATTGTGACGTATATTTATTATTTACTCACTGGTTGCTAGAGAAATGGAAGCTGGATGAAGGTTTTTTACAGGTGAAATATAGGTTGGATTGATGAAAAAAACGGAGGAAAAATGGATTCTGGATGATGGTTTTTTAACAGGTTAAAAATTAATAGAAGCTGGATTGACGAAAATAGCGCATGAGAAATAAAAGCTGGCTGAAGATATTTCTAGATCTGAAATAACAGCTGGATTTGTGAAAAACGTATAGTAGTGGAAGCTGGATGAGGGCAATTTTAAATCTTAAATAGAAGCTGGATTGACGAAAATAACGAGCGAGAAATGGAAGCTGGCTGAAGGTATTTTTAGATCTGAAGTCGAAGCTTGATGCACGTTGAAATACATGAATGAAAATCATTAATCCAGCTTCCATTTAAGCTTAAAAAACCATTTTCACGAATCCAGCTCCTATTTCATCAATGCGTGAGTCGCCTAGGCCTACAGACGAGTTGTCGGTAGAAATGTGAAATGCGCATGCATGGCGATTCTAATTCATATTTAATTTCAGATGTAGGCCTAACCGCGGAGGTGAATTAATTTTCGCATGTAAAATTTCGTATAGGCCTATAATGGGTTTGTCTGTGTGGTGGTGAATTAACCGACAAGTACCAAGAATTTATTAGATACCGTAGCCTAATTATTAGAATGTTGTTCACAAGTGTGCTGTTTGGCAGCTAGGCCTTGTTAGATTAAAGAATATACTCACTTATTCACTTTACTTACGTGGTGAGCTTGTCAAACGGCAGTGACGTCACAGCTCATGTATATTCATTATTGTAGAACCGGCCAATTAAAACGGTTCGTGCGGCCTGCGTGCTACGAAATCACATAGAGAATGTTAATATGCGTCCGGGGGGGATTATGTCCGGGGGGGGGGATAATGTCCGTTTCCCTTCTATATAAGGGTGGGTAAGTTACCATATTTATGTGATAAGCCATGCGAAATAATTTGGGACCAGACTTCGGAGGAGTGCTGAACTTTCATCCAGCTTCCACTTCTCAAGCGCTTTTTCAATTATCCGGCTTCTATTTCGGCGGACCAGTTGTTGATGGACCAGTTGTCCGTGGACGAGTTGTCGTTGGACGAGTTCTCGTTGGACAAGTTGTCGTGACACCAACTATTGTACATTTCATTCTCTCATACAACTAGTAATTGCAACAGAAACACCAGCCACCAGTATATTTGCTACAAAAGTGTCGCATACCAGGTCTTACCCTAGACGCTTTATAAACTCAGGGATTCGTAATGGGTGATCAAGAATGATTACTAGAATTGACCTACAACATGAACAAGCTGTATTTCATTTTTGATGTATATTATAAATATCAACATTCAACAGTAAATAATATTCAATACCCTAACTACCTATTGTGGCGTATTTATCTACTAAAATATTATAAGGTGCTTAGCTTCCTCAAGAGTTCCCTTCTTGAGTAGATGATGAGGTCCTTGTCCTTGACACAGGGAAACTGGATTGGAAGGAAAGACGGGAAGAAAGGTCGCTTCTCCCTGGCTGCCCTCGGTCGTCGTTTCACCACCGCGTCGTCTTCGTTCTTCTGAGAGCACTGGCTACTCACACGTCTTCTTCACTTCTGCTTCGTCGTCGAATCACCACTTCTTCTCGTTACTTCGAAACTCCAATCGCAACTGGTTCTCGCAATGTTTCTCGATCCCAAGATCGATGCCGAGCGAAAATTGACTTTGTTCGCTATTACAGTCCGACTTAAACTTCGAACATTTCTATCTTACCCAGGTACTACGTTCCCTAGGATTTACAGATCAGCAGTGGAATAAACGTACAATAAGTCCCGTTTTTCACACTCAAATAAATGTCATCGGCGCATTCTGAATTAACGTTTTTTGGTTGACAAATCGCAAAATGTCTGCCATTCTTTTCAGAATCTCATGCCCGAATCCGACCACGTGACTCTTCGGCTGCTCACAGTGTTGACGATCGTCTGCTGCGCGAAACGCTGTTTTCGTGCCTCCTCAAGCGTTGACTGATTTTTGTAGCGCATTTGTGTTTGTGATTTCTACTGTTATATTCGCTAATGCCACAATTCAATTTATTAATTATCTATTAAATACGCCAATTAATTGTCTAGCTTAACTGTTACTTAGTATTAATAATTACACAGGTTATTAGTTAATTGATTCGTTTGTTAAGGAGCGTTTATTCGCTACAAATGCCCCCCTTCAAAAGTCTGTTCACAGGCTTTAACTTACTCACATACTTAACAAACTAATCTATAAACTATCTTCCTTTACCTTACACAACACAACAAAATTACTGTTCTACACCTATTTATATACAACTTATCATTCATCAAAGGTTCACTATATATCACTCTAGTCCCCTGCTCAAGTAATCTGAAATTACATTGTTGGACCCCTTGATGTATCTAATAGTAAACGAATAATTTTGCAAGGCTAGACTCCATCTCATAACCCTTGCATTTTTCATTCTTCCCTCTTTCATATAGCCTACTGCAATCCGCAATGGTCTGTCTCAATCACAAACTGCTTGCCGCATAAATATCTGTCGAACCTACTTACGCCCCACATTATGGCTAAGCATTCTCTTTCTTCCACCGAATATCTCGTCTCTCGCTCAAGTAACTTCCTGCTCGCATATGCTATGGGATGATTCACCCCCTCATATTCCTGCATTATTACGCATCCGATCCCTTTTCCACTTGCATCCGTTTGCAATATGAACTCCTTCTCTAAGTTCGGTAATCTCAGAATTGGTGCCTTTGCCAGTTCTTCTTTCAACTGCATAAAACTGTTCTCCAATTTCTCATTCCATTCGACATTTCCAGGTGACAACTTCTTTGTCAAATCACTTAGCGGTGCCATTATTTCTGCACAGTGTGGAATGAATTTTCTATAGTAATTCACTGCTCCGATGAAACTCCTCACTTGTTTTTTCGTCTTTGGTCTAGGCATATCAATGATCTTGTCCACAGACTCTTCTTTTGGACTGATGTCATCATTATTCAACGTGTGACCCAAGAAATCTATTTTTCCGTACCCTAATGAGCATTTCTTTGGTTTCAATGTTAGGTTGGCTTCCCTAACCCTTTCAAAAAATATCTCCAGTGTTTCCAAGTGATCCTGCCATCCTTCATTGTGGGCTAATATGTCATCCACATAACTTTCAAGGTTTTCTGTTCCATGCAGAATTTTCCTGATTAGTCTGTTGTAACTCGAAGCACTATTTACTAATCCGAATGGTATGTTTCACATTGCTTCAACACTTTTAACTCATTCCTATTATTAACTTACTATTCTACTTATTATGTATGCCACCATCTCAACATATGGCATTCATCCATCTTATATTTCACATTGAATGATCTTCGTCATTTCACTAACATCTTGTTATTCCTCGTACTTTACTCACTGTACAAAGTACTTCTTCTTATCTTAACTATTTTCCAGTTACTCAACTGTCTCCTTATTTATCTAAGTGACTCAACATCACACTCAGACACTGTATTCTAATTAATCTCAACTTAATACTTAACTACTACACAATTTCAACAATTATACCACTATCTCACTTTATCCTATGATTCACCTTACTACTCACTTCAACTCATAAAACTGCTTTAACTAGCAACTCAACTTAATCTCACATTAATACTTATGTACATTACTTCCTTAATTAAATACTCTCCACAAGCTACTGTCAGCTTCTATTTGCAGTTCCCCTTCTCACGTAATGACAGTCCAGCCTGTCCATATCTGACTTACTATCTCTGTTCACCTTCTCGTATAAATTCAACGTAATGCCATTTTGTGCTTCCAGTTCACCTGTGTGCTTCTCTCCTAAACTCAATGCATCTGCATCATCTCCAAAAGTTTTCAACTCAACATCTTCTTGTGTTTCAACTTCTCCACTGTAGTCTCTGCTACTTCTCCATTTATCCACATTATTGTTAGGATATGACCATTCTCTGTCATTCCGTAACCGATTTTTCTTCCAATTCACATCATTGTATCCTCTACAATTCTCATTCTGTCTTCTAACAGAATCAACACTTCGTTCTCCTCTGTACCATGTTCTACTGTTCCAATGGTTTCCACTACTTCCAACCTCATCTCTATTACTTCTATATCTCCAATTGAGATCACTAGGTCTGTCACACCTAACTCCAAAATTACTACTAGACTCTCTCCTGTCATGTTTGTAGTTTCTCCAATCACACTTACTTGTGTCACTCTTCTGACTCCTGTTCCACTTTATATTTCTCCTATCCACATTTGGATTCTCTATGTATCCCCTATTCATCCACTCATTGGATCTTCCTGACTGTGTCTCATTAGACTTATTTCTATTCTCTCGATTTCTCCAGTCTACTCTTCTGTTCTGCCATTTATTCTGATCTACCCAACTCTTATTTAATTCACTTTTTCCACCTGTGATTAAATATTTATTATTCGTCTCTACCAATCTCAATGGTTCACCTCTGTAATTCCTTTTCGTCGTTTTATTAAAAGCTGGCTTCCTGTTATCTGTGTAACTCCAGTCTCTGGTTTTATTCCACTGTTTATTTACTGTTTCATGCCGTCTCTGCATTCCTTTAGCAGTTTCATTTAAATTCGGCCTTTCCGCAACTTTGAATGGTCTGTATTTACCATCCCTTTTAACCTCAGCTCTGGTTTTAACAACTGCTGCTGTCGTTCCTTCTCTCATCCCATCCACTGTTACACTATCAGTGAATTTCACTGACTTTTTGTCATGTACTGATCTATCTCTAGATTTAGATCTGTCTCTCAATATGCTCTTGCATTTCACTTCAACAATTGCATTCTTTGGTTCTCCACTGATTATATCCTTCTGTTTTCCATGTGTGATCTGGTATTGTATACCTTCGATCATCCCAATTATAACTGGCATCGACGGATTTTCCATAACCATCGCTTGTACTTCTCCACTAAAAAATTCACTCTCTATGTTTATCTTGGCCAGTGGAAAATACTTTATAGTTCCATCGACCAACACACAATGTGTCTCCTCACCTGTCAAATCTGTGTCGTCTATCAATGAACGTTTAATGATACAACATGTTGACCCAGAGTCATATGAGCATTCAACACTTTTTCCATTCACTTTTGCTTTGTGCTCACTACAGTCTTTTATATTTATGTTTCCATCATTGTTGCTAATTACCCTGACACTTGCAGCTATGTGCATTGGTAGTGTCTTACTAGTTTTGTCTTCTACTCTGTATTGCTCCTTTCCAACATCACTTACTTTCTGCACTTCAATCTGCTGTCTGGCCTTATTTGTCTGATTCTCGAATATTTGCACTTCTGCTGTAGTGTGTTCAACAACTTCCCTGTCGTTTATCTCATGGTTTATCCTGACGTCACTTCTGCTTCTGGATTCAACCTCATACATTTCCAATTGTGTCTCAATTTTCTTAAGTTGTAACTGCAACTCATGGATCTGTTTCTGTAGGTCCGCAACCTCACAAGTATGCTTTGCTTCTGCTGCTAAGCAATTTTCTCTTGCTTCCAATTGTGCACTCCTAATTGCATCTAACTCAACTTCAACCTTTCTTGCGTGCATTGCTGCTTGGTTCTTCCTGTCTTCGGCTTCAGCTTCAAGCCTTCTTGTATCTGCAGCTGCCTGAGCATCTAATTCGGCTCTTCTTATTTCCGCTTCTACTTCTATTTTCTCGACCTCTGCTGCTAACTCAGCCTTCTTTATCTCAGCCTCGGCTTTCTTGGCATCGGCCTCTGCTTTTCTTGCATCTGCTTCCGCCTGAAGCCTTCCGTCAACAGCTTCCTTTGCAAATGCCCTTTCTGCTATTCTCTCTTCAATAAATATACGAAACTCCTCTCTACTTAGCTCTAACTCTTTTGCTATCTTCGCCCAGTTTTCGAAATCACTGTTGGCCATCACTTACTGACTTACTTCAAATTAGCAAGTAGTAAAATATAGGCAAAAAATGCGCTATATAATTTCTGAACACAGAAATCAATTCAATTTATCAGTCGCTGTGGACTCTTTAAAATACACTCTACAGTTCTAAAATGCAAGTCTCTATCAGTTCAGCTTTACATCCAAAAAATCAATATACTAGCAATATTGTTCTATGCTGTTTCTAGTGTCATTAATGTTCAATTAGATCAGTTTTTAAGCTGACTAAAATCCCGGAATCTGAGTCCCCATACTGTCGCATACCAGGTCTTACCCTAGACGCTTTATAAACTCAGGGATTCGTAATGGGTGATCAAGAATGATTACTAGAATTGACCTACAACATGAACAAGCTGTATTTCATTTTTGATGTATATTATAAATATCAACATTCAACAGTAAATAATATTCAATACCCTAACTACCTATTGTGGCGTATTTATCTACTAAAATATTATAAGGTGCTTAGCTTCCTCAAGAGTTCCCTTCTTGAGTAGATGATGAGGTCCTTGTCCTTGACACAGGGAAACTGGATTGGAAGGAAAGACGGGAAGAAAGGTCGCTTCTCCCTGGCTGCCCTCGGTCGTCGTTTCACCACCGCGTCGTCTTCGTTCTTCTGAGAGCACTGGCTACTCACACGTCTTCTTCACTTCTGCTTCGTCGTCGAATCACCACTTCTTCTCGTTACTTCGAAACTCCAATCGCAACTGGTTCTCGCAATGTTTCTCGATCCCAAGATCGATGCCGAGCGAAAATTGACTTTGTTCGCTATTACAGTCCGACTTAAACTTCGAACATTTCTATCTTACCCAGGTACTACGTTCCCTAGGATTTACAGATCAGCAGTGGAATAAACGTACAATAAGTCCCGTTTTTCACACTCAAATAAATGTCATCGGCGCATTCTGAATTAACGTTTTTTGGTTGACAAATCGCAAAATGTCTGCCATTCTTTTCAGAATCTCATGCCCGAATCCGACCACGTGACTCTTCGGCTGCTCACAGTGTTGACGATCGTCTGCTGCGCGAAACGCTGTTTTCGTGCCTCCTCAAGCGTTGACTGATTTTTGTAGCGCATTTGTGTTTGTGATTTCTACTGTTATATTCGCTAATGCCACAATTCAATTTATTAATTATCTATTAAATACGCCAATTAATTGTCTAGCTTAACTGTTACTTAGTATTAATAATTACACAGGTTATTAGTTAATTGATTCGTTTGTTAAGGAGCGTTTATTCGCTACAAAAAGTTTATATGCATATTCGTATGATTCTAATGTGATTGCAATTAGAGGCCTAATTATGATAATATTGCAATGCATACTGTATTTTAAAACATTAATTATTAATTAATTATTTATTTACCAGTCTTCCATTCAATTACGTCCTAGGAAATGTTTATTGATATCACATCGTAATGCTTTGTGGGGCGCGGTGGTGCAGTAGTGGCGTCATTGCCTTGGAACCGGAAGGTTCGAATCCACATCGCCGCGTAAGGACCTTGAGCAAGTCCTTCACTCACAATTGCTCAGCGCTTCGGGGTGAAACTTCGATGAAGTCCGCTCTGCATTCGGGAGCGCCTCTGAGTAGCCAGAGCTTGAAGGGGCGCTATAACAAGTGCACATACAAACAAAACAAACAAACAAACCTTTAAACAACAGCAATTCCACAAATACATTGAAGTCAATTTTAATTTTAGATAATAAAGTACTCTTTTAAATTGTTCATGTTTCAGTCACGTTTTAAAATAAATTTCATTAATTTGCAGAGCATACACACATGCGCTCGCACACAAGCACATAAAACGTGCACGTGCACACACACACACAGACATTTGCTTCTTTAGTACCAAAAGCATACTATTTTGAATTCATTTACAGCAATTATCAATTATCCAGTCGACCAGTCATATACACTTCTGTGAGAAGAAGGTAAAACCTAAGATGTGTGTTGCTCCTTTACTTCCTACAAAGAATGTCTGCTCTGTAAAAAGTATGAGGTGAATGTGGTGCATTCTGTTATCTAGATGATTCTAGAGGCTATTTTCAACTGTATGTATGTGCAATCCTAATTCAGGGCAGGTCTGCAAAGAATGTCATCAGGTGGAGAAAATTGATGGCTTGAACAATGCTCTAGAAATTCGTTTTCCAATTCAAACAGTTCGTCACAGATTCCACACCCAAAACATTTTGACAAAGACGCATCTCTGTCCACAGAAGATTTCACTTTGTTTATACGCAAAAAATTTTCATCTTTAATTTTCTGTAACTGACCTGCATTTCCACATGAATTCGGATAAATGTTCTTTGAGGAACCTTCGTTTAGCTCATCAGAAACACCTGCATCACTGAATGTGATGAAACGATCAGACACGTTAACAATAACTTGACATCCAATCTTTAAATCCTGTGGCTGGGTTTTTGCATGGAGTTTAGTTTGCTCCACTGTAGAACAGGACTTTGTAATCGATTCATTGCTTGAGAAATGATTATCAGCTGCATGACTTTTTTTGTGCTCCTTTAGATATCCACTTTTTGTGAATACTTCAAAACAAAACTCACATGTGTATGGTCTATCAACACAATGGATTCTCATGTGCTTTTTCAGAGAGCTACGACATACAAATAATTTCTGACATTGCTGGCATACGTATGATTTTTCTTTAGAATGGGTTCTCATGTGCTTTCTCAGATCACTCAGAGTAACAAATGATTTCTGGCATATATGGCACAAATATGGCTTTTCACCAGTATGGGTTCTCTTGTGCACTTTCAGATTACCACCATGTTTAAATGATTTCTGGCATAGCTGACATCTGTACGGTTTTTCCCCAGTATGGGTTCTCATGTGCAGTTTCAGATGACCACCTTGTTTAAATGATTTATGGCATAGCTGACACATGTACGGTTTCTCCCCAGTATGGGTTCTCATGTGTATTTTAAGATTCCATTCTAAAGTAAATGATTTATTGCATAACTGGCACCTGTACGGTTTATCTCCAGTATGAGTTCTCATGTGCCTTTGCAAGGAAACCCCTGCAGTGAATGATTTCTCACACAGCTGACATTTGTATGGTTTATCCCCCGTATGCAATCTCATCATGTGTCCTTTCAGATAGGTGTGCTCAGCAAATGATTTCAGACATAGCTGGCACCTGTGTGATTTTTCACCAGTATGTGTCCTCATGTGCTTTTTCATAGTACTGCATTGATTAAATGCTTTGTCACATTGTTGGCAACTGTAAGGTTTCTCCCCAGTATGCGTTCTCACGTGCATTTTAAGATTCCAATCTAAAGTAAATGATTTCTTGCATAGCTGACACCTGTACGGTTTATCTGCAGCATGAGTTCTCATGTGCCTTTTCATGTCACTACTACGATTAAATGATTTATCACATTGCTGACACATGTATGGTTTCTCTCTAGTATGCGTTCTCATGTGGATTTTCAGATAATTTTGAAATGCAAATGATTTCCCACATATTTGGCAATTGCACTGTTTTTCTCTCATATCGGTTTTCGTATTCGCCATCAGGTCAATCAAACAATAGATTGTATCACTGCTTTCTAAAGTTCAGGTTCTCTCTAAAGACAGTGTTCATTTGCAACACATGTTCTGAAATATTTATCATCTGTTTCGTTTAAACTTGGTTCGAATTCGCCTTTGCAGCCTTTCAAATCATCTTACTCAAGGTAACATCGTGGTACGAATTTGTAAATCATGAGCTGAATGGTGTTCCCTGCAGTCTATTGAATTTCCAAAAAGTCCTCCATTTGTTGATATCAAAGCCTTTCCAACACAAACAATGTCCAGTGTCTCACATAAATAATGGCTTCATTTCAGTTTGCATTTCAGATGATTACAAGAAGAATTCATGCTTCGTCTGCTAATAGAAGTCATTCTGCAAGTATATAAAGATACTCTACGATGAGATTCAGCCTCTGTTTACCAAAACTAGTCTTCGTTATTGATCAGTATGATTTCGATCATACATGAATTACAATGTTCTTGATAAGAATAAATGGTCCAACTGCAATGTGAAGCATTGACTCAATGTGGGATGTCTTCTTATGCAGATTCTAAAATAATATCCGTAAAAATGTAATTTAAGGTTTAGCTATAATAGAACACAACGTAAATTTATTACTGCTCACAACAACTTATCATTTTGTAGTTCAGTTGGCTAAGCGGATATTAGTAATACTGGCAAGACATAGTATTTTTTATATTAATTTCTCTGCTTGAATGGTTCCCTGCCTAAACCGCCTGCAGGCTACAATTTAATTTGTGTAAAAACTCAGAAGAACACACTTCCCAAAAAGTAAGATTAAAGGACAAACTTTTTTTATTTAAATCAAACTATCTCAGGTCTTCATGATAGTCTTAAAAGTAGCACAGTTAAAAATAATATTGATAAATTTGCTTAAAGGCTATTACATTATTACTTGAAACTTAGAACAGATAATTATGAATTAAAACTAGGCCTATATGTTGCTAACAAGCAAATACAATATGGAAACAACAAGTGGATTGATTACAGTAAACGTGCAATTTAGCATTGTAAATTATTCGCCATTGCTTGGGTTTCAGCGCTGGTCGAATACAAGCTGGATTTGACAAAAACAATTCTCGCTCTCCATAAATTACGAATGCAAGGAGTGTTGGGGCCACGGGATTTAGGTGATTTGAGTACCGATGTGAACGGCAGGGAATGGGTCCTCGATGAAATGTAGCCTATGTGTGCAAAATAAATGCCCATTTAGGACATCCATATGAGCCAATATATAACTCTGAACAATTACAAAATTAGAACTACAGAATATGATGCTTAACAAAAATAAATATTAACCAACCGTAAAAAATTATGTTTTATAGATGACGCTAGCTGATTAATGTTTTTAAACGAATGGGGAACGGGTTAGAGTTTATTTCTATGTGCGCATATGGGGACTCCGCTAAGTTTACGAGTTTCAGAAGAATAGAGGTCAAATAATCCGAATTTTAGCGTACGTAATATAGGGACAGGCCCACATGAAAGTCAAATTGATGAAATTTATTTTGACTTAAACAGAAATGGAATATATGAAAACAATCTCTCCTAAACCAAAACTGGATTGATGAGCAATAATTTAGTCGGAATAAAAGTTGCATTGATGACAAAAAAAATTGCTGCCTAATTGGAAACTGGAATGATGAAACAAATTCTTGCCTGAATATATGCTGAGGAAGTGAGGATTCACTCCAATCTAGAAGTTCAATGAATTAATTGTAACGAGCGAATAATTTACGTTGTTAACCCTTCGGAGGTGAGGTGGGGTATGAAACACCCCAGAGGTATTCTACTTTAATTATTTTGCGGAAAACGTTGAACCAGCGTGGATTTTTTTCTACCTTTTTGAATATGAAATACGGACACTTTACAAAAATGTCAGGAATTTTGTCAAACAGTTTTATTTTATTTTATTGTATATTTGAAGGAAATTGCGTTTTTCATATACAAGGATGACGAAAATTATGACAAAAGCATTAAATGATGTACTAAAAATATTGGCTGTTCGTGCATTTGATAATGTTGAGCATGAGGACTCACATTTGCACGGGCAAAGTGCACATCGGATGGGTTCACCTTCTGACCATCTAATAAGGATAGAAAACCAATATTATTTTGCTCGTGATAATAGCATGCTTAGTTGACAATTGGTCATAAAAGAACTTTGTAGCTCACGGTTAGTGTTGTTTGCGACTTGCAATTAAAAATATGTATTGGGGTATGTCAGACGCCACCTCACCTATGGCGTAACGGTAATCGTGTATTATAGTATATGGTAAATTATTCGCCATTGCATGGGTTTCAGCATTAGTCGAGCACCAGTCGGATTGACGAAAAGAGTTGTTTCTAAATAGAAGTCGGATTGATTATATTAATTTTTACTAAAATCGAAGTGGGATTTATGAAAATGATCTTGCTGAAATCGAAGCTGGAGTTACGAGCTGTAATTTTAAAATTAAATAAAAGTTATATTGATGAAAAATATTTGCTGACAAAATAGAAGCGGGATTTATCTAATTAATTCTTGCCTGAACGGAAGCTGGATCGATGAGAAGGATTCCCGCCAAACTAGAAGTTGGATTGATTAAAAATAACAATGTTGCAGCGAGCGAAGATGAGCGAATAATTTACCATACTAAAAAACACGTTTACCCGCCTAACAATGCGTCACCTCACCTCCGAAGGGTTCAAACACACTTTTACCGGATTAAACGATTATTGCATGACCAAGAACTACATCTAACGACATCCGGCGGTGTAATATTTAACGTAATGCATGTTGTCTACGGAAGGGGTAAAATAACATTATGCGGAAACCATCATAACAAACTCTCTCATTGACCTATCTGTCATTACTGGAACGTGTTTATCCACTGAATTATACGTAAACAATTATAGAAAACTCACAAAGTGTGTGACTAAAGCAGAATTTCTCCAGAATCTGGTTTTTACAGCCCTCATCACAAAATGGCGAGCGATTAAAGTGTTTCGCTTTAACCACAGAAAGGATGAGCTTAGCAAAGTATGTCCTGTCCTCTAGCGAATAAACTTTGACGCGCTACTTAGAAAAGGACTTTTTTTACGTTTCAGAAGCTTAACCCGTCGGAGGTGATGTTGGGTATGACACACCCTAGATGTAGGCCTATTCTACTTTAAACTTTTAGCGGAAAATGAGGAGCTAGCTCAATTTTTATATTTTTTCTACATGTCTGAATGTGAAATACGGACACTTTACCAGTTACCACAATTTCAGATATTTTGAACGAACATTTTTTTAAATATTGTTGCATTTTTAAAGGAAATTATATTTTTTCGTACGCAAACTATTATACATGTTGATTTTATGGGTAATTCGTTTAGCGTGGGAGTTTGTCTTGAACACGCCAATACTGTGTTGATACCTGGCACTGAGAAGGCTGACGACAATGATGACTAAAAACATTTTATGTTGTATAAAAATAAATATGGCTATTCGTGTATTTTGATATTGTTGCGCATGAGGACTCAAACTTGCACGAGCTAAGAAGGTCTACATATTGGATGGGCCTCTGGCCATCTAATAACGATTAAAAACAGATATTTGTTCGTGATAATCGCCTGTTTGGTTAATAATTGGTCATAGAAGAATAGTTTAACTCAAATTAATGTTTTCCATTTGATATCGCGACTTGAAAATAAAAATGTGTTGGGGTAGGCTATGTCATACCCCACCTCACCTTTGGCGTTACAACTCACCTCCGAAGGGTTTAAAAAGACAATTCATATCTACGTACCGATACCGGGGTGCAGCACCTAAATTTTACCAAACTATCTCAAACGTATCAAAATTATATCACGTTTTATGAGTCCACCCATTGTTTATGACAATTCAAAACATCAAGCGATAAAAAGTAGCAGAACAGATTTTTATTAAGTCGCATCTCATAATTATTATTGCCATCAAATAAACCTGATATTAGGCCTATTGCTCCGCAACTTGTGTTTAATGTGTCCACCACCACTGACCACATTTACAAGTAGTATACATAATTATTTTGAGCATGCTTGCCAATACATTTCACTAATTTACGAAGCATTATATATATATATATATATATATATATATATATATATATATATATATATATATATATATATATATATATATATACTTGTGAATAACAAATCACTACATGTACAAGACAAAAACTAAGTCATCAGGTGGATAAAGGTGATGGGGCCAGAAAAATGCTTTAGAAATGTCATCTAAATTTCAAGCATAGCACCACAAAATAAACCACATCCAAAAGACTTTTACACAGTGCTTTTGTATCGCCAGGCGATTTGATGTTGTGAGTGAGAAGACATTCTCCGGGACTACGTTTTAGAAGCGGACTTATCATTTCATTGAAATTATGACGTACACTACTTGACAAGCGTACATGGGGTATGGCATATCAAAGGTGACTGCACACATTAAGGTTTATAAATGGAACTTAAATTATAGGTCAGCATTTTGATTCATTATCCTGTTTATCCTCATGTGGTTGTAATCCTGCGTAGAACCTACCAACGAGTTATTTAGCTGAAGAACTGAATATTTGAACATATTTGCTGGAAAAGTGTTGCTTCTCATTCAGACATGTTGCTTTAGATTTCTAAGCAAACTACAAACCCTACATGCATATTGTACATCGTTTCTTCAGTGGGCTCCATGATTTTTCAGCTTACCATAACGACTAAATTCTTCCTGACACAGCTGACACTTGTTTGGATTCTTGCCAGTAGGGGTTTTCATGTGACTTCTTAGATTACTGCTTTGGGTAAATAATATCTGACATAACTAACATATATTTTACTGGGTGTTCTCGCCAGTATCGGTCATCATGTGGTTTTATAGAGTACCATTATCAGTGAATATTAACTCACATGTTTGACTGACATTTGTGGGGTTTCTCTCCAGTATGGCTTTTCATGTGACTCTTCAGATTACCGCATTGGGCAAATGATTTTTGACATAACTGGCATGTGTATGGTTTATCTCCAGTATGGGTTCTCATGTGTCTTTTCAGACCACCAGCTTCAGTAAATGTGTTTTGACATAATTGACACGTGTATGGTTTCTCTCCAACATGAGTTCTCATGTGACTTTTCAGATGACAGCATTGAGCAAATGATTTTTGACATACGCCAAACTGACATTTGTATGGTTTCTCTCCAGTATGGCTTTTCATGTGTTTTTTCAGAGTACAAGATTCAGTAAATGATTTCTGACATAAACAGCACATATTTGGTTTCTCTCCAGTATGGTATTTCAAATGTGCATACAGATGACCGCTTTGAGTAAATAATTTCTGACATAACTGACATCTGTATGGTTTCTCTCCAGTGTGGATCCTCATGTGGTTTTTCCGAGCACTATTATCCGAGAATGATTTCGGACAAAACTGACATTTGTATGATTTCTCTCCAGTATGCGTCATCATGTGTCTTTTCAAAATAGCAGCTTCAGTAAACGATTTCGTGCATAATCGACATTTATATGGCTTCTCTCCAGTATGAATTTTCATGTGACTTTTCAGATTATTATCTTGAGCAAATGATTTATGACATAACTGACATTTGTATGGTTTCTCGCCAGTATGGAGATTCATGTGACTTTTCATATTGCCACTTCGGGTAAATGATTTCTCACATAATTTACATTTGTATGGTTTCTCTCCTGTATGGGTTTTCATGTGACTTTTTAGGTTACCATCTTGGATAAATGATTTGTGACATAGCTGGCATTTGTATGGTTTCTCTCCAGTATGCGTCATCATGTGGTCTTTCAGTGTACCATCATGAGCGAATAATTTCTGACATAACTGACATTTGTATGGTTTCTCACCAGTATGGTTTCTCATGTGTCTTTTCAGGTTGCCACATTGAGAAAATGATTTCCGACATAACTGACATTTGTAGGGTTTCTCTCCAGTGTGGGTTTTCATGTGTGCATTCAGAGTACTACATTGAGCAAAAAATTGCTGACACAGCTTACACATGTATTGTTTCTCTCCAGTATGGGTCCTTATGTGAATTTTCAGAGTACCATTCTGAGCGAATGATTTCTGACATAACTGACATTTATATCGTTTCTCACCGGTATGGTTTCTCATGTGTACTTTCATATTGCTACATAGAGCAAATGATTTCTGACAGAACACAAATTTACACGGTGTCCCAATTGAACTGATACCCTTTTTGTTTTGGCGCTATACTTGTCAATTCTGAATGTAACTCTACCAAATTTCAGAGAATGTAAGAAGGATAAATTATCAATGTTTTCTGAAATTTCTATCCAATTCTACCAACAGAGTCCGAAGTTACGCACATTCAAATTTGGGCAAAGGAAATTTTAAGTTTCCAACATGTAAAAGATAGAAAATTAGTGTTAGCAATGTTCTTCAAAACTGATGTTAAAAATGTCATACATTAGCTCGAATGCATGCTCTAGGTCGCTTTCGCCATTCATTGATTGCTTTGTCAAAAATCCCTTGATCAAAACGATTCAACTCTTCAACATTTCGCTGTTTGAAGTGGTCACTGGTTAACGTCACGTATGCGAGTTTCATAAGGCTGCGATAAGCCAGTTTCTCTTAGGAAATTCTTTTAAAAACCTTTTGCACCGTAATGTTTTTCTTCTATTAATTTTTTTATTAAACTCAAACCATCTTTGCCGAAAACCATTTTTATTATTGTCCCTTGACATGGAAATGACGGAAATACGACGTCATATTTACTAATTTAGAAAGTAAGGTGTACAGTTGCAAACAATAATTTCCTAACTTTTACATGTTGGAAACTTAAAATTTCCTTTGCCCAAATTTGAATGCGCATAACTTCGGACTCTGTTCCTATAGAATTGGATAAAAAGAACAGGAAACATTGATAATTTATCCCTCTTACATTCTCTGTAATTTTGTAGAGTTACATTTAGAATTGACAAGTATCTCGCCAAAACAAAAAAGGGTATCAGTTCAATTGGGACACCGTGTATATGGCTTCACTCCAGTATGTATCCTGATGTGGCTAAACACTATCATGCGCGAATGATTTCCCACACAACTGACAATTGTATGGCTTCTCAACAGTGTGGGTTTTCATGTGACGTTTCAGATTACTACGTTGGGTAAATGATTTATGACATATCTGACATTCGTATGTTTTTTCTTATGTGTGGGTTCTCATGTGATTTTCAGACTAGGCTACCAGCTCAAGTCAGCTTCTACATAAGCAACGAAATCAATTCGATTTTAGGTATATAAAATAAATGTTCATAGATATTATTAGGTAGATGTTGTCATCAATCCATTTGAAATTGACAATATAAAATACCTTAGCAACGAAAACTAAGATTTTAGCAGCTTATTGCTGAAATTCCAACAATAATGTTATATATAATCAGTTCATAACATGAAACGGTATCTACGAGAAGCAATGGCCTCCATTTCTAAGGAATATCACCAAGTATCAACTATTATCGCCCAGCACTGGCTCAAATTTTAAGCTCTAACTTTTTTTATCATATTAGAAACGGCAGCACTGACCGAGATTTGCATTGGAAACGTGTGAGATGACTGTAAGGCAAAACTGCACAATTTGAATTACCCGGTATATAAAGTGTTCATGTGCCGCATTAAACGGAAATCTGACATAAACGGCCGATCTTACGTTTACAAAATGGCGGGCGATACTAGATGCGTGTTCCGTTCTGGGTTGCAGTATCACGGAAAAACGATGTCGCAAGATCAGGTCAAAAAGTCGCCAAAAATCGCGAGATGAACATTTTCATTCCGTGCAGAAGTAGGCCTACATGGACGCCGCAGCCGTGGGCGGCAGAAGAAGAGATGGAGTGACATGATTCAGCAAGACATGGAGCTTCTTCATCTGAAAAAGGAAAACGCTGGAGACAAAACAACATGAAGACAAAGAATCCGAGTGGATGACCCCTTCCCAGCGAGGGATGAATCCTAGCCAGAAAGAAAAGAAGAAACACTTTCATTGCTCCAAGTTAGCAGAACAACTGTTATAGCCAGGCAATAGGACATGCACAATTAAAAAGTAAATACAGAACATTAATTTAAGAAATTAATTAAAGCATTGATCTAGATACAGCAAATATACATCGACCTATATAATATTATAATAGTCTATTGGCACTAAAAAGATTAACTTGCGTTTCAATATTCCTGAGGCGACCAGAACAGAATCGATGCGTGTCTTAGGCGTAACAATAAGATCTGATCTACGGATAACCACACATGTGGAGAATGTCCTTGCAACGTGTTCATCATCCATTTACGCTCTGGGCGTGCTCGTAAATAAAAAGGGCTTCCACCTAATGCTATACAGGAAGTCTCCCAAATGACCACCATTGCCCATTTAATGTGTGCCTCCCCAACCTGGTGGGGTTACACTAGCGCTGAGGAAAGGGAACGGATTGAGCGGCTGCCCCAGATAACCAGCCCATTCGGGAACCTCACGGGTCCCATACGGGCTGACTCACGGGACCCGTACGGGGAACCCGGCGGGATCCCAGCGGGTTCTGTCCCCGGTCTCCGGACGGGCCCCATACGGGCTAGCCCGCCAGTCTACGCAGATCATTCCCAGGACTGAAAAACGATTCCCAGAGTATGCCAAATGTACTGTGAACTGTGCTATATGTGCTCCACACACTAGAACCATCCCTTAACGTCATATTTACAGCATGTATTGAGTTTCATTCATCATTTCAAAAGTCTTGCATCAAACTCAAAAATTACAAAAAAATAATTTATCCAGCTTTATTCAAACTCAAGCAAAGAGCAACAGATATTGAATTATTTACCTTTTATCCTGAGTTTGAATAAAGCTGGAGCAATTATTTTTTGTCATTTTGAAGTTTGATGCAAAACTTTTAAAAACAAATATAACACTCAATATGTTGCAAAAACCATGTTTGAATCATGCATTGCACATTTTAAGTACACGAACCTAATTAAAATGAAATAGGTGCATCAAAATAGAGTTAAAAATTGCATGCTAACAAAATGAAACAAGGAGTAGCCTATTTTAAACACACGAAATTCCTGGAAAAAATTTGAAACACGAACATAATGTTTTCTTAAGTTACTCTGAGTGGTTTCCAACATAATATTGATTTATGTCTTGTCTACCAAACACAGTTAAAGGAATAAATAATCAACAATAGCTTTGAATGAAACCTCAGTTTATTCAACAGAAATTATCGAAGTTCTTTATTTAATCAAAATTATTGATAATGTTAAATGATGTTCAGTCTTTCTGAAAGGCGCAGATTTCAACGGCCGACGTCGTCGAGTGCCAAGATCCATAAAATTCTCAAACCAAACAGCCAACTCGTCCTTGACCATTTCCTCGTGCTGTTTTTTAAGGAATATTTTGCTTCACCACACCTGCATTTTAAAACAAGCATATCAGATAAGTTTTATCTAACAAGAGACAGTAAAATTCAGACATTGCAATTTGAAATTAGTTTTAAAAACATGCTGCACCTTAAGTTAAGCCTTGAAAACCAATTTATATAGCAAATGACTCACATACTATTTTAGCTAAGTCATTAAAAAATTACTTTAAAATTTATAAGTCACGACTTTTATACAATGCCTGTCTAGTCTAAAATTTACTTTCAACTGGCAGTAAATCAAATTGTTTTGCATTCAGTAGGTGGAAATTACTCGCATAAACTGCAAATACAGCAAAACACGAGCAAAATTTAACGATGATAGACATTGTGTAAACAAGACAAATAAAGACAACTATAAAGACAAATAAAGACTAATAATGTGGTAATCCCGAAGACTGCATGCCTGTTTATGTAAACAGTATCGCTGCCCAAGAAATTGCTAAAATAGAGCGCTTCAGCTTTAGTTTAGAATTTTACATTTGCTTGTATTTACTGAATATTTCCCTCATTTATAATTTTATTAACCTGGCCATTTTACATAGATTTCGCGTTGACTTACTTAATGAGTGAATTTCATCAGGGATGCGACTGATAGGTCACAGCGCTCTAATTTAGCTAAGTCGTTGGCAACCATACTGTTTCGTAAACAGGCACGCAGTCTTCGGGATTACCAATAGGGCATACAAATCAGAAGTTTCAAACGAATTTGGTAATCATGCATTTTAGTGTCGTAATTTTTTTTTTATTGCAGCAATCTAACTTCTAGTGTGGTAAGAATCCTACTCATCAATCCAGCTTCTGCTTAGGGAAGAATTTGTTTTTAATCAATTGCGCTTCCATTTAGGCAGAAAATATTTTTATTGGCAAAATCACTTCTGTTGAATCAAAAATTACTGTTCACCAATCCAGCTTCGATTTCAGCGAGATTATTGTCATAAAGTCCGCCTCAATTTCAGTTTTAAAAAATCATTTTAATTAATCCCACCATACCTCTATTTAGCAAGAATTCTTTTCGTCAATACGACTTGTATTCGTGCAACGCTGAAACCCACGCAATGGTTAATGATTTACGACGCTAAAATACACGATTACCACGAATTTTATAGGGGTTAGTATTGTAGATAAAAAAGGAATTCAGTGCACACGAGGCATAAGGCCGATATGATTAACATAATAAGCAATTCCCCTATCAAAGATCAACTTAAACACTCACGGACACGCAAACAATGCATAAATCAATCGAAGCAGAACATGTTTTAGGCTAACCCCCAGCACGTGTTGTCCATAATGTCCATAATCTTAACCCAATCTGCGTCGCGCCTATTAAGTATTCCGACCAAAATTAGACGCAGCATTTACCTAAAATGTTGATATAGATAGGTGCATGTTCTTTGGCGTAATAAATAAAACGTAAACTTACCTTCAACAGAAACAAATCTCGATCTCAGAATACTCGTGCATTCGAAACGGCATGCAAAATGGCGTCGGAATAAAAGCATATACCGGTAGAGTCGGTAGACGGCGACAAGCTCGCGGGGTGCACCTGACGGGACCCGCGAGATAACCGCGGTCAAAACCCGTCAGAAAACCGCACCGGCACCCCGTGAGAAAACCGCACGGGTCCCCTGAGTCGGTGTTATCTGGGGCAGCTGAGGAAGATGAAGCGCAGACAGCACCTACAATCTCAATCCTCCTGTGCAGCAGAGATGGCAGATGACGCTGATGAACGCCTGTTTATTTCAATATCGCAGGGAGACACGCATGATGCAAGGCGGATTCTCCAAAAGACCGTGCAAGAGTTGGTCGCGGTCAAGGTAGAGCTAATGAAGTTACAATAATAAATTATTAACGAATCTATACCAACCATCAATGTTGCCAGACAATGATCTCGCTCAACCACGCCATATCGGGTGACGTTTTCCAGCATTCTTTAGTTACTCGTAATTTAAACAGCAACATTCTTTAGTTACTCCGACGATCGTAATTACGGTGTCTATAATTATCTCTTCCACTCGTAGGCAGTTACGCTAAGCAAGTTCCACAGCTTCATCGACTGATACCATTGAACTTTTGTACCGGTGTAAAGGTTTCAGATTACCCCCTCCTAAACATTACCCCCCTGAAAAGTGTAAATTGGACCAATCATCGCATTTATTGCACTAAAATAATCGGAAAAATCATCCCGCTTCTTGTTTTGGTCTGAAGATTTTCATCCGTCATCCCACTTCGTGGTTTGTTATCAATATTTTCATCTGTAACTAAAATACTAATCGCCGCTGAAGTTTACATGGAGAAAATGGCGTCGAGGCTATTATTTTTTCGGATCAAAATATTGATAACAAAACACGAAGTAGGATGACGGATGATATTCTGCAGACCAAAACAAGAAGCGGGACGATTTTTCTGATTTTATTAGTGCAATAAATGCGATGATTGATGCAAATCTAGTTTCCGGGGGGTAATCTGAGAACGGTTTCAAGTTACCGGGGGGTAATGTTTAGGAGGGGGTAATTTGAAACCTTTACACCGGCGCCACATAAACACATCAAAGAAAACGATGTGAAGCGTGCGATCGCAATTTAGCTACATGCATAGGATTAGGCATGGGGCTGGGGTTGTCCTCCTAGACAGCAAATCATAAGGAACTTGGTGAAGTGGTCCACACAATGTTGCTCAGAGTCATCGATCTTCTGAGTTTTCGGGCGTAATGATGGTGATGAGTTATCTGTCTGATAGTAGGTTCGTTGGTTTTGATGTCCATGTAGATGACTGAGGCGGTGTACCGTTGTCTTCCTCGAAGACAATCGTGTGTGAGCAACTCGCAGTGGCTTGATGTAGATTCAAACCTGCCACCTTTCGGTCACAATGATGAACCGAGCGTCATTAAAGGGAAGTTTCATCTACCGAACGATCGGCATCTACATGGAATAAGTAGCATAGCAATGGTACTTATTGGAAATCAGTTTGTTTAGAACTTTAGACTCAAGCATTAGATAACTTAACGTTCGTCTTAAACACCTCCAACATTTATTCGCAATGCAATATAAAAGCAAAATTTCGTCCAATGTTTAACTATGCTGCTCAAAATGTTGTCCTAGCCAAACTATGTTTGGTCATCTATTTTCTATAACAATTGGTTATTCTAAGGATGATTATATTAATGACATCATTCTCCTGACTCATCTAATCTGATCTCAGCCTATAACACTTATTTGTTCCTTATCTGTCCATACCTTCTTCTCTGTTTGTCTTTCAAAATGTTCACATGTTTTCATTCATTCATTCATTCATTCATTCATTCATTCATTCATTCATTCATTCATTCATTCATTCATTCATTCATTCATTCATTCATTCATTCATTCATTCATTCATTCATTCATTCATTCATTCATTCATTCACTCATAAATTCCATCATTCAATCAATCCATCATTCCATCATTCCTTCGTTCATTCATTCGTTCAGTCATTCATACATTCATGATTCATTCAGTGATGTACATGTACATATCACCCGATGCCAGGAATACTCAGAGGTACTCCAGACTCCAGCAGGCCAACACTTAGCAGTGTTTATGCGATTCAATGGTAGTGTGGTTGATTGACCAATCATCTCCCTCTTCGCCTAGTCTCCACAAGACAATATATATATATATATATATATCCCGTTAAGGACCATCGTTCGTTTTACGAACATATTTTTTGAAGACGTCAATTTGGGTGACGCCATGATTTTAATCTCCTGTACCGATGTTTTTATGTCAGCAGAAAGATTTATTTGTCAGATAGAATGAAAAAATTATAGCTTTTTAAGTTTTGAACTGTTTTTAACTAATGCCAAAAACTGCAAAACTACGTATAATCGCCGTATTTTGTTAGCAAAGTTGTTATTTTGGTGTGATGTGCGAGAACACTCAAACTGATATGCCTTTTAAAAGTGCACATATTTGTCACAAAACGCATGACATTTGTATAATTTTCCTGTAAAAAACGAAGTTATAAAAAATTCATATCTGGGTCATGTTCGTTTTACGAACAATGGTCCAATAGGCTACTGATGCGTCATGTCAAGTCAAAGTTGATTTACAGACGCCTACATGCATATCTAAGTCTGAGTTACATAATTATAAACCAACTCAAATTGCAGGCCTATGCTTGTAGGCCCATGCACGTAAGCATGTATGCATGTATGTACAGTATACATGTATACATACGTGCACTTATGCGTGCATGTATGTATGCATACAGGAATGTACGTATGCATGTACACATGCATGCATGGATACATTGTTATATGTGCATGTACTGTATTTATGTATGTATGTATGTATGTATGTATGTATGTATGTATGTATGTATGTATGTATGTATGTATGTATGTATGTATGTATGTATGTATGTATGCATGTATGTATGTATGTATGTACGTATGTATGTATGTATGTATGTATATGAGCATTTATATAGCGCCCTAACAAGAATCTCACGAAGTATCTACCCAACAGATCTAAACAGATGCATACATGTAGGTATGTGCGTATGTATGTATGTGCGCATGTGTGTATGTATGTATGTATGTATGTATGTATGTATGTATGTATGTATGTATGTATGTATGTATGTATGTATGTATGTATGTATGTATGTATGAATGAATGAATGTATGCATGTGTGCATGCATGTATGTATGTATGCATGTATAGTATGTATGAGCGTGTGTCTATATGTGAATATGTATATGTATATATGCAGATATGTATGCAAGTACGGTATGCAGGCATGCATGCCTGCATATGTGTATGCATGTATCCATATGTGTATTTTTATGTATATATATATGTATGTATGTATGTACTCATGTACGTATGTACATGTATGTATCCAGGTATGGATGTATGCACGCAAGTATGCATATATTATAATAGATGTGTTAGTGTAAATGCATGCATGTCTGCATGTATATATGTTTGCATGCATGCGTTCATGTATGCATGTATATAATGACTGTATATATTTTGCATGTAGTGTGGACTGTGTATATATGTATGTATGTATTGTATGTATGTATATATGTATGCATGCATGTATATGTATGTATGTATGTATGTATGTATGTATGTATGTATGTATGTATGTATGTATGTATGTATGTATGTATGTATGTATGTATGTATGTATGTATGTATGTATGTATGTATGTATGTATGTATGTATGTATGTATGTAATACTATGTATGTATGTCTGTATACATGCATGTATTGTATTTTCCATTTTCAATACTTTATTATGTTGCGATGTCATTTCCTGCAAGGTCGATATGGCGCATGTTGTCAGTAGCCTATTAGCCCAATGTTCGTAAAACGAACATATGCCGTTTTGCATATGTTATTTGAGATTTGTCAAAAAACAATACATATACGTTGAAACATTATTTTTAAGGTCCAAAATATCATCGCAGTTGATAAAAATTTTGCCTAATAAAGTTTTGGTCCATAACGGGATATATATATATATATGCATTTTGAATGTTTTGTGTCACTGCCCATGTTGTTGGACATCGTATGAAGTTGTATTTCATCTCGTAGAATCATCACATAATTATACGCTCTTATGACGTAATTGACATTTGTCCGTTCAGATGTATGCTCATTTCAATAAGAGCTAAACACGGCTTTACAATAATAATTGGGCGCGGTGGTGTAGTGGGTATTTTCGTTATCTTTCTGCCGTTGGGTTGCATGTTCCAATCCACCTCGAGCCGCCACGTAGACGGACCTTGGGAAAGTCCTTCACTCGCAATTGTTCAGAGCGCTTTGGCGTGAAACTCCTATTCAGTGTCCGCGCTGTTGTCGGGAGTGCTTCTGAGTAGGAACCCCGAAGGAGCGCTATATAGCAAGTGCACATACAAACAAATACAAACAAGAATTATAACATAGACACAAAACTTCTATTAGAGTACAGAGAAGGTTTGATATATGACTATTGCATCAGTGACCACAAAAGGCGGTAATTTACACTTAAAAAGCAGCAAAGCGTCGACTCGGCACTATTGTTTCAATTGCAGGGGTCAAACAGTGCAGGGCAGAAAGCTATTGATGTCATTTCCAGTCTCTGCAAGGGAGGAGAACTGAATCGTGAGGTCCTGAAGCGCGCTATCACGGACAAGAAGTTTTCTAATGAGGAGGCTCGAATTCTGTTACGTCTCCTTGAAGAGAACAAGATGTCAGGGTCTTTCAGGAAGGAAGCCTTCATTGAAGCATTCAAGAGAGCCATTCAGAAGACTGGGTAATCTACTACAAAAGGATGCCTCTTGTTCTCAGTTCAACTAGCTGGGTCTCCTACTCGCATACAATAGCCAAACTATGCCACAACTATTGTAGTGATTTTTTTTAATTAGTCGGGGAAAATATCCGATGAGCGTCAATAATGTGACGGTGGACAATTATTATAGTTGATTATTATTTTTCTTAGATCATTGGTTAATGAAAATTATAAATGGAATTTTGTTTTATTCGAATAAAAGAGCATTATCAATAGATAGTCACTGAAATTTACAGGTCCTCATATTTTATATTTCACTGTCATTTAAATGATGATAATTATATTTTAAGGAATATGGTCATTTTATAAACAAAACTATTGCTGTACCCCGCCACGCGTTGCTGTGACTGAAAAGACCGTCTTACTTCTCTTTTTTGTCGGACTGTATGTGCGTGTGCAAGTATGAATGTTTATATCGCTGTCTCTCCAACAATGTTTTTTACTCTACTTGCTGATGATACCAACGTTTTTTATTCTAATGATTCTTGGCAGACGTTATTTCAAACTGTGAACGTTGAACTGTCTAGCATACATGTAGCTGCTTGGTTCTATGCAAATAGACTCACCCTTAATTTAGAAAAAAAAACTTTATTTAATTTAAATCCCACCGGAAAATAAACCCCAGTGACAATCTTTGTTTGCTTATTGATGATGTTTCCATCAATCAAGTTGAGTCAACGAAATTCTTAGGTGTGCATATAGATCAACATTTTACCTGGATGGATAACATCCGAGCGTAGACTGTCTCTCAACAGTTGATCTGAGTAAGATGGTCGATTATTATAGTTGACTATACGTTGTTAGCAACCCATTCACTCGCCTGGAATGTTTGCATGTTTGTGATATGTGTGCACTTGTTATAGCGCCCCTTCAAGGTTCCAATTCAGAGGCGCTCCCGACTGAAGTGCGGACACTGCAACGGAGTTTCACGCCGAAGCGCTGATCAATTGCGAGTGAAGGACTTGCCCAGTGCCGGCGCTAGGGTACCGGAGGCCCCCCCCAAAATAAAACTTGAGGCCCCCATACCTTGAGCTGTCATCTCAGCAAAATTTCTCATAGCCTAATATAAGTGCTGATAGACATAGTGTAAGACTTCAAAAAATGTTTCCTCCCAATTGTTAAATTTTTGGAATTTCCACACTGTAAAAAAAAAAAAAAAAAAAAAAAAAAATAGTGCATAAACTTTGGCTAGAACTGATGAACGAGAACCCATATTTACAAAATATTTTCCCAGAAAAACCCATGATAGCCTATAAGAACGGCAATAATATTAAGAAAACACTAATAAGTTCCAAATTCCCAGCACCTTGGCATGACGCCGTAAAGGAACAGCCTAAAAAGGAGTCTGTAGACAATGAAAACATATGTAATCTAGTAGCTTTACTGCTGGAAAATTTATAAACTCTAAATTTTATTCAGAGGTTAGGTGTCCTTAATAGACGCTTAATTGTTGTCTATTTTTCTACTTGTAGAATTTCAAGCTGTCATCTTTACAAAATTGCTCTTTTTTAATGCTGTTAGTCGTGGTTTAGGACTTCAGAGTGTCCCCTCTCCATTGTTTAAATTTGTCCGATTTGCCAACTTTAATGGTAACATTTGTAGGCTGTCATCTTTAAAAAATTGATTATTAGGCCTATTGATGGACAATTGATGATACCTATGAAATATTTCTGAAATATTGGGGATACAAGGACTCCATCCCAGCCACAATTTGTGGGGCAATGCCCCTGTCCACACCCCCCCCCCCAAGTCTCTTTTTTGGTTGCGTAATATTATTTTGTATGCTTTGCGTTAAAACATAATTCGGTGCATGGTTTAAGGAATGAACCGTCATGAAAAGATATAATTACCAGCTACATTTGAGGCCCCTTGCAAACTTGAGATCAGACACGTACCATGGACATTTGGAACCCTATGGTTAGTTGATGCATGCACCAGACCGGATCTGGAGCCTCAAATAAATGCGCTGGTTTAAGAAATATAAGCTTACAGTCACAAATAGGCATGATGACCAGCTAAATTTGGGGGCTCCCTTGGGGCCCCTTCAAACTCGGGGGCCCCCCCCCCAAATGGGGGGCGTGGGGGTGCTAGCGCCGGCACTGGACTTGCCCAAGGTCCCTACGCGGCGAACTTAAGGTGGATTCGAAACTGCAATGTACTGAGGATAATACTGACGTAGACTTATAATGATTACAGTTTAAACACCTTTACAACGTGATACTTCCCAGTTACATTGAATATAAATTGGTTTCATTCTGAATCTCAACACAGACTAAATACTAATCGCTTACTAAAGAGGAAGGTATGCAAGGAACAGTGTATACTATGAAAATTGGATGAATGATCAACCTTATGCATATTCTATAACTTTCTTTCACATTACCCCGGATAACAAAAACAACGAGACTCCACATCACAAAATATGGTCACATCAAATGAGATGACGTCATACTAGCTCATGTCCTGTCAAGTCATGCCGCGCCATGTGTCATCAAATCACATCATAATTATTATTATAACATAATTCTATGCAAATCTATCCCACAGCACCATACCGTAAAATATCGTATTATGCCATATCACATGCACATACATATTTATTATCACTAGGTTATAGGCCTACCAAAAATAAGAATATTATGTAAAACGGGCGCTATTCGATGCATACGCTAGATGGCTGAAACAGAGTTAAAGACAAACAAAACTCTAGCGACTGTTCGTTTGCTACTGCTTAACAATAACGTGCCATGGTTCAGATTAGCATCGTCGCCCTTCCATTTTACAAGATGATGATGATGATGATGGCTTATTAAGTGCTGTAATATTCCAAGCAAATTTCTGTCCAGGGTAACGGCCTCTACACTCTGCAGGGTCATATCGGATCCATCCATAATAGATCGGCATAATAAACCTTTGCTGTCAAAAGATTTCGCAAAAGAATAGATGTAATAATGCAATTCATAATGCTCGACGTAAACACCTTTAAAACGTATTATACCAAATCTATAAATACCAAACTTCTTAACTGGAGGTTAAATGTTAGGTCAAATTGATGTAACAAAATTATCTAGAATTATAGGAAATCTATTCCATAACCTTAACCTTCGCCATACGTTTGGGGGTCAAATCGACCCCCAGGGGTATATTTTCATCTGTAACTTTCTAAAATGTGGGCACCAAAAAGTTTCATTTGGTGACTTTTCCTAAAAATTCCTCCTTGTCAAAATGGTATGAGTGACGTCATACGTTGACGCTTAGTTCTGACGCTGTGACGTCATTTTGGTGAGATCTTAGAGTGAAATTCATGTCCATATCATTAGTGTCCATACAATGAGGTGTATCTCTGCTTCTACGCAAGGTATCTTGAAGATTATTTTTTTGTTTCCAATGTTTTAGGGGTCAGGGAATCCACTCCAGCTACTGACAAATGCCTGACCTTGACGGAAGACCTTGAAATTCAAGGTCACATGATTTTTTACATGACCATACCTATCTCTGCTACTATACCTGTTAGAACAACGAAGTTTTTTGTTTTCTATGGTTATTTGGTACAAGGAACTCAACAAAATATAAACAAACAAAAATGGCTGTTCCAGTTCAGATAGGTAAGGTCACGTGCATAATCACGTGGCCTTGAATTTCTGAAAACAAATATTCAAGATAGCATGCGAAGAAACAGAGATACACCTGAAAAATCATGTGACCTTGAATTTCAAGGTCATCCGTGAAGGTCACGCATTTTGCAGTAGCTGCAATGAATTCCCTGACCCATAAAACATTAGAAACGAAACAAAAATTATCAAATTCCATGCCCAGGATCAGGTATACCTTGGGGGTCATTTCGACCCCCAAGCATAGAAGACGTAGTTTTTTTGGTTGCGTATGGCGAAGGTTAAGAAAAGGTTGACTAATGACAAAACATATCAGTTGCGTGCTGCTTGCATTCAGTGTCATTATGATTGTGCTTGTCGTTGCCCTCTTCCTTTATAGAAACTTTGATTTGGCAACAACAGATGTTTGGCAGTTTTTTTCATAGTTTGTCGGCAGCCGATAAAGTCCAATATCTTATTTGCGAACATTTCGGAAAGATTGGACCGGATGACTAAAAAAGTCCCCATAATTTTCGGACGGGAAATTTTAAAAAATTGGTCAGGATGACTGAAAACAGGTCTTCAGGATTTTCGGACGGGTAATTTGTGAATTTTTTTAGACGATTTGGGAAACTTGGGTTTTCTTGGGTTTTTTTGAGTGGCAACGCTGAATCTCTTGAAAACTTTTATTGCTGAATGCTAAACAAATACGCTGCTAACTTATTTGTAGCGCAAAAACCCTTATTGCGTTGGGCTTGCGACCTTCTCCCATTCAATGGTAAAACCACTTAACTACATGGTTAATAAAAAAGTAATAAATTATAAGCAAAGCATCTTTTTAGTAGACCACTTAAGAAGTAACTTAAGTTACCTAAGTTGATTTCATGCAGTTCGAGCGTCTATTTCATACATAGAAAGCTGACGAAAAAATGATACCACTTAGCAATTATTGATTCTGTTGTGTTCTTTTGAAACACCTTTGAAACGTTTCTTTAAGGTACTATAAAAATGTCAAAAGCGCTTTTCTGCAGAATAGTCATTAGGATCGTCTTTCTGGTATGGTCAACGTTACATGTAACTGTCATTGGCGACCACGCGATGAAGATAATAATGGAAAACAGTCAATGAATGGTCACTGCCAGTGCACTGTAGAGTAGAGTCATTTGTGAGAAAGTGTTATCGATTCGTAGTAATAATTATACCGCCGCCACCACCACCACCACCACCACCACCACCACCACCACCACCACCACCACCACCACCACCACCACCACCACCACCACCACCACCACCACCACCACCACCACCACCACCACCACCACCACCACCACCACCACCACCACCACCACCACCACCACCACCACCACCACCACCACCACCACCACCACCACTACCACTACTACAACTACAACTACCAATACTACTACCACCCCCACCACTACCACTACTACTACTACCACTGCTACTACTATTTGATGATGATGACAATGACAACGGTGTTTAGAACCGCTCTCGGCCTTGATCAAGGCGTCGCTTTCGGTTTCTTTTCACCATTTCTGGCCGCAAACGACCATCAGCTTTCTTCATCGGCATTGAACCCCATTGGATCGGAGCTGAGCAAATAATTGACTTCGAGATATTTCTTACATGAAAGAGATGCGCTTCAAAGGTGTTTAAGACGAAAAGATTAATGCATCGTAAATTGACCGTCGATTAACTTCCTCCTTCCTTAACCAGGCCTGAGACTGGCACTGTCAGACAGCTTCTCCACAGATTCTCAATTGGATCGAGATCCGGGGACTGGATGGTCCAGTCTAGCATTGTTTTTTCGTTATGGTTTGGGGGTTGCATGGCTGCCAGTGGCGTCGGGCATCTCTGCATATCGTCGACTGGTGACTAACGACAGAAAACTTACCTACGAGAGTGGCCTAGTGCCAGTATGAAGGCTCGAATATTGTGCAGTAACACTTACTAGCCTAGTCAGAACAGAAATCTGGGCCGACATTACTGCCTCGCACATGTCGCCAAGCAGCCAATCAGCTGCAATGGACGCATTGACTATAATTATACTCTGCAGCACTGTTGGTGGAAAGATGAAAATACGAGGAGGCTAAGAAAATAATGTCTTTGACACATGCGCACTCACACCCCGCTCCTCTTTCCTGCTCCCCCGTCTCTCCCCTGTCTACCCCGTTTCCACGTCTCACCCTTAGTTTGGAATAAGGCAGGAAAACGGTATCCGATTTGTAAAAGTTTTCTGAATGCGTCGTTTTCAGGTTCGATCCCTTTCCCAATAAATTTGGAAGAAACTGGGAATTGAACCTTTGACCGTTCGTGTCTTATGAATTCCGCGTTATTAGAGGGGAAAAGTGCACCAACTGAAGGAAATGTAATTAAGATGTAGGCCTAAGATAGATAAAGGTATCCTAATCAACATGCTTAGTCTGAATATTTACCGAAACTACACGTAAAAGCAATATTATAATAGCGCTCGTTTTGACAGATTTTCGCGAATCTGTTTGTATTAGCTTGGCGTAATTTATGAATAATATTATAATGTTTTCGCCGGGTACATTGAACAAGGAAATGACTATTTTGATGTTGTTACGTGGTTTTATAAACAACTTAATTATTATGTTTAAAAAGGTATCTGAAAGCGCGTGATAGCCAATTTCAAATATAAATTTGTGCAAAGGTGTAAAACGTTATAGCACTGTACACTTGCTAAAAAGATTTTGCTGATAACAAATTTTTTATCGTCGTCTTTGAAATCAATGGCCAAGAAACGATAGATAAAGGTAATCAACATGTTTTTCCTAAATATTTGCCAAGACTATTGTCAGCTAATTTAATCAGTGCACGACGATTGTCGTACAGCTATGCAGGTAGGTCAGCCGCAAATTGGCGCGTGGCGTCTGGGACAGGTGATTGTCTGCAGTGGCGCACCTAGGGGGGTGCTGGGGGGTGCTTGAGCACCCCCCAGGCTAAAAAGGTGACCCACGCAATGTTTCCAAATCCGATGAGTTTTTTGGTGCTTGGGGGGGGGGGGCAGGGGTCATTCGGTCTTTAAGATTACACAATCAAGCAAGTTCCTCTGGCACTCGCTACTTCGCACCATCGGCGCTTACAATAATAATTCTGAGCACCCCCCCAGAAATATTTTCTGGTTGCGCCCCTGATTGTCTGGGCACCACGTGATGTCTAGACGAGCGTACGTCGAATATACAAGGATGAAGTGGAAGTGAAGAAGGAGTGCTGCGTGTTGAGAGCTGTTGAGATAGGCTGTAGTAGTTGTTGTTGAGTTGAGATAGAGTAGACTGATGAAGATAGTAGTCGTGTAGTTGTTATGATAACGCAAGTGTAGTCATTGTTGTGTTGTTGCTGATCGTTTTACTTTATTATCGGATTTTGGAGTATAATAAGAAGAGTTAAACACGTCGTCGTTGTTGGATAATAAAACAGTGAAAGACTGTAGATTCTTTAACCTAGCCATTTAGCTAATGAAACAGTTATCTAGGGATCTAGGGATAGGCCTACGCTACCAAGAACTTATACGAAGAAGCTTCCGAAGAGACTGATAAGTGGTGGAGATCACATTTGGTGTCGTTGCGGCGGGATAACGATCCAAGTTGCAGGAGAACGATCCTAGTTACGAACGGCGGGTCTACGTGCCAAGTTACGAACGGAGGGATTCGATCCAATCAACGTCCTCCACAACGTCTAGGAACGGACGCTGTGAATTCATCGAGGAGCCGAGCACACGGGAGAAGCAACGATACATCGAGCATCCGTACGACAGTGAGAAACGACAACACAACGACTACAAGGTAGAAAAACTTGCTTGTCTATTGAAGTGTGCATAAAGAATTGAAGTCAGTCAATTGCAAACATTTGAAGAGTAGCCTACTATCTATCGACTAGCATCAGTAAAGTAAAGAAGTAAGATGGAGAAACTTACGGAGCAAAAGCAAGCAGCTATTAAAAAGATGTCTTCGGAGAGACTAGTAAAATTATTAATTGAAGCAGGCGTAGACGCAGAAGAAGTTGAACAGATGTCGAGGGAACATTTGATGAGAACTTTGGCTGAGATTTGGGCAAAGGAAGAAGTTGAAGAAGAAGGTGCTGTTGGAGGCGCTAAAGAAAAGCCGGTTGAGAAGCCACAGGCACCGATGTCTATGGAGGCGTTGATACAATTCATGATGATGAGTAGACAAGAAGACAAGGAGAAAGAAGAGCGACGCAGACACGAGGAAAAGGAGAAAGAAGAGCAACGTAGGCAAGAGGAGAAAGAACGTAAACAAGAGAAGAAAGAACGTAGACAACAAAAGATAGACATGCAGAGGCAACAATTCCAGCTGCAGTTAGAACAAATGAAAATAGATCGTGACGAAGCAGAACGACGAAGGATGGAATTAATGATAGAATATGAAAGAGCAAGAAAAAGTGATGAAGAAATACGAAAACAGCAGATCGAAGACAAAAAGGCTCGTGAGGAAGAAAAGGAAAAGTTGCGTTTACAAGAACTGCAAAGAGCCGAAGAGATTCGACAGGAAGAATTCCAAAGTGAGAAAGACAATTTGGAAAAAGCAGAAAAAGAAAGAGAAGAACAGATGCAATTAGAACAAAAGAAACTTGCTATCAAGGAGGCTCAACTCCAAGAAATGACTATTGAAAAGGAAGAACGCCGAAAGCAGTTAGACTTGTTGCAGCAAAAGATAGAACAGGAAGAACTGCGTAGGGTAGAAGATCAAAATCGACTGAAGAAGAAAGACGAAGACGACAGAAGACGTCGTGAGGAATCAGAACAAAATAGGCTCAGAGAAAGTGAGACGATGGTGTCCAAAATTAAGAAGATTGGTGATGCCATGAAGCATGTATTGCCTAAGATGCCGTATGATATGATGGAAGTGCCATTATATTTTGAGACCGTGGAGAATGCATTCAATAGTTTTGCTGTGGAAAAGCAGTACTGGGTGAAGTTGTTATTGCCATTGATGACCCCGAGAGCGCGAACGGTATTGAATCGATTGTCATTTGAGAATTTAGATAAATACGATGCAGTGAAAGAGCATTTGTTGAAGGAATTCAAGTTAACAGCTCGTGAGTACAGGTCAAGGTTTGCAGATGCCAAAAAGACAGTCGAAGAAACGTATACGATGTTCACGGCTAGGCTGAAGAACCTGTTGAATTATTATGTCCGAAGTAGACGAGTGGACAAAGACTACGAGAAGCTGTTTGATCTGCTAGTGGCAGATAAACTGAAAGAATGTTTACCGCCGGGTCCACTACAGTTTGTCTTAGCAAAAGAGGGCACAGAATGCTTGGAAGCTAGTAATGTTGCAGACCTTGCAGACATACATGTAAACAATCGGATTGGTGTGATGTTTCAAGAAAAGCCGAAATATGAGTCATGGGACAATAGTCCAAAGCAACCCAAGTGGAACAAGGATAGCAAAGACACCGGAAGCCAAGCCAAGAGTAATGATGCAAAGAAAGATAACTATTCTGGAAAGCAGTGGTCGCAAGATAAACAGCAGTCAACGTGGGACAGACAAGCCTACAATCGAACTCCGCCGCTGGGACGCCCGACGGAAGGTAATGCATCATACACGCCGTACAACAAGTGGGAGAACAATGAGCAAAGAAGCTTTATAAAGAAACGTTGCCACAACTGTCATTCTGACAAACACCTAATAAAAAATTGCCAAGCACCAGGAGCGGCAAATCTGAGAAAGAGCTTTAGTAGGAGTGCAGAGAATTTGAGAGTAAACCAGATCCAAGTGATAAATGCACCTCCTGGTTGGGAAGAACAATACAACCGAGAAACGGAAGTGAAGTCGGTGATGAAATGTACACCACGGTTTATAATACAAAGTAAAGATGATTTTTCACTTATAAAGAAGATTGCATTGCAGCAAGTGACGGTAGAAATACGTGGAAATGATGGTCAGCCTATGCGAGTCAAAGCATTGAGTGACTCTGGAACAGAGATACCTGTAATCAACGAGGAACTACTGAAAGGAACGACAGTAGAAGAAATCGGCAGAGTTCATTTGCAATGTGTAGCCGGAGAGCCGATTCCAGCTAAGTTGGTGAAAATCGAAGTGCGGATGAGCGGTCGTAACGAAGGAACAGCTACAGAGGACAGGACAATAAATATCGCGCCATATTTAACTTTAGTGTGTGCCAGCATTCCAGCGGATCTGTGCAAAGAAAACAGGGAAAAGTTCTTGCTACATCCGGAGATAATTGCAGAATTGAAAGAGATTCCACCAGTGAGTGTATTGCAAGGGGAACTACAAGCGAATGTGACTACAAGAGCACAAAGTCGGAGAGCAGAAGTCGAAGGCGGAGAAGATGAAATGATAAACGAAAGTTCGCAAGAAGATGACACGGACAGCGAAGATGAACTCAGCATTCAAGATGACGAAGGAATAACACCCGAGAACAATGAAAATGAAGAAGAGATGGCTGCATGTGAACGAAATGATAGTGAAGATTCGGGGAGCGATGTGGAAATCGGTACGAGCATGAGAGAAATGTTTACGGAGAATACGAATGATGAAAAACAGGTGGAAAATGCAAAGAAATTGGAGAAGCAAAAACAGCATGCCGACCATTATAACAAGAAAGCAAAATATAAAGAATTCGAACCAGGAGAAAATGTCATCGTCCTGTATCCAACGTCAACCAATAAATTGATCTCACGATGGCATGGTCCATGCACAGTGCTCCAAAGAAGATCCAAGTATTCGTATCTGGTGGACATGAATGAAAACGGCCGACGAATCGTCCATGCCAACAAAATGAGGAAGTTCATCGCAAGAACATTATCGTGTGGTCTCATCGTGGAAGAGGACGACGAATTCGGATCAGTGGTAGAGCTACCATTGAAAGAAGACCATGCAGAGACGACACAGAAATCGCTGCAATTGGACTATGAACAGATCGGACATCTTACCAGCGAGCAACAGAAATCACTTCAAGTGGGTGAGGAACAAATTAGTGATTTAGCAATCAAGATGTCTAAGCAAGTGCTGTATGCAATGAGCCGTATGTAGATGACATTGCAGTACATTCTGATGATTGGAACATTCATTTGAAACATTTAGAATTGTTTTTGAAACAAATACGACTGCATAATGTAACCTTGAACTTGAAGAAATGTGTGTTTGGTAAGAGTGAGGTGAAATTCATCGGTCACCTCATAGGATCAGGGAAGAAGATGATGAATCCAGATAGGATTGACAGTTTGATTAATTTAAAAAAATCCTAACACTTGCTAACTAATTGATTGATATTTTTTGGTTTCTACAGACAATTTATTTGTAATTTTGCTGAAATTGCTAAACCATTGACAGATTTGACTAGCAAGCAGACACCTGAGAACATTGTTTGGACTGAGGACCACCAGAAAGCTTTTGATTCTCTTAAAGAAATTGTTTTATCAAATGTAATTTTATACATGTTTGAGGTTGGCAAACCATTTAATTTGTACTGTGATAGCAGTGATTTTGCTGTCGGAGCTGTGCTGTCACAAGTGGACGATGAAGGGATAGAACGTCCCGTTTCATTTATCAGTCAGAAGCTGACAGATACCCAGAAGAGATGGGCGACGATTGAGAAGGAAGCCTATGCAATCATATGGGCTTTAAACAAATTGAAAGAAATTATTATTTGTTCCAAGATTAATGTGTTCACTGACCATAATCCTTTAGATTATTTGACTGAGTCAATGTCGAAGTCAGCTAAGTTAGTCCGATGGTCTTTATCATTGCAAAGTTTTGACATTCTGTTGAACTATAAGAAGGGAAAGTTGAATGTAGTAGCGGACTTCTTATCGAGATTGTAGTATAAGATATTTTGTGATTGCATTTAGTATAGAAATTGTTTGTATTTAGTTTAAGCATTATACGTTCGCTAATTTTTAAGATTAATTAGCTCTCTTCAAAAGAAAGGAAGGAGGTAATGTCAGCTAATTTAATCAGTGCACGACGATTGTCGTACAGCTATGCAGGTAGGTCAGCCGCAAATTGGCGCGTGGCGTCTGGGACAGGTGATTGTCTGGGCACCACGTGATGTCTAGACGAGCGTACGTCGAATATACAAGGATGAAGTGGAAGTGAAGAAGGAGTGCTGCGTGTTGAGAGCTGTTGAGATAGGCTGTAGTAGTTGTTGTTGAGTTGAGATAGAGTAGACTGATGAAGATAGTAGTCGTGTAGTTGTTATGATAACGCAAGTGTAGTCATTGTTGTGTTGTTGCTGATCGTTTTACTTTATTATCGGATTTTGGAGTATAATAAGAAGAGTTAAACACGTCGTCGTTGTTGGATAATAAAACAGTGAAAGACTGTAGATTCTTTAACCTAGCCATTTAGCTAATGAAACAGTTATCTAGGGATCTAGGGATAGGCCTACGCTACCAAGAACTTATACGAAGAAGCTTCCGAAGAGACTGATAAGTGGTGGAGATCACAACTATTTTACTAATAGTAATTATACAGCGCTCATTTTAACAGATTTAAGCGAAATTGTCTACAATGTTTTGGTAATTATCGCTTGTCGCAATATGATTATACGGTTTGTTGCTCCACTGTCAGGACAATGATCAATTTGATGCTGTTTCGTAGCTTTATATGCAATTTAATAATTCCGTTTAAAAGGTATCTGAAGGCGCGGGCTAACCAATTTCAAAATATAAACTTGTTCAAACGAAACAGATTTTGCTGATGACAAAGTTTTAGCGTCATCTTTGAAATCGATATACCTTCTTTTAGCCTTTTGACCTTTTCAAGATCACAACAGGATTGGATGGATGGATCAGAGTTGACCGGGGTTTATGACAACATAGGCCTTTACCATGGACAGAAATTTGCTCGGCATATTACCGCACTTAGGCCTATGAGCAAGGTACTAGACCAGTTTTTAATCAGCCTCAGTATCAAGATACGACTGTTCAAGTCATATGACATGCCAGTTCTCCTCTACGGCTCTGAAACATGGTCATTCGGAAGGCGGGATCAGCTGCCTATAGACGCATTTGGCATTAAGTGCTTGAGGGCCTTATGCGGCATCAAGTGGTCCGACTTCATCGCCAACGCGGAGGTCTATGCTAGAACTGGTCAAAGAACGGTATGTGCCATGTGATACTATTAGACGGAGGCGCCTGGGGCTGCTTGGGCACATTGCTCGAATTCTAGACTCTGATTCTAGACAGGCACTACTGGCGCAGGCTCCGCCTTCCTGGAAGCGTCCTAGAGGGCGACCTAGATCTATCTGGCTCGTGATGATAGATGAAGACTTAGAAGGGTTGGGTATGGACCTGAACATGGCCATCACTGTGGCTGAGAATCGGACACTTTGGATAAATTTAATAAACTCATTGTGCAACACTACAATTGCTGGAGTGGACAACGAATAACGATGAAAATTCGAATATTATTAAGTAGAATATTAATAGAGATAACTAGTTTGCTAAGCTGAACGAATTGTAGATGACACCGCGCTCGTACTAAACACCTTTAAAACGTAATCACAATTTGGTATAAATATAGACAATGAGTTTTAAAATTATCTATGAAGCAATGAAGTCCATTAAATTTGTAACGCACTATAATAACTTGAACAATAAAAATACGTTTAATGGTCCAATGTTAGAACTGTAGCAAGCCAAATATTTCTGTCGACGAAAAAACTCGGTTGTGACAAACTCTGAATCAATCAAGTTTTAAGGGCTATTAGTGAGTGTATGTCATATCCAATGGAACAGTAGCCTCTGCAGTACATTCCAAGTTAGCCACAATAACCATCTATATTAACCGCTATTTCTATGGTCACAATCAATTGCTATCCATGCAACCAGAATCGAATTTGTACAATAAATTGTATTGCACTGTATCGATATATTTTTACAGCGCATCACGCGGAATTACTATTTTATACAGATGTGATATCAGCACAAAAACTGGGGTCGAAAAAAATGTCTCTTACGAAGGGTTGACAGATGGGTTTCGAGCCCCGGCGTCGCATATCATATCACACCGTGTCTAAGCAGATATCTATTTAGACTGGCAATTTTGTCGGGGTGCCATGAAAAACATTCACGCATGTTCTTAATATCCTGCTTTGCATGTTCAACCTCTTGCTGAAAACTTTGACCGTGACAATCGTGCTTTGCCCTTTCTGCATAACATTATGCGGGTGCCCTTACCCATTTCCGCCGTGACAGCGTCGTTAATTAACCTACGCAGACACACAGAGGCGGTCCGTCGCTGCAGTCGACGATCAAACAGTTCAGTTTCAGCAGCTGATGGGAGAGAGCAGCGGCGTTAGACGCGCGTTGTAGAGCAGCAGATCTCCAGCACGTAAATTCTGGCCGCAGCCTTGGCGAGATCGACGGATTATAAAGATAGAGAAGCTCAGTTTATATGTCACCACGAAGCTTCGGTATACACGGATACAGTCATTACTGACGAAACGATGCTATTAAACTTATCATCAGAACGCCAGTCAACGAGATGTTGATAAATGATTGTTAAAGGCCTAGTACGATGCGTGTCTTAAACACCTCCGAAATGTTTCCGTAGTAGGCTAAAATACAAATCTATACTTTCAGGTCGTATTTCTCGTTTTAGCAGTGTTGGTCGCGTCCTGCGCTTTGCAACCCGCCTAATTGGCCGCATAACCAATTTCAGCCACATCTCCAGATTATATGCTTGACGTTCTACACTGGCACGACCTCAAGCAGCGAATTGAGTATAAGATATCTACTATAATTGCCTGGAGCTGCATGCTAGGCCTTGCTCCTGCCTACCTATGTGAGCTCTTTGTAAGTGGAGGGATCGGAGCTGGACATATAGAAGTATTGGAGACTATAGTCACTACTTCATTACTGCCTGCTAGAATGTTTGTGCCTTGCTCAATTTCTCAAGTCCCTTAAATCTTTTTTAGTCGTGGCTGGGCTGGGAGCGCCTCTGAGTAGTTTCTTAAAGAGGCGCTATATAAATTGTAATAATGAATGAATGAATGAATGAATTTCCTCCAATTTCTTGTTGATCGAAGTTTCAAATATAATGCACCATTCAAAAATGAACGTATACAAACTGTGCAAACCGCTTTTATTTCCTTACCAACGATACCCAGTATAAAATTACTTATTACTCATCAGTAATTTTCAGGCTTTCACATTGAGATTGTATGCAGAAAGCGGATAATTAAATGATTAGCATTTTTCCATCATCTTGGCTTTTTCAATTGAAATAAACTGGCATATTACAGCACTTAATAAGCACTAAGCTAAGCGAATGGTCGAATTACCACTGAGTCACATTTGGAGTATTTATAACATCTGTAAAACATGTATAAAAGGTATACAACGCATACAAACACATGCACGTATTTATTTCAGAAATGCATTATTTTGACCGCCAACGTTACTGCGTCGAACTATGATCGTAATAAATTGACAATTGTGTATAGTTTCTATTTTCTGGATAACTATACCGTACGAAAACTGATTATTGACAAATCATTTTTACCGTGGTTTATGAATTGTTCAGTCACGATAAAGATGAATATCTAGTCCACACGTGGCTGCTCCGTTGCTCAAAAATGTTCCAAACACACCTATATTACTACGAGGTCATTGAGTGTATATATATATATATATATATATATATATATATATATATATATATTAATGCATTAACACTTGCGCACGCACATACAGTCCGACAGACAAAGAAGCGGATTATGACGTTATTAATAATGCATTTATAACAATGGAGATAGACGTCGTCTGTTTCCATGAAGATATCGATTGTCTTTCACATTCGCAGTGTAGAGGCCAATGAGAGAATGTTGTGCTTTAAAGAAAGCTTTAAAAGGAAGTCGGTCGTAGCGTTTGATCAGCTTCTAACAGACGCTGAACTTGTAGAGACCTGCATACCGTCGGATACTGTGAAGTGTATTCCCTCTGTTTTAGTATAGTAATAGAGTTTTGAGTACAAAGGACTGGCGTACAGCCTGCTTCACATCGAACGCTGAGTTAAAATGGCACGTGCGATGTGCATGTGCAGAACACCTGAAATCATCGCATGTGCAGAAACCCGAAATCATGTGGACCTTAGATGGGCGGTCTCCTCGTTTGTTATAGCGCTTGTGTTTGGAATGTGAATGAAACAACACTGACTACTTCCCACGCTAAGATTGGTTGGCGTCTTATTGCAAGCGTTTCTCTCTCATCTAAATGTCCTTCTACTGTCCAGTCCTTGAACTTAGGGTCACACACATGTTTATGATTACGACGTATAAAAGAAGTATTCTTCTTTATCGCCATTATAATTGTTGCAGTCTTCGTAGTAGCCGTGATCAATATCACCATCATCATCCTATTTACCTCTTTATAATAGTAAATCCTCACCATTGTCTTATTTGCCACAATCAGGGACCCTCTATTAATTATATTACTAAGTACTGTCTATTATTGTGAATCGACGTTTGCACACCTTTAAATCGTTATATAAGAAATTATTAAACGCTAATACCTTAAATTGCTCATAAGTGCTGTAATACGCCGAGCAAATTTCTGCCCATGGTAACGGCCTCTCTTGTCATAGACCCTGGTCAAATTGGAATCCTCCTAATCTGATTCAAATAGGCGATTGGGTAACTCTACTTTGCATTATCGCTGTGCATTTTAGAATAATAATTAGTTTTGTAGGCCTATCAGTGTGTCCTGAGCGCTTACTGAAGAGAAGAACACAGTCCTCTTCACATGTGCTGAATTAATTTCGACGACTTATGTGAAGAGCAAATTCTCGCAAACGGCAAACGCAAACGGCATCAAAATCGGTTCACTACTTCGCAAATTAGGGCGAATTCACAGTCATAATTATGCTGAACTGAAGAATAAACTGCATTCTTGACCCTCTCGCCTATTTCGGCATCTAGCGAACTATCTAGGAAGCGACAGGCGACGGGTTTCAAAGCCCGGCCTCACACTTGTCTGCCTACTTTGCTGCTTCAGTCCGGCTCAGACTGTCCATATGTCTGTCTGTCGGTCTGTACTTGTAAGTCTGTGTCTGACTGTAGACATGTATATCTGTCTGGCTGTATTCTCAGTCGGTTGCCATCATTTTCTTTTTATAGGAGAACATTTGTTACAAATCGTTCTGTTTATACTTTTATGATGAGCTGAAAAATGCATTGATTGACCAATTTTGGCGACGTAGCAGCATAGCAAGGACAATCGTTGCGACAGGCTTTTATATGACGCTATCATTCATTGTTCGTATGAATGAAACGTTGCCAATTATTGACACAAAAGACCTATTATACGCATTGTATATCGCTTAATATCGTTTGCTTATTAGCAATTGCATCTAATTAGACGCTAATTTAATAATCGGCATCTGCATTCTGCAACCACATGATGTCGCTATAACCATAATTACTAGTGCAAACTTTTGGCACCTTTTTTACACTAATTTAATCACACCATATATATATATTTGTCAAATTTGTTCCTTGGATTTCAGTAGGGATTGCAACTTACTATAAAGTCGACGCTTACGGATCAAAGTTATTGATACTGTATATAATGGGGAAAATATGAAAATAGAACTTATTTTTCACAAATTTTCATTTATTTCGAGCACATCTGATTGTCAAACCAGAGAGCATGTAATTGTAGCCACATTCCCTATAATATACATGTACAATGGCTTTGAAGTTCAACTTAACCGATTTGTTAAATCACCAATCCGTGGTTTCGTTGGCATTGTTTTCAAAATTTTACGATCTATTATAATAGTTCATCAACCTTTGCTAATTCAATCATCAAATTATCAGTCGATCAGAGTTTATATAGCGCCCCTTCAAGATTCTTACTCAAACTTGGTGTATTGTATCAATAAATTTATAAAGCGTCTTTCATAATGCAACTCAATCAGAGGTGCTCCCAGTGTGATTAACTCCTTAGATTCTTTACGGAGATTTTCCTCACTCTTAGCAATCGGTTAGTTGTTGGCATGCGTTGATGTTGGCCTTTTTTGTTTGTCGTCGAATACAGTAATGCTCTTTTCATGCACACCTTCAAACAGATTAAGAGCGAAGCTACTAATAAGTCCAACTTCACAACCGTAACGAATTAAATATCGTTTCTACTTGCCAGCAATCAACTTCGATGCCTTAATTTATCGACAGCTCAAGTTAACGAGTGTTACATTGTGATGATGCACTGGTTAGCAAGATGGACGATGAATTATAAACATAATATCGATGTATCTATAAATTTACATATTATTATATAAATAAATTCATACACGCACATACAGACCGTGACGACCTACAGATTATAACTCATTAATAATGCAGTTTTAACAATGAAAATCGATGTCATCTGTTTCCATGGAGATATCGATTGTCTTTCACCTTGCAGTGCAGAGACCAATGGGAGAGTATTGTGCTTTAAAGAAAGCTTTAAAAGGAAGTCGGTCGTAGCGTTTGATCAGCTTCTAACAGTCGCTGAACTTGTAGAGATCTGCATACCGTCGGATACTGTGAAGTGTATTCCCTCTGTTTCAGTAGAATAGAGTTTTGAGTACAAAGGACTGGCGTACAGCCTGCTTCACATCGAACGCTGAGTTAAAATGGCACGTGCGATGTGCATGTGCAGAACACACGAAATCATCGCATGTGCAGAAACCCGAAATCATGTGGACCTTAGATGGGCGGTCTCCTCGTTTGTTTTAGTAGCGCTCGTGTTTGGAATGTGGACGAAATAACACTCATTACTTCCCATGTCTGCATTTCCTTCTACTGTAGCCTACTGTCTTCGAACTTACGCTCACACAGAATATGGCTTAAATTGATTCAATAACCTAGCCTTTAGCAAACATCCGAAGCTATTAATAGGTCAAATTCGTAAAATGTCCAGTACGACACCCATTAATATCAGGCTCACGTGCACTGATCGTTACAAAATAGCGACAAACGACGAATCCTGGTCCACCGATAGCACCTTTAAAATACACCCACAAATTGTTCACGAGCAATCGATCAACAAAGGTTCGTCTTGTAGGCTACACCTGAGATAAGTTTTCAATTATCTTTATAAATATATGAGTTGCGATACGTCCGTGTATCCTGCCAGGACAAAATGCTACAATAATGTCACTACGCGAAAAGAAGAGATAGTGGATGGATCAAGATTTGCACAGGGCCTATGAAAACAGAGGCTGTTGCCCTAGACAGAAATTTGTTTGTTTGGCATAATACAGCGCTCAGTTTCAGGTCATGTATAAATGGCATAAAGAGGGGTTCTCTGTACAGTAGAGCTACAGTAGGCCTACGACAAAAATTGTAATATACGGACGGGTCCAAGTTGGAAGACGAAGACGTTTCAGCAGCTGTCATCTCATTCCGCAAAGATAGTGGACTCACCCAGTGGGTATGCAACGGAATTGAAGACTATCAAGTGGATCTGAAATCCTAATTCAGCACAGAACTGCAAAGAAAGTCATCAGGCGGAGAAAATCGATGGTTTGAACAATGTGCGAGAAATTCGTTTTCCATTTCAAACAATTCGTCACAGATTCCACACCCAAAACATTTTGACAACGACGCTTCTGTATCCACAGAAGATTGGACTTTGTTTATATACAGATATTTTTCATCTTTAATTCTCTGTAACTGACATTCATGTCCACATGAATCCGGATATATGCTCTTTGAGAAATCTTCATTTGGCTCATTAGAAACACCTGCATCACTAAATGTGATGAAACGATCAGAAACGCTAGCAATAACTTCAATTCCAATCTTTAGATCCTGTGGCTGAGTTCTTGCATGGAGTAGTTTAGTTTGGTCAACTCTAGAACAGCTTTTGGTAATGAATTCATTGTGTGAGTGTTGCTTCTCAGCTGCATGACTTTTTATGTGCTCCTTTAGATATTCACTGCTTGTGAATACTTCAAAACAAAACTCACATGTGTATGGCCTTTCAACAGAACAGACTCTTGTGTGCTTTTTCAGATCATTACTTTGACTAAATGTATTATCGCATAATTGACGCCTGGGTGGATTCTCTCCAGTATGAGTTCCCATATGCTTCTTCAGAAAGCTTAGATCAACAAATAATTTATGGCATATCTGGCACAAATAAGGCTTTTCACCAGAATGTTTTCTCATATGCGTTTTCAGATTACTACTGTGAGTAAATGAATTCTCACACAGCTCGCACATGTATGGTTTCTCTCCAGTATGGGTTCTCATATGCTTTTTCAGATTACCACTTTCACCAAATGATTTCTGGCATAGCTGACATCTGTACGGTTTATCTCCAGTATGGGTTCTCGTGTGCCTCTTCAGATCACTGTGATTAACAAAGGATTTCTTGCATAGCTGACACCTGTACGGTTTCTCTAGTATGTGTTCTCATATGCCTTTGCAGGGTGCCACTTTGACTAAATGATTCCTTGCATAGCTGGCACTTGTAAGGTTTCTCTCCAGTATGAATTCTCATGTGCATTTGCAAGGAACCAACTACAGTGAATGATTTCTCACACAGCTGACACTTGTATGATTTTTTTCCAATATGCAATCTCATCTGTCTTTTCAGATAGCTGTGATCAACAAATGATTTCTGACATAGCTGGCTCCTGTGTGATTTTTCACCAGTATGTGTCATCATGTGGATTGTCAGATAATTGTGATAAGGAAATGACTTTCCACATATCTGGCAATTGCAATGTTTTTCTCTCATATCAGTTCTCGTATTCGCCATCAAGTTACCCAAACAATCGAATGTACAACTGTTTTTCTCCAGAACATGTTCTTTTAAGAGTTATAATATAACATCATTTGCCATAAGTGTTCTTAACTAATTATCGTCTGTTTCATTTTTGTGCTTGACATGCATTCATCTTTGTGGCCTTTCTAATCATCATCTTATTCGAGGCAACGTTGTGGTATGAAAAAGTTCTGCAATTGTTGATATATTACTTTTCCAACACCAACAATGTCCACTGTCTCAAAATAATGATGACTCCATTTCACAGCTTTGCATTTCCGGTGATTCGAGCTTCGTCTGTGAATAGAAGTAATTTTCCGAGAATATATAGATATTCTATGATTAAATGACGAAGCTATTCATCCTCAGTAAACCAAAACACCTTATCGTTATTAACCAGTATGATTTTTAATCATACTTGAATTATAATGTTCTTGATGAGGATTAATGTTTCCACTGGTATTTGAGTACTGAAACAATGTCGTTTGCCTTCTCGTGCAGATTCTGAAAAAGATCATTAAAAATTCATTTTTAAAGTTTCGTAATATACATGTAGAACATAAATTTATTACTGCTCTTAACAGCTTAATGCGTTTAATCAGTTCGTTGTTGAGTTAGCTGAGCGAGAAGGTAGCAACAATGGCAAGACAAACCAGCTTCAACTTGTTTTTGTTAAAATGCTTTGTTTGACAGCCTACTTTCCATTTATGTGTAAAACATACTCTTAACTCAGAGGGACACAATTCTTGTCGATCTAGAAGGCCGATGTAAACGTAACGAGCGTATAAATTTTACGTCGCTAAAATACATTTTTACCGGAGTTACTACAACGAATTACTGCATGACCAAAAACTACCTATAACGACATCTAGCGGTCTAATATTCAACGAATGCACGTTGTATACGGGAGGGGATAAAATAATATTTTGCGGAAACCATTATAATCAACTCTCTCGTTGACTTACATGTATCTATCAGTAATCAATAACTGAAACGTGTTTAACCACTGAATTATACGTAAACAATTATAGAAAATTCACCAAGTGTGTGACTAAAGCAGAATTTCTCCACAGTCTGGTGTTTACTGCCCTCATGACAAAATGGCGATCGATGAAAGTGTTTCGCGTTGTTTGACAGAAACAATGAGGTTAGCAAAGTATGTCCTGTCCTCTAGCGAATAAACTTTAGCGCGCTACGTACTTGGATAAGGACTTATTTTTTTACGTTTCATAAGCTTTATAGGCAATTCATCACGCGACAAAAGTAGCAGAACAGATTTTATAAAGTCACATGTCATAATTATTATTGCCATCAAATAAACCTGATAGTGCTCCGAATCAATATTTCGTGGACGAGTTGTCGGTGGACAAGTTGTCGTGACACCATTCCAAATCCATTGTATTAATGACGAAAAATCGACAAAGTTAACTATCTTATAGGATAATTATAAAAACCGACAATTCAACTATCGCATAATTTTATGTAAAAATGAAATACTAGGCCTAATCGTAATTGTAGACCCTGCCGTTGTGGTCTTATTTCAAAACTTATTTTTTAGTGTCGATACTGTAATTTTGATTCACCCGAATTAACTTCGGAATTATTTCAGTGGTGCACATACACACTTTTATCAATTCTTTTCATCAACCTGACTCGTATTCGACCAATGCTGAAACCTATGGAATGTTAAATAATTTACGACGCGAAAATACTTTTAATTCATCATTCATCTCGTTAACTAGCAAGTCAATAGATTCATTTGACATGAACACATTGGTGTCGTCAGCGAACATGATGAAATGAAGTAGGCCTAGTGACTAAGTGTTCGAGATATCATTGACATATAGCAAGAATAATAGGGCACATAATATTGAGCCTTGTGGCACACCACATATGACTTCAGATATAAACGAGACATGCCCATTATATGAGCCTTCTATCTTTTAAGTAGTCTGTTAGCCAGTCAAAACATATGCCTCTTATGCCGTAGTGCACAAGAGACATTTTATTGTCTCATACAACTAGTAAAATTTTTGCAACAGAAACACCAGCCACCAGTATAGTTGCTACAAAAGTTTATATGCATATTCATATGATTCTAATGCGATTGCAATTATAATAATGATATTATTGCAATGCATACTGTATTTTAAAACATTAATTTAATTAATTAATTAATTAATTACCATTCTTCCATTCAATTTCGTCATAGGAAATGTTTATTGATATCACATCGTAATGCTTTGTGGGGCACGGTGGTGTAGTAGTGGCGTCATTGCCTTGGAGCCGGAAGGTTCGAGGTTCGAATCCACCTTGCCGCGTAAGGACCTTCGGCAAGTCCTTCACTCACAATTGCTCAGCGCTTCGGCGTGAAACTTCGATGCAGTGTCCGCTATGCCTTCGGGAGCGCCTCTGAGTAGTGAGAGCTTGAAGGGGCGCTATAACAAGTGCACATACAAACAAAACAAATAAACAAATAAAGCTTTAAACAACAGCATTTCCACAAATGCATTGAAGTAAATTTTAATTTTAGATCATAAAGTACTCTTTTAAACTGTTCATGCTTCTGTCATGTTTTTTTTTAAAATCATTAATTTGCAGAGCATACACACAAGCGCGTGCACACAAGCACAAAAAACGTGCGCATGCACACACACACAGAGACATTTGCTTCTTTAGTACCAAAAGCATATACCATTTTGAATTCATTTACAGCAATTATCAATTATATCAATTATCCAGTCTGACAATTCATATACACTTCTGTGAGAAGAAGGTAAAACCTAAGATGTGTGTTGCTCCTTTACTTCCTACAAAGAATGTCTGCTCTGTAAAAAAGTATGAGGTGAATGTGGTACATTCTGTTATCTAGAGCAGTGGTGCACAACCTTTTTCAGCCAAGAGCCACTAATCGATTTCTTAAACCCTTCGGGGGTAAAACAAGTGTGACAACTCAGACTATGTAATGGCAATATGAATCCACGTCAAATTTATTAAGATGACATACGCAGTAAAACACAAGTGAAAATAAATGTTAAGAGTTGTATAGAAAGGGAACTTATAGCATTTCTATGTTGCCACAAAATAATAGTTTTCCAGTGACCACACAGTGCGCATATCAGTATGATGGTCGCGGCTGCATTTCTGCAACTAGCTTAGAGATGTCAGGTTGAATGTTTATAGTTGACAGACACAGAATTTCTTTGAGATGGTCGTCAGATAGTTGATTCGGTGTGCTATTTTTGTTCAGCTTCATCTGTGAAAATGTCAGTGCACAGCGATAGGTGCTTCCTTCCACACATGCTTGCGTGAACAAGAGCATTGTCTTTCAGATTAATAAATATAGCTGGAAGAGACTTGTAAAAGTCAAGCAAAGTTTTGTCTCTGTAAGCAGCATGCATTGCATCCGATGACTGGAGATCAATAAGTTTGAAGTTCTGGTAATCTGGAGACATATTGTCCATTGAAACAGCAAAGGGAACTGCAAAGATTTGCATCTGCTGTCTGCACTGTTCAAAGTCTTGAAAACGACAGTCAAAAGAATGGATCAGAGCCTCCACCGGATGTGGCCTGCGGGCCGGACGATGTGCACCAGTGATATAGAGGCTGTTTTCAACTGTATGTGCAATCCTAATTCAGCACAGGTCTGCAAAGAATTTCATCAGGTGGAGAATATTGATGGCTTGAACAATGCTCCAGAAATTCGTTTTCCATTTCAAACAGTTCGTCACAGATTCCACACCCAAAACAATTCAACAAAGATGCATCTCTATCCACAGAAGATTGGTCTTTGCTTATATGCAGACATTTTCCATCTTTGATTCTCTGTAACTGACCTTCATTTACACATGAATTCGGACATATGTTCTTTGAAACACCTCTATTTGGCTCATCAGAAACACCAGCACTACTAAATGTGATGAAACGATCAGACACGTTAGCAATAACTTCAATTCCAATCTTTAGATCCTGTGGCTGGGTTTTTACATAGAGTTCAGTTTGCTCCACTGTAGAGCATGACTTTGTAATCGATTTATTGAGTGAGTGTTGCTTCTCAGCTGCATGAATTCTTCTGTGTTTCTTTAGATATCCACTTGTTGTGAATCCTTCAGAACAAAACTCACATGCGTATGGTCTTTCAACAGAATGGCACCTACGTGGTTTCTCTCCAGTATGGAATCTCGTGTGCTTCTTCAGATGGCTGTAATCAATAAATGATTTCTGGCATAGTTGGCATATATATGGCTTTTCACCATAATGTTTTCTCATGTGCAATTTTAGATTACTACTGTCACTAAATGATTTCTTGCACAGCTGACACTTGTACGGTTTCTCTCCAGTATGGGTTCTCATATGTCTTTTCAGATATCTACCTTGACCAAATGATTTACGGCATAGCTGGCACCTGTAAGGTTTCTCTCCGGTATGCGTTATCATGTGCATTTTCAGGGTGCCACCTTGACTAAATGATTTCTTGCACAACTGACACTTGTATGGTTTTTCTCCAGTATGCAATCTAATGTGCCTTTTCAGATGGCCGTGTTCAATAAATGATGTCTGGCATAGCCGGCATCTGTATGATTTTTCACCAGTATGGGTTCTCATGTGCATTTTCAGATTGCTACCACGACTAAATGATTTCGCACATTGCTGACACCTGTAGGGTTTCTCTCCAGTATGTGTCCTCATGTGGATTTTCAGATAATTGTGAGCAGCAAACGATTTCTGACACAGCTGGCATTTCTGTGATTTTTCACCAGTATGCGTTCTCATGTGCATTTTCAGAGCACTATTATAATTAAATGATTTCTCACATTGCTGACACCTGTAGGGTTTCTCTCCAGTATGTGTCCTCATGTGGATTTTCAGATAATTGTGAGCAGCAAACGATTTCTGACACAGCTGGCATTTCTGTGATTTTTCACCAGTATGCGTTCTCATGTGCATTTTCAGAGCACTATTATAATTAAATGATTTCTCACATTGCTGACACCTGTAGGGTTTCTCTCCAGTATGTGTCCTCATGTGGATTTTCAGATAATTGTGAGCAGCAAACGATTTCTGACACAGCTGGCATTTCTGTGATTTTTCACCAGTATGGGTTCTCATGTGCATTTTCATAGCACTATTATAATTAAATGATTTTTCACATTGCTGACACCTGTAGGGTTTCTCTCCAGTATGTGTCCTCATGTGGATTTTCAGATAATTGTGAGCAGCAAACGATTTCTGACACAGCTGGCATTTCTGTGATTTTTCACCAGTATGGGTTCTCATGTGCATTTTCATAGCACTATTATAATTAAATGATTTCTCACATTGCTGACACCTGTAGGGTTTCTCTCCAGTATGTGTCCTCATGTGGATTTTCAAATAATTGTGATAATGAAATAACTTTCCACATATCTGGCAATTGCAATGTTTTTCTTTCATATCAGTTCTCGTATTCGCCATCAGGCTACCCAGACAATCGTTTTCTCCAGGACAGGTTCATTTAAGAGCTATCATATAACATCCTTTGCCATAAGTGTTCTTAAATAATTATCGTCTGTTTTATTTATGCTTGACACGCATTCATCTTTGTGGCCTTTCAAATCATCATCTTATTCAAGGCATCGTTGTGGTATGAAAAAGTTCTGCAATTGTTGATATATTACTTTTCAAACACCAACAATGTCCAATGTCTCAAAATAATGATGACTCCATTTCAGAGCTTTGCATTTCCGGTGATTCGAGCTCCGTCTGTGAATAGAAGTCATTTTCCGAGAATATATAGATATTCTATTATTAATTTATGAAGCTATTCATCCTCCGTAAACCAAAACGGGTCTAGGACTTTACCCCCCGGCCCATTACCCCCCTGCCATTACCTCCCTGTCATTACCCCCCCGACCATTACCCCCCGTAGGACATTACCCCCCTGCCATTACCCCCCGTATGTATGTATGCATGCATGCATGCATACATGCATGCATGTATGCATGCATGCATGCATGCATGTATGTATGTGTGTGTGTTTGTATGTATGTATGTATGTATGTATGTATGTATGTATGTATGTATGTATGTATGTATGTATGCATACATACATACATACAAACATACATACATACATACATACATACATACATACATACATACATACATACATACATAATTATGCATGCATACATACATACATACATCCATATTTACATACATACATACATACATACATACATACATACATACATACATACATACATACATACATACATACATACACACATACATACATATGTATGCACACATGCATACATGCATACATGCATACATGCATACATACATACATACATACATACATACATACATACATACATACATACATACATACATACATACATACATACGTACATACATACATACATACATACATACATACATACATACATACATGCATACATACAAACACACATGCATACATGCATGCATACACTTGACCCAAATGTAAACGACCGGGGGGGGGGTAATGGCAGGGGGTAATGTCCTACGGGGGGGGGGGGGGGGGTAATGGTCGGGGGAAAATGGCAGGGGGGTAATGGCAGTGGGGTAATGGGCCGGTGTAAAGGTTTCAAATTACCCCCTCCTAAACATTACCCCCCGGTAACTTGAAACCGGTCTCAGATTATCCCCCCGGAAACTATATTTGCATCAATCATCGCATTTATTTCACTAATAAAATCAGAAAAATCATCCCGCTTCTTGTTTTGGTCTGCAGAATATCATCCGTCATCCTACTTCGTGTTTTGTTATCAATATTTTGATCCGAAAAAAATAATAGCCTCGACGCCATTTTCTCCACGTAAACTTCAGCGGCGATTAGTATTTTAGTTACAGATGAAAATATTGATAACAAACCACGAAGTGGGATGATGGATGAAAATCTTCAGACCAAAACAAGAAGCGGGATGATTTTTCCGATAATTTTAGTGCAATAAATGCGATGATTGGTCCAATTTACAGTTTTCAGGGGGGTAATGTTTAGGAGGGGGTAATCTGAAACCTTTACACCGGGGGTAATATCCGGATACCACCAAAACACCTTATCGTTATTAACCAGTATGATTTTTAATCATACTTGAATTATAATGTTATTGATGAGGATTAATGTTTCCACTGGTATTTGAGTACTGAAACAATGTTGTTTGCCTTCTCATGCAGATTCTGAAAAAGATCATTAAAAATTCAATTTTAACGTTTAGTAATATGGAACATAAATTTATTACTGCTCATAAGAGGCTAATGCGTTTAATCAGTTAGTTGTTGAGTTAGCTGAGCGAGTAGTTAGCAGCAATGGCAAGACAAACCAGCTTCAACTTGTTTTTGTTAAAATTCTTTGTTTTACTTTCTGCCTAACAGCCTACTTTCCATTTCTGTGTAAAACAGACTCTTAACTCAGAGGGACATAATTCTTGTCGATCTAGAAGTTCGATGTAAACGTAACGAGCGCATAAATTTTACGTCGCTAAAATACATTTCTACCGGAGTTACTATAACTGCATGACCAAAAAGGTGTCACGACAACTCGTCTACCGACAACTCGTCTAACGACAAGTGGTCTCCGGACAATTCGTCTAACGACAACTGGTCTACTGGCAACTGATCCAGCGCTTGAGAAATGGAAGCTGGATGACAGTTTTTAGAGGTGAAGTGGAGGTTGGATTGATGAAAAAGCGCAAGAGAAATGGAATCTGGATGATGGTTCTTTTACAGGTGAAATAGAAGCTGGATTGACGAAAATAACGCATGATAAATAAAAGCCGGATGAAGGTATTTCTAGATCTCAAATAGAAGCTGGATTGATACGAAAACCGCTTAGGTAATGAAGCTGGATGAGGGTATTTTTGCATCTGAAATAGAAGCTGAATTGCCTAAAATAACAGGCAAGAAATAGAAGCTGGATGGAGGTATTTTTTAGATTTGAAGTAGAAATGGGTGTATGTCGAAATACATGAATTAAAATCATCAATCCAGCTTCCATTTACGCTAAAAACCCATTTTGTAGATCCAGCTTCTATTTCAGCAATACTATTCATCTGTAGACCAGTTGTCGTTAGACCAATTGTCCGGAGACGAGTTGTCGGTAGACGAGTTGTCGTTAGACGAGTTGTCGTTAGACGAGTTGTCGTGGAACCGACCGAAAACTACCTCCAACGATATCTAGCGGTCTAATATTCAACGAATGCACGTTGTCTACGGGAGGGGATAAAATAATATTTTGCGGAAACCATTTTGGTAAACGTGGCGATTAGCGTCGTAAATTATTTTCATGCTTATAATGATTCAAAAAGCGCCAGAAATTATTCCGAACAGCGTACATTTGACAAACTCATCGAACAGCATGCTTAAAATTTGTTAAGAACAAGAATATTGATAGAAAATACGTTTTTAAAATGTCACATCTCACATGCGAAATCGCCGTTCGAACCGCCTTTAAACCACAACATCTGACCGGAAGTTGGGGTACGCGCCCAAACCATAGATGTATATGGGACTATAAAAAACGTGTAGGCCTACGTCAAGGCTTCGGACCTAAGTTCAAAATGAGAAATGGAAGCTGGATGAAGGTATTTCTAGATGTGAAATAGAAGCTGGATAGACGAAAATAACGCTTGAGAAAAAGAAGCCGGATTGATGAAAAAACGCCTAAGTAATGGAAGCTGGAGGAGGGTAATTTCATATCTGAAATAGAAGCTGGGTTGACGAATTTAACACTTGAAAAATGAAAGCTGGATGAAGGTATTTTATGGCTGAAATAGAAGCTGGATTGATGAAAATCTTCTCAATTAAATAGGAGCTGGAAAAAGGAAATCTTCTTGATTAAATTGGAGCTGGATGATGAAAAATAACTTTTATTGAAACAGAAGTTGGATTCATAAAACATCTGATGCAATTGAAAAAGCTCGACTTTTACTTACTTATTAATTTTTGCGTGAGGTCTTATTGCACGATTTCCGCACGCAACTTCCGGAAAGGGTGAGCATTGAATAACGACTTCGATCGGCGGTTTGTTATGACAAAACATTACAATTTTTCAATCGATTTCCTTCTTTAAAAAAAATTCTAAGTATAATAATACATCAGTTAGGCAATAGCACGTTGGCATAAATATTTAAATACATTTTTGGGCCATTATAAGCGTGAAAATAATTTACGACGCTAATCGCCACGTTTACCACCATTTTATTCAACTCACTCGTTGACTTACATGTATCAAGTGCATGACTAAAACAGAATTTCTAAACAATCTGGTGATTACTAACAGCAGCTGCTGTCCTCATCACAAAATGGCGAGCGATGAAAGTCTTTCGCTCTAACGACATAAAGGGTGAGCTTAGCAAAGCATGTCCTGTCCTCTACCGAATAAACTATAACGCTATGGTACTTTCATTATAATATTATTCAACCTGGTCGTTTTCAAAGGCACTTTTGCCTCACACCCTGAAGACAAAGCCTGACCAACCAGACGATCATTCTTCAATTAATAATAGTTCATAAGTCCTTGGGGGAATGAAGGGTGTCACGACAACTCGTCCACAGACAACTGGTCCACCGACAACTCGTCCACCGAAATAGAAGCCGGATTAACGAGAGAGCGCTTGAGAAATGGAAGCTGGATCAAAGTTCTTTATTTACGAAATAGGAGCTCGGTTTATGAAAAAATTCTAATGGTTTTCTTGCTTAAATAGAAGCTGATTTGACGATTTTCATCATGTGCTCAACATGCATCCAGCTTCTGTTTCAGATAGAAAAAACTTGATCCATATTCCATTTCTTAAGCGGTTTTTCATCAATCCAGCTTCTATTTCACCTGTAAAACCCTTCATCCAGCTTCCATTTCTCAAGCGTTTTCTCATTAATCCGGCTTCTATTTCGGTGGACGAGTTGTCGGTGGACCAGTTGTCCGTTGACGAGTTGTCGTTGGACGAGTTGTCGTTGGACCAATTGTCGTGGAACCGAATGAAGTACCTCAGGGCAAAAAAATTAATAATAAATTTTCTTTATTGAAACGCCTGCAAGACGCACTGCGTTTTACATTTACAAGGTATGCAGTGATCTTAATTAAACTTAAATACCAACTGAGCAGACAGCTTTGCAATTAGGCCTACAATGGCGCTAATAACAGCCTACAAATCAAATCCGCCCAACGGGGGCTCGAACCTGCTACCTCTCGCACTCTTGGTCAGCGTGTTAACCATTACTCTACAGGACCTATTTTTTAACGTTTCATAAGCTTAATAGGAAATTGTGTGGGGTTGGGCCCGTAGCTCAGTTGAGAGAGCGCTGGTCGATAAACTGAAAGTCATACACGCGACCCAAAGCATTGGCCTAAAGGTTTCAAATTACCCCTCCTAACCATTACCCCTCTGCAAACTGAAAATTACATCAATCATCGTATTTATTGCAAACAAATATCCGAAAAAATCATCCAGCTTCTTGCTTTGGTCTGAAGATTTTCATCCGTCATCCCACTTCTTGGTTTGTTTGCAATATTTTCATATGTAACTCAAATACTAATCGCCGGAGAAGTTACAATGGAGAAATGGCTTCGAGGCTATTATTTTTTACAGATAAAAAAATTGTCTCATTTTAAATTAAACGAATATAGGCATACAACAAAGCCGTTGAAGACAGTTCAAATAAGTGTACAGACCAGTAAAAAAGCTCATAGCATCCGAGTAATACAGCTAAAGGGTTTTCTCAGCGGAGCTCTATGTTCTGATTAACATTCAATTTTTAGACAACATAAAGTAGTCCATCTGCCACTCTTTGTATTTTACACATTGTTAAAATGAATTTAATGTAAACTAACAGTACTATTGAACATTTTATTGTATCGTACAACTAGTAATTACAATAGAAACACCAGCTAAAAAGTTTATATATGCATATTCGTATGATTCTAAAGCGATTGCAATTATAATTATATTATTGCATACTGTATTTTAAGACATTAAATTCATTAATTAATTATTTACCAGTCTTCCATTCAATTACATCCTAGGAAATGTTTATTGATATCACATCTAATTCTTTAAACAACGGCAATTCCACAAGAACATGCAAGTAAATTTTAATTTTAGATTATAAAGTACTCTTTTCAACTGTTCATGTTTCTATCATGCTTTAAAATAAATTTCATTAATTTTCAGAGCATACACACACGCGTGCACACACAAGCACAGAAAAAACGTGTGCGTGCACACACACACACACAGAGCCATCTTCTTCTTCGGTATCAAAAGCATCTACTATTTTTAATTCATTTACAGCAATTATCAATTCTAAATGTCGTATACACTTCTGTGAGATGAAGGTAAACCTAAGATGTGTGTTGCTCCTTTATTTCCTACACAGAATGTCTGCTCTCTAAAAAGTATGAGATGAATGTTGGTACATTCTGTTATCTAGAGCAGTGGTACACATCCTTTTTCAGCCAAGGGCCACTAATCGATTTCTTAAACCCTTCGAGGGCCAAACAAGTGTGACAACTCAGACTATGTAATTGTAATATAAATGCATGTCAACTTTATTAAGATGACATACACAGTAAAACACAGTAAAACACTAAGGGTTGTATAGAAAGGGGACTTGTAGCATTTCTATGTTGCCACAAAATAATAGTTTTGCAGTGACCACACAGTGCGCCTGTCAGTGTGCAAGTAGCTTATAGAGATGTCGGGTTGAATGTTTGTTGTTGACAGACACAGAATGGTCGTCAGATAGTTGATTCCGTGTGCTATTTTTGTTCAGCTTCATCTGTGAAAATGTCTGTTTACAGCGATAGGTGCTTCCACACATGCTTGCGTGAACATGAGCAATGTCCTTCAGATTAATAAATGTCGCTGGAAGAGACTTGTAAAAGTCCAGCAAAGTTTTTTCTCTGTAAGCAGCATGCATTGCATAAGATGACTGGAGATCAATAAGTGCCACCTGGTAATCTGGCGACATCTTGTCCATTGAAACAGCAAAGGGATCTGCAAAGATTTGAATCTGTTAAAAGTCTCAAAAACGACAGTTGAAAGAATGGATCAAAGCCTCCACCCGGATGTGGCCTGCGGGCCGGACGTTGTGCACCACTGATCTAGAGGCTGTTTTCAACCCTATGTGCAATCCTAATTCAGCGCAGGTCTGCAAAGAATGTCATCAGGTGGGGAAAATTGATGGCTCGAACAATGCTCTAGAAATTCGTTTTCCATTTCAAGCAGTTTGTCACAGATTCCACACCCAAAACATTTCGACAAAGACGCATCTGTAATCACCGAAGATTTCACTTTGTTTATATGCAGACATTTTCCATCTTTAGTTCTTTGTATCTGACCTGCATGTCTACATGAATCCGGACATATGTTTTTTGAGAAATCTTCATTTGGCTCATCGCAAACACCTGCATCACTAAATGTGATAAAACGATCAGACACGCTAGCAATAACTTCTATTCCAATCTTTAGATCCTGTGGCTGCTGGGATTTTGCACGGAGCTTAAATTGCTCAGATGTAAAACAGCTCTTCGTAATTGATTTATTGCATGAGAGTTGCTTCTCAACTGCATGACTTTTTATGTGTTTCTTTAGATAAACATGTTTTGCAAATACTTCCAAACACAACTCACATGTGTACAGTCTTTCAACATAATGGGTTCTCGTGTGCTTCTTCAGATTACTAATTTGATTAAATGAGTTCTCATATAATTTACATCTATGTGGTTTTTCCACAGTATGAGTTCTCATGTGCCTCTTCAGATCACTCTGAGAAATAAATGATTTCTGGCATATCTGGCACATATATGGCTTTTCACCAGTATGGGTTCTCATATGCCTTTTCATATGACAATCTTGAGCAAAGCTGATCTGACATAGCTGACAATGGTATGGTTTCTCTCCAGTATGGGTTCTCATGTGCCTCTTCAGATCACTCTGAGTAACAAATGATTTTTGGCATATCTGGCACATATATGGCTGTTCGCCAGTATGGGTTCTCATGTGCCTCTTCAGGCCACTCTGAGTAACAAATGATTTCCGGCATATCTGGCAAATATATGGCTTTTCACCACTGGTATGGGTTCTCATGTGCTGTTTCAGATTACTACCTGCAATAAATGATTTTTTGCATAGCTGGCACCTGTACGGTTTATCTCCAGTATGAGTTCTCATGTGCAGTTGCAAGGAACCACCTGCAGAGAATGATTTCTCACACAGCTGACACTTGTATGGTTTTTCCCCAGTATGCAATCTCATGTGTGTTTTCAGATAGTCGTTATTAGCAAATGATTTCCGACATAGTTGGCACCTGTGTGATTTTTCACCAGTATGTATCTTCATGTGCCTTTTCATCTTACTACTATAAATAAATGATTTCTCACATTTTTGACAGCTGTAGGGTTTCTCTCCAGTGTGTGTCCTCATGTGTTTTTTCAGATAACTGCACTCAGCAAATGATTTCTGACATAGCTGGCACATGTAAGGTTTCTCCCCAGTATGCGTTCTCATGTGGATTTTCAGATTACTGTTAAAAGGAAATGATTTCCCACATATCTGGCACCTGTAAGATTTATCCACAGCATGCGTTATCATGTGCCTTCTCATATTACTACCATAAATAAATGATTTCTCACATTGTTGGCATCTGTAAGGTTTCTCTCCAGTATGCATTCTCATGTGAATTTTCAGATAATTGCGAGAAGCATATGATTTTCCACATATCTGGCAATTGCAACGTTTTTCTCTCATATCGGCTCTCGTATTCGCCATCAGGTAACTCAATTAATCGATTGTATCACTCATCATCATCATCATAAACCGTGGGCTCATCGCCCGTAGGTGTCCGACGCCATTTTCACCATATTCTTCCACAGTTCTCTTTCCAGTGCGATGTGGCTCAGCTCTTGCAGTGATGTTCCGCACCAGTCTATTAAATCATCCGCCCATTCTCTATGTGGTCGCCCTCTTTTGTTTCGCCCGTCCTTCAATCCAAACACCAATGTCTTTATTTTTCTGTCGTTACTCATTCGGCATATTGTATCACTGCTAAGTTCTAAAGTTCAGGTTCTCTCTAAAGCTCCTAGATGACAACATTTGCAACAAGTGTTTTGAAATAATTATCATCCGTTTCATTACACTTGGTTCGAATTCACCTTTGAAGCCTTTCAAATCGTCTTACTCAAGGTAACATCGTGGTTCGAATTTGTAAATCATGAGATGCATGGTGTTCCCTGCAGTCTATTGAATTTCTAAAAAGTCCTCCATTTGTTGATATCAAAGCCTTTCCAACACAAACAATATCTAGTGTCTCACATTAATAATAACTTCATTTCAGCTTGCATTTCAGATGCTTACAAGAAAGATTCATGCTTCGTCTGCTAATAGAAGTCATTCTGCTAGTATATAAAGATACTCTATGATGATATGCTGAAGCAATTCAGACTCCGTATACCACAACACATCAAAGTTATTGATCAGTATGATTTCAATCATACATGAATTACAATGTTCTTGATAAGAATGGTTCAACTGAAATGTGAAGCATCGAATTGACGTTGATTGTCTTCTCATGAAGATTCTAAAATAAAATTCGTAAAAATTATAATTTTAAGGTTTAGTAGTACCAGCAGAAAATTATTACTGCTCACACCAGTTTAATTAGTCGAGTTGGCTAAGCAAATATTTAGTAACGCTGGCAAGACATCTATACTTCTTTTATTAATTTCTCTGCATGAATGGTTACCTGCCTAAACAGCCTTCAGGCGACAATTTCATTTGTGTAAAAACTCAGAAGAACACACTTCCCAAAAAGTAAGATTAAAGGACAAACTTAAATCAAACTATCTCAGGTTTTTATGATAGCCTTAAAAGTAGCACAGTTAAAAATAATATTGATAAATTTGCTTATAGGCTATTACATTATGTCCTAAAACTTCTAAAATATAATTGTGAATTAAAACTATCTGCTGCTAACAAACACATTTAATACGGAAACAACAAGTGGATTGATTAAGGTAAGCGTGCAAAAAGCATTGCAAATTATACGCCATTGCATACATGTAGGTTTCAGCGTCGGTTGAATAGAAGCGGGATTGTCAAAAACACAATTCTTGCTGTCCATAAATTACGAATGGCTGGAGTGTCGACAAAAGAATTGGGTGGGACATTTGCTAAGAGGTGACTCACTGCAGAAAGAAATAATTGAAGGAAGATTGGAGGGAAAGCGATGCAGAGGAAGGCCTAGACAAAAACTGCTGGACGGGATGATGGAAGATGGATACAGAGAACTGAAGGACATGGCACAACAGCGTGAAAAGTGGAAACATTGGACGTTTGGACCTGCCACTTGGCAGAGAACATAAAGAAGAAGAAGGAGTGTCGGGGTCACCGGATTTAGGCGATTTGAGTAACGATGCGCGTATTGTACATGTACGAGTTTCAAGAAAGATAGAAGTCGAATAATCCCAATTTCTTTATCCACTGAATTATACGCACAGAATTATAGAATCTAACCAAGTGCGTGACTAAAGAAGAATTTCTCCATAATCTTACGTTTACAGTAACTGTCCTCAACACAAAATGGCGAGCGATGAAAATGTTTCGCTCTAACGACAGAAAGGATGAGCTTAGCAAACTATATCCTGTCCTCTAGCGAATAAACTTTAACGCGCTACGGTACTTGGATAAGGACTTATATTTAAAATTTCTACGCATCGATAGTGAAGCTAAACTTTACCAAATTAGCTCAAACAAAAGTTTATATCATGACGATTCAAAACATCATGCTACAAAAAGTAGCAGAACAGATTTTATAAAGTCACATTTCCCAAAATTATTATTATTGACATCAGATAAACCGGTGTAAAGGTTTCAAACTACCCCCTCCTAAACATCCTACCCTGCAAACTGCAATTCGCATCAATCTCGCATTTATTGCACTAAAAAATAAGAAAAATGATCCCGCGTCTTGTTTGAGTCTGAAGATTTTCATCCGTTTCGTTCGTGGTTTGTTATCAATATTCTCTTCTGTAACTGAATTACTAAATCGCCGCTGAAATTACATGGAGAAATGGCATCGAGGCTATTATTTTTTTTCGATTAAAATATTGATAACAAACCACGAAGTTCGATGACACATGAAAATCTTCAGACCAAAACAAGAAGTGGGATGATTTTTTCCCTTTTAATGCAATAAATGCGATGATTGATGCAAATCTTGTTTCCGGGGGGGGGGTAGTCTGAAACCGGTTTCCAGTTACCGGGGGGGGGGGAATTTTTAGGAGGGGGTAATTTGAAACCTTTACACCGGCATTAGCCCGATAAAAACACAGTTTTGAATTTGAACAAAATGCTCCAGGAAGATCCCAGGAAGCAGACGTAGCTCATGGGCCGCCAATTTCAGACAACTGGCCCCACCACAGAAAAGGCTCCATTCTGTGTGGTTGGTGTTCGTGCGAATGGAACCAAAAGCATTCCATTCTGTGCAGAACGGGAAGAACGGTGACCTCTGATCTATGTGTACAGCAAAAGAGCCTTTGGATCGGTATTGTATTAAATGAGCTGCATGGGGAGGAAGCCAGTGTAGCGGCTCCAGCATATAGCTGGAAACATGACCAGAAATCTAGAAAACCACAGGATGTTATCTTGCAAATTTGTGATGTGGTGTTTGACTTTGTCTTACACACCTTTGCAAATTATTATGCAGACACAATAAAATGTGTTCATGCTGCACTCTTTTATATGAAATCGACGTACGTCGACTGAAAAAAAAATGTAGTCAACGGCCAATGATGTCATACGACGACGCTAAACTGTGGAAAAAGTCAACTGAAGTTCGGTTGAAGTTATGTTAACGGTGTTTAATGAAAGGTTGTCATAGTCAAACGTTTAACGCTAAATGGATGGATCCAGATTTGACGAGGGCCTATGACAACAGAGCCCGTTGGTCTCGACCGAAATTAGTTTGGCATATCACAGTACATTTTTATATTGCTGTTATAATTTTCTTGACTAACAGATCCATTTTTAAAACTTACAACTTCCTCTTAACATTCTGAATGGCATTGACATCATTACTCAAAAAATCAATTTGATTATAATACTGCAAAAATTAAAGTAAGAACTGTAAGATCGACGTTTATTTCAACAGAGAAAAATTACGCTTGATACCAAATAGTCATAAAACAGTGATTTAATTAATCACGAAAAATGACGTAGGCCTATGCTACTTACAGGGGTGTATTATTAATGGAAAGCTGTTAGACACAATTTTGCTTCTTTCACAACAAAGTCATAGACTATTATGAAGACTCATTGTAATTTTCCAGTCGTATACAAAATATTGATAGGCGAAGATAAAACCTAAGGTATGTATTAGGCCTACCTATGTTTCTTGCATAGCTGGCACTTGTTTGCTGTGTAAATAATCTCAAACAAATGTGGTGCAATCTCAAATCTAGAATTTGTTTTCAGCTCTATGTTTATGTTCAACTCTAATTCAGTGCTGGTCTGCAGAAAAAGTCATCAGTTGGAGACAATTGATGGCTTGAACAATGCTCTAGAAATTCATTTTCTATTTCCTGCAATTCGTCACAAATACCACAACCAAAAGGCCTCTCTGTATAAACAGAAGATTGGTGCTTGCTTGTATGCAGATATTTTCCATCTATAAGATTCTGCAACTGATCTGCATCTTCACATGAATCTGGATAGTTGTTCTTTGAGAAACTTTCACTTGACTCGTCAATAACACCTGCACTACTGAATGTGACGGAACGATAAGACACGTTAGCAATAACTTGATTTCCAATGTTTAGATCCCATGGCTTGGTTCTGGCATGGAGTTTAAACAGCTCCACAGTAGAACAGCTTTTCGTAATCGATTTATTGCATAAGAGTTGCTTCTCAGCTGCATGAATTCTTTTGTGCTGTTTTAGATATCCACTTGTTGTGAACCCATCAGAACAAAACTCACATGTGTATGGTCTTTCAACAGAATGGGTTCTCGTGTGCCTCTTCAGACCACTCTGATCAACAAATGATTTCTGGCATATCTGGCACATATATGGCTTTTCACCAGTATTGGTTCTCATGTGCTTTCTCAGATCACCACCATGTTTAAATGATTTCTGGCATAACTGACACCTGTACGGTTTCTCCCCAGTATGGGTTCTCATGTGCTTTTTCAGATGACCACCTTGTTTAAATGATTTCTGGCATAGCTGACACCTGTACGGTTTCTCCCCAGAATGGGTTCTCATGTGCTTTTTCAGATGACCACCTTGTTTAAATGATTTCTGGCATAGCTGACACCTGTACGGTTTCTCTCCAGTATGAGTTCTCATGTGCGTTTGCAAAGAACCACCTGCAGTGAATGATTTCTTGCACAGCTGACACTTGTATGGTTTTTCCCCAGTATGGACTCTCATGTGTTTTTTCAGATCGCTGTGATCAACAAATGATTTCTCACAATGTTCGCACGTGTAAGGTTTCTCCCCAGTATGCGTTCTCATGTGAATTTTCAAAACACTACTATAATTAAATGATTTATCACATTGTTGGCACCTGTAAGGTTTCTCTCCAGTATGTATTCGCATGTGCCTTTTCATATCACTATTACGATTAAACGATTTCCCACACTGCTGACACCCGTAAGGTTTCTCTCCAGTATGTATTCTCATGTGGATTTTCAGATAATTGTGAGAAGCAAATGATTTCCCACACATCTGGCAATTGCAATGTTTTTCTCTCATATCGGTCATTGCATTCGCCATCAGGCCACTCAAACAATCGATTGTATCGCTGCTTTCTGAAATACAGGTTCTCTCCAAAGCACTTAGATGACAACTTTTGCAAAAGGTGTTCTGAAATAATTATCATCCGTTTTGTTTACACTTGGTTCGAATTCGTCTTTGCAGCCTTTCTAATCGTCTTATTCAATAACGTCGTAGTATGAATTTGTTAAACATCAGCTGCATGGTGTTCCCTGCAGTCTATTGAATTTCTAAAAAAGTCCTCCATTTGTTGATATCAAAGCCTTTCCAACAGAAACAATGTCTAGTGTCTCACATTAATGATAACTCCATTTCATCTTGCATTTCAGATGCTTACAAGAAAGATTCATTCTTCGTCTGCTAATAGAAGTCATTCTGCTAGTATATAAAGATACTCTATGATGATATGCTGAAGCAATTCAGACTCCGTATACCACAACACATCAAAGTTTTTGATCAGTATGATTTCAATCATACATGAATTACAATGTTCTTGATAAGAATGGTTCAACTGAAATGTGAAGCATCGAATTGACGTTGGTTGTCTTCTCATGAAGATTCTAAAATAAAATTCGTAAAAAATATAATTTTAAGGTTTAGTAGTACCAGCAGAAAATTGTTACTGCTCACACCAGTTTAATTAGTCGAGTTGGCTAAGCAAATATTTAGTAACGCTGGCAAGACATATATACTTCTTTTATTAATTTCTCTGCATGAATAGTTACCTGCCAAAACACCTTGCAGGCTACAATTTCATTTGTGTAAAAACTCAGAAGAACACACTTCCCAAAAAGTAAGATTAAATGACAAACTTAAATCAAACTATCTCAGGTCTTCATGATACTCTTAAAAGTATCACAGTTAAAAATAATATTAATTTTTATAAATTTGCTTATAGGCTATTACATTATGTCCTAAAACTTCTAAAATATAATTTATTGTGAATTAAAACTAGCTGCTGCTAAGAAACAAATTTAATACGCAAACAAGTGGATTGATTAAGGTAAGCGTGCAAAAAGCATTGGAAATTATTCGCCATTGCATGCATGTAGATTTCAGCGTCGGTTGAATAGAAGCGGGATTGTCAAAACCACAATTCTTGCTGTCCATAAATTACGAATGGCTGTAGTGTCGGGGTCACCGGATTTAGGCGATTTGAGTAACGATGCGCGTAGTGTACATGTACGAGTTTAAAGAAGGATAGAGGTCGAATAATCCCAATTTGTTTATCCACTGAATTATACGCACAGAATTATAGAATCTAACCAAGTGCGTGACTAAAGAAGAATTTCTCCATAATCTTGCGTTTACAGTAACTGTCCTCAACACAAAATGGCGAGCGATGAAAATGTTTCGCTCTAACGACAGAAAGGATGAGCTTAGCAAACTATATCCTGTCCTCTAGCGAATAAACTTTAACGCGCTACGGTACTTGGATAAAGACTTATTTTTAAAATTTCGTAAGCTTAATTACAGAAACGCAAGGTGGATGAAGGCTCTTCATTTATGAAATAGAAGCTGGATTTATTAAAAGACTTCATAGTTTTCTAGCCTAATTAGAAGCTGGATTGATGATTTTCATTCATGCATGTACTTCAATATGCATTCAGCTTCTATTTCGGATATAAAAACACCTTGATCCAGCTTCCATTTCCGTTTTTCATCAATCTAGCTCCTTTTTTCCCTGTAAACGAACCTTCATCGAGCTTCTATTTCACCTGTAAAAGAACCCTCATTCAGCGTCGATATCTCAAACGTTTTCTCGTCAATTCAGCTTCTATTTAAGCTGCAAAAAGCATATACTAAAAAATTTCCAGTGAACATTTTGTCGTTAACAATTTATTGATGAATCAATATTTCGTGGACGAGTTGTCTGGGGACTGTCGTTGGACGAGTTGTCTGGGGACCAGTTGTCGTTGAACGAGTTGTTGGTGGCCAAATTGTCGTGACACCATTCCAAATCCATGTTTTTATGACGAAAAATCGACAAACAATCTCGGCAAATACAAAGAGATAATTATTGTATCGGTTTTTCTAAGGAATCAGTCAATGCGCTTTTAAAAACGATGTCCACAATATTGTATCCATCAAATTCATATAGTTCATTAGACAGTTATCAGTGATCATCTGTGCTAAACTATTTAGCAACGGATGAACCGTTTAAAAGGTGTCTAAGAAGGATGCATTGCCATCAGTAAATAATATTGTGACGCGCCATCTAGTGAATCGAGTGGTCCTCACACACTCCACCAGAGATCGTGGGTCACTCATTTACCCTGTTACATATAAGAACAGGACCAGATAATGTCTGCAAATGCCGTTTGGACAGACGACAAAACATTTTGATATGGTGGAAATTTCATGTTTTTCGATTGAATGTAGCGCTGCATTTGACACTTGTTAAACAGTGATAGGTTATACATGTATATGCCAGGATGTCTATTATAGGATAGACTACTAATGATGTAATATGCAGAACAAATTTTTTCGAGGGCAACGGCCTCTGTTGTCATAGGCTCTCGTCAAATCTGTATCCATCCATAGGAGAAAAATTCATGAAGTACATGATCGATGTCCTTAATCACAGCTGTGAAGGGGGCAGCATCAGCAGACTCAGCATCGGGAAATCGACAGGGAGGAATTCGGCTCGTCTGACACGTCCCAGGAACCTTTCGCAGGGATCAACCTCACCAGCGCTCAGCAGCCCCAACCAGACTGGATAGGAGTACAGCAGACGTGCAACTGTGGTCGCTCTTTTTTCAACTGCATGCAATTGCAATCATAATTCAGCACAGAATTGCAAAACAGTCATCAGGCGGAGAAAATTGGTGACTTGAACAATGCTGTAGAAATTCGTTTTCCAATTCAAACAATTCGTCACAGATTCCACAACCAAAACATTTAGACAAAGACGCATCTCTATCCACGGAAGTTTGGACTTTGTTTATATGCAGACATTTTCCATCTTTAGTTCTTTGTATCTGACCTGCATGTCTACATGAATCCGGATATATGTTCTTTGAGAAATCTTCATTTGGCTCATCAGAAACACCTGCATCACTAAATGTGATAAAACGATGAGACACGTTAGCAATAACTTCATTTCCAATCTTTCGATACTGTGGCTGGAGCTTAAACTGCTCAGATGTAAAACAACTTTTTGTAATCAACTTATTGAGTGACTGTTGCTTCTCAGTTGCATGACATTTTATGTGCTTCTTTAGATATCCACTTTTTGTGAACCCTTCAGAACAAAACTCACATGTGTATGGTCTTTCAATAGAATGGGTTCTCATGTGCCTCTTCAGATCACTCTGAGCAACAAACGATTTCTGGCATATCTGGCACATGTATGGTTTTTCACCAGTATGGGCTCTCATGTGCATTCTAAGATTACTACCTGCACTAAATGATTTCTTGCATATCTGACACCTGTACGGCTTCTCTCCAGTATGCATTCGCATGTGTTCTTTCAAATGACCACCTGCAGTGAATGATTTCTCACAACGCTGACACTTGTACGGTTTTTCCCCAGTATGCAATCTCATGTGTGATTTCAGATAGTCGTGATTAGCAAATGATTTCCGACATAGCTGGCACCTGTATGGCCTTTCACCAGGATGCGTTCTCGTGTGCCTTTTCAAATTATTACCAACAATAAATGATTTCTCGCATTGTTGGCACCTGTATGGTTTCTCTCCAGTATGTATTCGCATGTGGATTTTCAGATAATTGTGATCAGCAAATGATTTCGAACATATCTGGCAATTGCAATGTTTCTCCCGAGTATGCGTTCTCATGTGCCTTTTGATATCACTACCGCTAATAAATGATTTCTCACATGTTGGCACCTGTAAGGTTTCTCTCCAGTATGTGTCCTCATGTGGATTTTCAGATAATTGTGATCAGCAAATGATTTCCGACATAGCTGGCACCTGTGTGATTTTTCCCCAGTATGAGTCCTCATGTGCCTTTTCATATCACTATTAAGATTAAATGATCTCTCACAATGCTGACACCTATAAGGTTTCTCTCCAGTATGTTTTCTCATGTGGATTTTCAGATAACTTTGATAAGCAAATGATTTCCCACATATCTGGCAATTGCAATGTTTTTCTCTCATATCAGTTCTCGAATTCGCCATCAGGTCAGTCCCTCAAACAATCGATTGTATCGCTGCTTTCTAAAGCACAGGTTCTCTCCAAAGCTCTCAGATGACAACCTTTGCAACACGTGCTCTGAAATAACTATCATCTGTTTGGGTTATACTTGATTGGAGCCTCAAAGTCCCAATATTCAAGGCAACGTTGTGGCATGACTTTGTTAAGTATGAGCCATGGTTTTCTTTGGTCAATTGAATTTTTTTAAATCCTGCAATTGCTGATCAATGTCATAGATTTTCCAACTCAAACAATTGTTTCTAACAATTAGTAATAACTTCATTTTCACCTAGTATTCCAGATGCCTACAAGAAATATGAATGTTTTGTCTGTTAATAGAAGTCATTTTCCACGTATATAAAGATACGCTTGGGTGAAGTCTTCTTCTTTAGTGTTCTGCTATTAAGCAAGTCCAGGATTCCAAAAACACAAGTCTTGTCTATTCCGGGCGAAATACTCAAGGTATTCATATACCAAAACACCACATCGTTATGCACTGGCATGATTTTAATTGCATACACATAAATTTTTTAATGTTCTTGATGAGGATTAATGTTTCAACTGAAGTGCGAGACACTCACACAATGTTGTTTGCCTTATCGCGCAGATCTAAAACAGATTAATAAAAATTCAATGTTGAAGTTTAAAAATACATAACCTAACTTTATTGCTAGTTACTTATAACAGCCATATGCGTGTTATCAGACTTTCGTAGCTGAGTTAGATGAGCTTATAGTTAGCAACAATGGCAAGACACAGCTTCAGCTTGTTTCATTAAAATGCTCTTCTTGACCGTCTCCTAAACACCTTAGGCCAGGGGTGTCAAAGAGCTGGCCCGCGGGCCATTTCTGGCCCGCCGACGATTTTTTTCTGGCCCGCGGAGCCTTCCCTAAAGATTAAAAAAATTATTTAATATGTTGTCAAAATTTAATAAGAAACGAAAAGTGGACATTGAATCAAGATCTTTTCGCAATATTTGGACTTTTCTGGGAATTGGCTGAGCAAACCCGGAGCCCCCTCTAAGATCACTACCCAATTTTGCTCGGGAGCTTCGACACCCTGGCCCGCCACTTGCTAGAAAATGTTCATACTGGCCCGCCACTTGTTATAAGATGTTCAAACTGGCCCGCCACTAAAAAAGGTTTGACACCCCTGCCTTAGGCCCATTTCCATTATAAAGTGTGTAGAATCATACTGCACTGATTCGGGACTCAGAAGGACACATTTCCATTAACAGTAAGCTGACATCACTATTTTCAATCACACCTTCCCAAGTCTTCATCGTAGTTCAAATAGTAGCACAGTTTAGAATTGGTAAATTTGTAAAATAATAGACTATTAAAGCCCAACAAATACAAGGAGAGGATGGGTCACCGGATTTGGTGATTTGCGTAAGAGTTACGACGGCAATGAAGGTTGTAGATAAATGAACACAAGCAAAAAATGTCAAATTGTGGTGTCCAAATTTAAATATACAACCCCAACCCTCAGATTTTGCCTAGGACACCCCCCCCCCAGACAAAACCAGGGCTGTCCTGTGCAAATAGCCTATTTCTGTAGTTAATGATAAAATGCATTTCGTCTCTCCAGCCTCGATGTACATAGAATTTTTTCCCACCAATCAAGCTTTCGTTACGAAAAAAATTCAACTTCAAATTAAATGACAATTATTTTTCATCAGTCCAGCTCCAATATAAGCAAAGAAAAGAACATTTTCATAAATACAAATCCAGTATAAGCCTGAATATATTTTCATCAATCCAGCTTTGAGCAAGAATATTTTCAGCAATCCAGCTTCCATTGAAGTAAAAATTAGTTTGTATCAGTCCCACTTCTATTTAGTGGCAAAGTGCAAGACTTGTTTTGTTAAAGTGCGGTATAAATGACTAATTGCATTGTAAAGTGAGAATTCTTTTCATCAACCCTACTTCTGTACGACCAACAGATGTGTTTTGAACCTAGGACTGCCTTTCGGAAGATTACCACTTATACGCAAATTATGCTTTTAAACCCTTTTTGTCATACCCTGGAGGGGCTTGTCCATGGTGGAAGTTGGTACGAGGGTTCGTCCAAAGGTTAATGTCCTACAACCGCTGCAACAGATGGAAGGCTGAATAATCCGATCCTTTGCGTGCGTAATATATGGATGTGCCTAAGTAGAAGTCGGATTGATGAAAATTATTTTACTTAAATGGTAGTGAAGTATATCAAAACAATCACGCTGAAATCGAAGCTGGATTGATGAACTGCAATTTTAATTGAATTAAAATTTTTAATGATGACAAAATATGCGATGCCCAAATGAAAGCGAGATTTACGAAAAGAATTGTTTATATGTAGTTCTAAGCTGAATCTATGAGGAATTAAGCCAATGGAAATTAAATTATAAAAAAAACAACGAATAATTTCCGATGCTAGATTGCACGGGTAGCAAGACGTGCATGGCCAAGACGTAAGTTTAACGACATCTGGCGGTCTTAAATATGTAACGTAATATTTGACGTAATTCCTGTCTACTCTACGGTTAAGTAAATATAACGGGAAACCATTATTATCAACTCTCTCAATGGCATAGCTATAATTAATCATTCACTGAAATTTTTTATCCACTGAATTGTACGCAAAGAATAATGGAATTTAACCAGGTGTTTGATTAAAGCAGAATTTCTCGCTGATGAATTTCTCGCTGATCTAGTGTTTGCTGTCACCAACACAAAATGGCGAGCGATGAAAGTATTTCGCACTAACGACAGATTAGAATAAATGGATGAGGTTGGCAAAGTATACCCTGCCCTCTAGCGAATAAACGTTGAAGCGCTACGTAGATTAGTTTTTATTTTACATTTCAGAAGCTTAACCCTCGGGCTAAAATAGATTTTCCCAAATCAAACGTGTTTCGTTTGGAATTTTTTAAATATTTTAGCTAACTGTAGAGGGTCATTGGCACAGGTACACATCCTGAGCTAAAATTTTGATGATACCCCATACCGTTCAAGAGTTATATCTTATATACCCAGGGTACCTTTGGTGGATACCAGCCTCCCCCTTAATATAGCCTAGTTATCGACTATATCTTTTCCGACATCTAATATGAAGATGCACAATTTATACCAGTCTATAGAGGGACTTTGTGGCTAAATTCCCATTCTCACTGAGTTATCTTATGACAACCGGAAGTGCTCAGAATAAATTTTTTTTTTAATTTTCATAACATTTTCATGAGTTTTTCTATTATAACTTATCCATAATTTATTTTTGAACATAAATAAATTGTCATTCCACAAAGAGCATTTAGGGGTATTTTGCGTTCTAATCAATGTCTTATGATGACCGGAAGTGCTCAAAATAAGTTAAAATGTGTGAAAATGTAGGGTTTCTTTAACAATGCAAACCGATGTCTGCGAAAACGTTTTTCAGCAGCTACTACATGTTTTTTTTATTGTACCTAAAACATACTTATCATTAGTTTTTATTGTTGAACATTGGACTTTATTATATGCAAATTATTCCGGTATATATAAATCATGTTCCGAACACTCAGAAACACATATTTTGCAGTGATGTGGTCTCGAGACCGTGGTCTTGGTCTCGAGACGGTCTCGAGACCAGAAAATTGCGGTCTTGGTCTTGGTCTTGGACCACCCGGTCTTGGTCTTGGTGGTCCGGTCTTGGTCTTGGTCTCGGTCTTGATGGTCCGGTCTTGGTCTGGTCTTGGTCTTGAAGGTCCGGTCTTGGTCTTGGTCTTGGACCTCTTGGTCGCATCAAAAGAGACAAGAAAACGTGAATGCTCAGTTATCCTAGTGCCTTAGTAAGTAATTACATCGATGCAATTGCTCGATGTGGCATTTTGTAGTTTTGCAAACATTGAGGAGCAGGGATTTGGACCTCAGTGGTGTGGTCTCGAGACGTGGTCTTGGTCTCGAGACGGTCTCGAGACCAAAAAATTGCGGTCTTGGTCTTGGTCTCGGTCTTGGACCACCCGGTCTTGGTCTTGGTCTCGGTCTTGGACCACCCGGTCTTGGTCTTGGTCTTGGTCTTGGACCACTCGGTCTTGGTCTTGGTCTTGGATTTTCGGTCTCGTGCACAACACTGAATTTATTTTGCTAGTTGCTTATGCGTAAGTATACGCTTGTGGAATCGACCGGTGTAAAGGTTTAAAATTACCCCCTCCTAAACATTACCTCCATGTAAACTGTAATCATCGGATTTCTTGCACATAAAATCTAAGAAAAATGATCCAGCTTCTTGTTTGGGTCTGAAGATTTTCATCCGCCATCCCACTTCGTGGTTTATCAATATTTTCATCTGTAACTAAAATACTAAATCACCGCTGAAGTTACATGGAGAAATGGCTTCGAGGCTATTATTTTTCCCGATTAAAATATTGATAATAAACCACGAAGTGGGATGACGGATGAAAATCTTCAGACCAAAACAAGACGCTGGATGATTTTTTTGATTTTCTTAGGGCAATAAATGCGATGATTGAGGCCAATATAGTTTTCATGGGTAATCTGAAACCGGTTTCAATGTTTTCAATGACGGGGGGGGGGGGGAAATGTTTAGAAGGGGGTAATTTGAAACCTTTACACCGGTGACCATGGGAAAAAAAAACATTATTTCGAGTGGCATTCAGATGTTTTGAACCTAAATATATACCATTTTGTGCATGAATGAATGCTGAATCCACTGCACTACTACAAATTATGATAGCTCAAACCAAACCCAAACTCCAGGGGGTGAACCACCGCCCTCCCCTTGACAGTCAGTGTTAAAAAAAGCTTGGTAGCCTGAGGGTTAAAGGCAATTCATATCTATGTATCGATACTGCATCTAAATTTTACCAAGCTGCTTCAAGTGTAAATAATTATATTATTTTTATGAGTCCACCCACTGTTTCTAATGATTCAAAACATCACGCAACAAAAAGTATCAGAACACTTTTTATAATGTCGCATCTCAAATAATTGCCGACAAATAAACCTGATAGTGCTTTGCAACTTGTGTTCAATGTGTGCACTAGCTACCACTGACCACATTTCCCAGCAGGATACTAAGTACTCTTTCAAACTGTTTGTAATTATTTTGAGCATGCTTGCAAATATATTTTAGTACAATGTTCTAGAAATTCCTTCTCAATTTCAAGCATATCGTCACATATACCGCATCCAAATGATTTTTCTACAAACAGTTCTGTACTCTCAGGTGATTTGAAGAACTTGCTAATGAAAAGACATTCTTTAGCACTTTTTACAAGCAGACTTGTCGTCTTGTGGGAATCCTGACGCATATTTCTTGACAAACGTTCACAGGATTTTTCTCCAATGCCTGCACCACATAATGTTGTAAATGGAACATATAGGTCAGCAGTTGTTTCACTTTCCATCAGTTGTATTCCAGCACGGAGTTTAAACGGTTTGGTTAAAGCAGTGACCTAACATGTAGATTGAGATTTTCTTAACGAGAATTTCTTCTCTTTCAGGTGAAATCTTCTGTGTCCCATTAGAGTTGCAAGTGATATAAATCCTTTATTACAAACTTCACATATGTATGGATTTTCTCCAGTGTGAGTTCTCATGTGACATTTCAGAGAGCAGATTCCTTTGAATGATTTCTCGCAAAACTGGCATATGTATGGTTTCTCTCCATTATGAATTCTCATATGCTTTTTCAGATTACTGCTATCAGCAAATGATTTATGACATAACTCACATCCGTATGGTTTTTCTCCAGTGTGAGTTCTCATGTGACATTTCAGAGAGCAGATTCCTTTGAATGATTTCGGGCACAACTGGCATATGTATGGTCTCTCTCCATTATGAATTCTCATATGCTTTTTCAGATTACTGCTATCAGTAAATGATTTATGACATAACTCACATCCGTATGGTTTTTCTCCACCATGAATTCTCATATGCTTTTTCAGATTACTGCTATCAGTAAATGATTTCTGACACAACTTACACATATGTGGTTTCTCTACAGCGTGGGTTCTCATGTGTATTTTTAGATGACCACTTCGAGCAAATAAATTCCGGCATAAGTGACATTTATATGGTTTTTCTCCAGTGTGGGTTCTCATGTGTGATTTTAGATGACCACCTTGAGCGAATAATTTCTGGCATAACTGACATCTATATGGGTTTTCTCCAGTATGGGTTCTCACGTGTATTTTTAGATTACCACTTCGAGCAAATAATTTCCGGCATAAGTGACATTTATATGGTTTTTCTCCAGTGTGGGTTCTCATGTGTATTTTTAAATCACCACATTGAGTAAAAAACTGTTGGCATAACTCACATTTGTATGGTTTTTCTCCAGTATGGGTTATCATGTGTCCTTTTAGGTGACCAGCTCGAGTAAATAATTTCTGGCATAGATGACAATTGTATGGTCTTTCTCCAGTATGGGTGCTCATGTGTCTTTTTAGATCACCACATTGAGTAAACAATTGTTGGCATAACTCACATTTGTAAGGTTTTTCTCCAGTATGGGTTCTCATGTGGATTTTTAGGTTACCAGCTTCAGTAAATAATTTATGGCATAACGCACATGTGTATGGTTTTTCTCCAGTATGTGTTCTCATGTGTGTTTTTAGGTGACCAGCTTGAGTAAATAATTTATGGCATAGATGACATTTGTATGGCCTTTCTCCAGTATGGGTTCTCATGTGTATTTTTAGAACACCACCTCGAGTAAATAATTTCTGGCATAATTCACATTTGTATGGTTTTTCTCCAGTATGAGTTCTCATGTGTGTTTTTTGGTTACAAGCTTCAGTAAATAATTTCTGGCATAGATGACATTTGTATGGCCTTTCTCCAGTACGTGCTTTCATATTGGCTAAAGTATTTCAGTAAATGATTCCTGGCATAACTTACACTTTCCGAGGTTTCTCCCCAGTGTGATTTTTTCTTGTTTTTTCAGATCGCCATCTCAAGTAAATGACCTCAAGTATAGATCTGACATGTGTATGGTTTCTCTCCAGTAAGTGTTCTCATGTGTATTTCTTGAAGACGTCCTTTAGTAGATGATTTCTTACCAAACTGACACTGCAATGGCTTAACTTCTGTTCATGTTTCCATATGCACCCTGCACAGTCCACAGCGTAATTAATTAAAGTTGCTAACCAATATAACTTGCATTTGCATGCCTACTCGCTAGTATGTTTTCTAAGAATTTTACCTTGAGCATGATTTCTGAAAGTAATAAATGGTTGTGTGGTTGTCCACCAAAATATGTCTTCAGTGTTCTTCTAATTCACCAGAATGTACAAATCATTTCGTCACACAAAACGCACTTTTGTGTCTTTCTTCAGCATGTGTAGCATCCATTTGAAACAAATTTATGTGTAGATGCCTTCTGTTTTGCTTGGTACACATGCAAATTTTCACAATTGTCATATTTGTCAGGAACCACTCTTTTGCAGTTTATAAGACAAGAAATTATCCACTCCAAAAAATGTATCCTTTGGGATGAAATATCAGAGCCATCAATTTCTGTAGAAGGGAACACCTGCAAGTTCTCCTTTGAACAGCAGAAATGTAAACTGACCAAGAAAATACGATGAAGAAAATAGAAGCTGTTAATGAATGTGTTCACTCTAAAAGTGTCTCTGACGAAGATCAATGTGATATAGGTCTTCTCAAATGGCTGCACTAAGGGATTCCAATATAATGTTCTTTGCCTTCATGCACTTGTCAAAAATATTTTCCGGCACCTATGAAGATGATGAAAAGGAACATTTCAATAACAGTATTTTAAAGACAAAAATTATTTCATTACTGTTCATAACTGAACACTAATAATATAATTTATTTTGCATTGAGGTATGAATGATTTATGTCTGCCTAGGAATGAATAAGCGATGCATACATAGGCGTAGGGGACATTTCAGGAGTGGGGGGGGGGGAAAGTTAAACTTTTGCCCAAAAAATTTGACGACCTTTTTTTTTTAGTCATCTGGGTCGAAACTGCCCGAAAATTTCTTTCGCCCGAAAAAATGAGAACTTTTTTGTTAGTCGTTCGGATCCAAATTGCCAGAAAATTTTTCATACATTTTCTTAGTTTTCATGGTCTGCTTGCCCTAAAACCAGACTTTCCCGAAATTTGGGGAGGGGCATTTGGATGAATACATTCAAGCAGGCTGCATTTCAATTCCTTGTATGTCCGAAATGGAAACCTGCTCCAAAAATGTAACCAAACAATAATGCTGAAATCACTGTCACAGTGGCGAGTAGATAGTATCTAGGTCCAAATTCAGTAGATGTGTGCCTAAGTTCACACGGGTAAATATCCTAAAAATGCTTAATCATCATCGCTGCCCGAAGTTTGTTTATTTTGAATCTCAGGCTTGCATAGTCCATGCATGGGGACCTAAATGGCGTGGCATCCATTTATAGCCTATGGGTGAGCGGTGGTGAAGGATCTGACCAGATCAAATTCATTGAAAACTAAACATGGTCGAGGCCATATACGACCGCTATATAAAATCCGAATCTAATTTAAATACACCAAATCTAGAATCATACTGGTGTCTAGGCCCAAATCCTTAAAGGGTATCATTTACTCAGATTGTATCATTTACTCAATCGTGTCTTCGTCGTCACTACCTTATTGATCCGATGTATGTGTAGTGAACGGTCGCCAAAAATGTCTACACTGTCGAAATAGCCCCCCAGTGATCGAGAATGTAATTGGGCACTTTAATTGAACCCCACTTGTACCCTGTGTTCCAATAATGGAACATGAAATATACTTGCAAACAGTCCAGACCTAAAGTTCATGACACAGACTGGTCAAAGTTATCATGAAATATGAGTGGTATTAGAGTACCAAAAAGCAGCAAGTTCAAAACACATAATATTTTGTGTCAAAATGATTTTGAAAATTATGCACCTTTTCTTTGCAATCTGTCAAAAAAATTCACTTGGAAATTCTCATAAAAACCCTATTTGACGACTATTAAGTTATCAAAATGTTACTTTTTTCGACAGAAAAAACAGTTTACACTGACAGGAAATGATTTATATTCACTGAACAGGGCTGCATTGCAAATAAGTATTTTTAATGCTCCAATAATGCAACACTAGGAACAAACGGGTTAAATCAAAACTGGATTGCTGAAATAACTAAATAGATTAAAGGTAAACGCGTATTTTAGTATGGTAAATTCTTCGCCATTGCATGGGTTTCAGCATTAGTCGAGTACCAGTCGGATTGATGAAAATAGTTCTTCCTAAATAGAAGTCGGATTGATGAAAATAAATTTCTATTGGGATAGAAAAGAGATTAATTAACAATCTTGCTGACATTGAGGCTGGAATGATGAACAATAAGTTTAAATTAAATTAAAGTTATACTGATGAAAAATATTTGCTGACGAAATAGAAGCGGGATTTATCAAACTAATTCTTGCCTGAAGGGAAGCTGGATCGATGAAAAGGAATTTCGCCAAACTAGAAGTTGATTAAAAATAACAATGCTGCAGCGAGTGAATAATTTACGATACTAAAATACACGTTTACCCTCTAATTGAACTTTCTACCATTAATCAATAACTGTATGGCTGCCAACTTTTGATTTTGCCATTCCGGGACGTTCACAGTAACTCGAAATGCTCTGTCCTCACAGGCCTAACTGCATAATGTTACAAATGTTGTGTAGCACTGTAATCCACTAAACATAGCCTAAGCGTCAACAGTTGCTGCATGTAAATCTTCAAAAACACAAGTAGCCTACATTTTTCTTGCAAAATATCCTAAAAGCAGATTGACATGACACAATGCCAGTGTCAGTGGTTTTGAAGGCTTCGGCCTAGACTAAACGCTGCCTATACCATCCGATGTTCAGCCAACAATGTCAGGTCTGGTAGGTCACAGAACGCAAATCATCATCCTACAGCGTCTCGAGTTTTGTGTAAAAATACGAACATTTTGTTAAGTGTATTCTTACAACAAATTCCGGGACAATTTGGGATCAATCCGGGACACAATAGGGGCCGATTCCGGGACTGTCCCGGCGAATCCGGGACGGTTGGTGCCCCTAAATTATAACTTAAACGTGTTTATCCACTGAATTATACGTAATCAATTATAGAAAACTCACCAAGTGCGTGACTAAAGCAGACTTTCTCCACAATCTGGTGATTACTAACTGTAGGCCAACTCTTTCAAACTTTTCCTTCACACAAAATGGCGAGCGATGAAAGTGTTTCGCTCTAACAACATAAAGGATGAGCTTAGCAAAGTATCTCATGTCCTCTAGCGAATAAACTTTAACGCGCTACGGTACTTGGATAAGGACTTATTTTTACGTTTCACAAGCTTAATATTCAATTCATTTCTACATACCGATACTGCAGCTAAACTTTGCCAAATTAGCTCAAACGAAAATTTATATCACGTTTTATGACGATTCAAAACATCACGCGACAAAAAGTAGCAGAACAAATTTTATAAAGTCCCATTTCATAATTATTATTGACATCAGATAAACCTGATAGTGCTCCGTGCTTAATGCGTCCACCACCACTGCCCACATTTCTAAGTAGGCTACTAAGTAGGCCTACTCTTTCAAGCTTTTCCTTCACTCACAATTGCTCATCGCTTCGGCGTGAAACTCCAATGTAGTGTCCGCGCTGTAGTCAGGAGCGCCTCTGAGTAGTGGTTGAGATTTGGAGGCGCTATAACAAATGCGCATACAAACAAAAACGACAACTGGTCCCCAGACAATTCCTCCAACGAACACTTGTCCACCAAAATAGAAGCAGGATTAATGAGAAAGTGCTTGAAAAATGCAAGGTGGATGAAGGCTCTTCGTTTATGAAATAGAAGCTGGATTTATTCAAATACTTCATAGTTTTCTAGCCTAATTGGAAGCTGGATTGATGATTTTCATTCATGCATGTACTTCAATATGCATTCAGCTTCTATTTCGGATAAAAAAAACACCTTGATCCAGCTTCCATTTCCGTTTTTTCATCAATCTAGCTCCTATTTTACCCGTAAACGAACCTTCACCCAGCTTCTACTCGCCAATAGTTCTGTTCATAAGTCCAGCTTCTATTTCACCTGTAAAAGAACCCTCATTCAGCTTCGATATCTCAAACGTTTTCTCCTCAATTCAGCTTCTATTTCAGCTGCAAAAAGCATCCACTAAAAAATTTCCATTTTGTCGTTAACCATTTGTTGATGAATCAATATTTCGTGGACGAGTTGTCTGGAGACCAGTTGTCGTTGGACGAGTTGTCGGTGGACAAATTGTCGTGACAACATTCCAAATCTATGTATTTATGACGAAAAATCGACAAACTATCTCGGCAAAGAGATAATTATTGTATCGGTTTTTCTAAGGAATCAGTCAACACGCTTTTAAAAACGATCGATGTCCAAATATTAATTTTATCCATCCAATTCATATAGTTCATTAGACAGTTATCAGTGATCATCTGTGCTAAAATGTTCAGCAACGGATGAACTGTTTTAAACAGGTGTCTAAGAAGGATGCATTGCCATCAGTAAATAATATTGTGACGCGTCATCTAGTGAATCGAGTGGTCCTCACACTCTACCAGAGATCCTGGGTCGCTCAATTGCCCTATTACATAACAACAGGACAAGCTAATATCTCCTTTTTGCCGTTTGGACAGATTACAAAACATGTGATCTCGTAGAAATTTCATGGTTTTCGATTGAATATAGCGCTGCATTTGACACCTGTAAAACAGTTATAGGTTATATTATGCCAGGATTTCTATTATAGGATACTAATGCTGTAATAATCCGAACAATTGTTTTTCGAGGGCAACGACCTCTGTTGTCATAGGTCCTCGTAAAATCAAGATCGATCCATAGGAGAAAAATTCATGAAGTACATGATCGATGTCCTTAATAACAGCTATGAAGAGGGCAGCCTCAGCAAAGGGAAATCGACACGGAGGAATCCAGTTCGTCTGACACGTCCCAGGAACCTTTCGAAGCGATCGACCTCACCAGCGCTCAGCAGTCCCCACCAGACTGGAGTGGCGTACAGCAGACGTGCAACTATGGTCACTCTTTTTTCAACTGTATGCAAGTGTAATCCTAATTCAGCACAGAACTGCAAAAAAGTCATCAGGCGGAGAAAATTGATGGCTTGAACAATGCTCTAGAAGTTCGTTTTCCAATTCAAACAATTCGTCACAAACTCCACACCCAAAACATTTTGACAAAGATGCATCTCTATCCACAGAAGATTGGACTTTGCCTATACACACAGATTTTTCATCTTTAATTCTCTGTAACTGACCTGTATTTCCACATGAATTCGGATATAATATGTTCTTTGAGAAATCTTCATTTGCTTCATTGCAAACACCTGCACTACTAAATGTGATAAAACGATCATACATGTTTGCAATAACTTCATTTCCAATCTTTAGATCCTGTGGCTTGGTTTTTGCATGGAGTTTAGTTTGCTCCACTGTAGAGCAGGACTTTGTAATCGATTTATTGAGTGAGTGTTGCTTCTCAGATGCATGAGTTCTTGTGTGTTTCTTTAGATATCCACTTTTTGTGAATACTTCAGAACAAAACTCACATGTGTATGGTCTTTCAACAGAATGGGTTCTCATGTGCTTTCTCAGATCACTATGAGTAACAAATGATTTCTGGCATAGCTGGCACATATATGGCTTTTCACCAGTATGGGCTCTCATGTGCACTTTCAGATGGCCAATATGTTTAAATGATTTCTGACATAGCTGACACCTGTACGGTTTCTCCCCAGTATGGGTTCTCATGTGCATTTTAAGATTCCAATCTAAAGTAAATGATTTCTTGCATAGCTGGCACATGTATGGTTTATCTCCAGTATGAGTTCTCATGTGCCTTTGCAAGGAAACACCTGCAGTGAATGATTTCTCACACAGGTGACATTTGTATGGTTTATCCCCAGTATGCAATCTCATCATGTGTACTTTCAGATAGGTGTGCTCAGCAAATGATTTCAGACATAGCTGGCACCTGTGTGATTTTTCACCAGTATGTGTCCTCATGTGCTTTTTCATAGTACTGCATTGATTAAATGATTTGTCACATTGTTGGCAGCTGTAAGGTTTCTCCCCAGTATGCGTTCTCATGTGCATTTTAAGATTCCAATCTAAAGTAAATGATTTCTCACATTGTTGGCACCTGTACGGTTTATCTCTAGTATGAGTTCTCATATGCCTTTTCATATCACTACTACGATTAAATGATTTTTCACATTGCTGACACCTGTATGGTTTCTCTCCAGTATGCGTTTTCATGTGGATTTTCAGATAATTGTAAGATGCAAATGATTTTCCACATATTTGGCAATTGCACTGTTTTTCTCTCATATCGGTTCTTGTATTCGCCATCAGGTCAATCAAACAGTCGATTGTATCACTGCTTTCTAAAATACATGTTCTCGCTAAAGCTCCTAGATGACAACATTTGCAACACGTGTTATGAAATAATTATCATCCGTTTCGTTTAAACTTGGTTCGAATTCGCCTTTGCAGCCTTTCAAATCGTCTTATTCAAGGTAACGTCGTGGTATCAATTTGTTAATCATGAGCAGTGGTGTTCCCTGCAGTCTATTGAATTTCTAAAAAGTCCTGCATTTGTTGATATCAAAGCCTTTCCAACACAAACAATGTCCAGTGTCTCACATTAATGATAATCTCATTTCAGCTAGCATTTCAGATGCTTACAGCCTTACACGAAGGATTCATGCTTCGTCTCTTAATAGAAGTCATTCTCCTAGTATTATACAGATACTCCGTATACCAAAACACGTCATCGTTATTGATCAGTATGATTTAAATCATTGATTATGCACTGAAACGTGTTTATCCACTGAATTATACGTAAATAATTATAGAATCTCACCAAAATAATATGTGACTAAAGTAGAATTTCTCCGCAATCTTGTGTTTACAATTATAACTGTACTGGCATCAACACAAAATGGCGATCGATGAAAGTGAGTATGAAAGTGTTTCACTCAAACGACAAGAAGTTGGATTCAGCAATCAGCAGTGAACATAATATTATTTCCTGTCATCTAGCGAATAAACTTCAACGTTTTGCAGTGATTTGGTTTTGTAGACGAGTTGTCGTAGACCATTATTTTGTCGTAGACGAATTGTCCGGAGACGAGTAGACCAGTTGTCGTGGAACCGATTTAGATTTATGTGCTTCTTACAGACATTTTTCTTGAACGAAACACTTGCAACCGCATATAGCGCTGTACATGCTTATGCAGTAACCTTAATTAGCACCAAACTTTTCTGCTAACACAACAGACAGCCTGCAATATACGGCGCTCATAGCAGCCTACAAAGCACGTCCGCCCTATGGGGCACGATCTCATTAGGCCTACCTCTCGCTCTCAGCCGCTCTCCATGCCAGCGTGCTACCCACTGCGCTACCGTCACCCACTTCACATACTGTACTCTTAACCCATTAGTGCCCACAGTCCCTTTTTAGGGACACAAATTTAATAAATTGTAGTGTATCATAAATGAAGCACAAATTTTTAGTTTCTTTTTTTGCTGTACTTAGCAATGTCTCTAGTATTATTTGAAGCATTTTGTTTGTATGTACATAAACATTATGTGCATAATATTTCCTTATGAACATCGATTAATGGAAAATTCACAAATCATGATTTCATGCTCAAAGGTGGGTGTTTTTCAATTAAATGACCTCAGTAAATTGAATAAAGTGAACCATATTTAGGTAGTACAACTACTTAGCCTGTGCAAGAATACTTTTGTTGCATGTTTCTTGTGAACGGTGTACTTGCTGTACTGCGTTGAACTTGTGTCCCTAAAAAGGGACTGTGGGCATTAGAGGGTACACTATTTTCGTTAGGCAAAAATAACTGTGTGTATGGTTTTATGACCACTGGAGCCTATTAGATTCAATCGTTATGGCATATTTCTGTACCATCCCAATGCTATAATGTATGTATGTATGTATGTATGTATGTATGTATGTATGTATGTATGTATGTATGTATGTATGTATGTATGTATGTATGTATGTATATATGTATGTATGTGTGTATGTATGTATGTATGCATATATGTATTTGCGTATGTATGTATGCATACAGCATGCATGTATGCATGCATGCCTGTATGTATGCATTTATACATGTGTGTATGTATGTATGTATGTATGTATGCATATATGTATGTATGCATGTATGTATGCATGTAGGTAGAATGTATGCATGGGAACCAAGTTAGTTACACCGGTAAGCGAGAGCGGCATACGTCTGTTGGTTGCAACGGACTGCAGTTCAAGCCCCGGGCTGGGAGTTAACATTCAGAGAGTTAGATATCTCGGGCTAGCACGTGTGGGACTCAGGAGTGCAAGCTGCTGCGGAGCGACCTTGGGCGAGTTGCTTAGCCATCATTGTCTGTGGGGAAGGCAACGGGAAACCACCTCACTCATCTCATCCCCAGGGTCGTAAAGCCAATGAACCTGCCTGCGGGCAGAGGGTCATCAACATCATCATCATGCATGTAAGTATATATGCGTGTACGCATGAATGTATGTGTAAGTACGCACGTACGTACGTAGGTAGTATGTATGTATGTACGCCGTTGCGTATGTACGCAGGTACGTATGTACGCAGGTACGTATGTACGCAGGTACGTATGTACGCAGGTACGTATGTACGCAGGTACGTATGTACGCAGGTACGTATGTACGCAGGTACGTATGTACGCAGGTACGTATGTATGCAGGTACGTATGTACATATATGTATGTGTGACATTGTATGTATGTATGTATGTATGTATGTATGTATGTATGTATGTATGTATGTATGTATGTATGTATGTATGTATGTATGTATGTACGTACACACACGCAAGCACGTACGCAGATGGGTATGTACGCATGTACGTATGTGGATGTATGTCTGTATGTACGTATATATGTACATATTCACTTATGAATGTACGTTCGTGCGTACATTTGAACGTATGTATACTCGTATTCAACCATCTACGTGCACCGCAACGACTCTTTGCCTTGCACTGTAGTTCATAATATCAGTTGAACGGGTATAACCGGGTCTGCCATATAAAAGTCAACTGCTAAGGACGACTATAGTCAGGATAGCCGGAAGATGGGATAAGGGACCGTCCATAAATGACGTCATGCACATAGGGTTGGGGGGTCACACATAATATGTGACGATGTGTGATGGTCTCTAACTAGATATCATATGACATTTGTGATGAAGTGTGGCGAGGAGGGTCACAATCGTCGAAAATTACGTTTCGTCATTTATGGACGACCCCTAATAGCTGGTTTTGATATTTCTATTTGCTACCTTTCATCTATCTGTATGTTACTTTTCATTTATATGTTGAATTTTCATATTTTAATAGCATACAAGTGAAGTAACCATGCCACATTTTAAGAATTTCCATTTATAAAAAACCTGTGCCCTGTATACTGCCCACAGTCCCTTTTTAGGGACAGGAATTTAATCCGATATTTTTGTTACCTGATGTTTGCGAATTTTTTCCATATTTTTCCCGTTATACCATCCATATTGTCTACCACACCAAGAAATTTCATAAAGTTTTTCCGTCATGGGCACTAAAGGGTTTGGTCTACATGTAGGCCTATCTATGACTGAACAGTTTCTACAATAGGTCATAAGTCAAGACGACGTCAAAGACCATGGAATCCACATCAACGAACTAAATAATGGACAAAGACACTATCCTTCAGGCAATATCAATTGGGTGATGTTGGAATTTTATGGGGTAAGACCGTAAGACACCAACATTCGTCTTACATTAAACCGGTGTAAAGGTTTCAAATTACCCCTCCTAAACATTACCCCCCTGCAAACTGTAAATTGCATCAATCATCGCATTTATTGCACAAAAATATCAGAAAATCATCCCGCTTCTCGTTTTGGTCTGAAGATTTTCATCCGTCATCTCACTTCGTGGTTTGTTACATATGGATATAGCCTATTGATAACAAACCACGAAGTGGAATGACGGATGAAAATCCTCAGACCAAAACAAAAAACGGGATAATTTTTCCGATATATTTTTTAGTGTAATAAATGCGATGACCGGTGCAAATTACAGTTTGCATTGCGGGTATTGTTTAGGATGGGGTAATTTGAAACCTTTACACCGGCAATAGTCCGATAAAAAGCACAGTTTTGAAGTTGAAAAATTGCTCCGGGAAGATCCCAGGAAGCAGACGTAGTAGCTCCTGGGCCGCCAATTTCAGACAACTGGGCCCACCACAGAAAAGGCTCCATTCTGTGTGGTTGGTGTTCGTGCGAATGGAACCAAAAGCATTCCATTCTGTGCAGAACGGGGAGAACGGTGACCTCTGATATATGTGTACAGCAAAAAAGCCTTTGGAGCGATATTGTATTAAATGAGCTGCAGGGGAAGGAAGCCAGTGTAGCGGCTCCAGCATGTAGCTGGAAACATGACCAGAAATTTAGGGAACCACAAGACGTTCACTTGCAAATTTGTTATGTGGTGTTTGACTTTGTCTTACACACCTGTGCAAATTTTTATGCACACGCAATAAAATTTGTTCATGCTGCACTCTTTTAGCTGAAATCGTTGTATGTCGACATAACTTCGGTTGAAGTTATGTTAACAGTGTTTAATGAAAGGTTGTCATAGTCAAACCTTTAACGCTAAATGGATGGATCCAGATTTGACGAGGGCCTATGACAACAGAGGCCGTTGGTCTGGACAGAAATTTGTTTGGCATATTACAGTACTTTTTATATTGCTGTTATAATTTTCTTGACTAACAGATACATTTTTAAAACCTACAACTTCCTCTTAAAATTCTGAATGGCATTGACATCATTATTCTAAAAATCAATTTGATTATAATAGACCAATAATTATAGTAGGGTCGACGTTTATTTCAACAGAAAAATCACACTTGATACCAAATAGTCATAAAACAGTGATTTCATCAATGACGAAAAATGATGTATGCGCTACTTAAGCTGTGTATTGTTAAGGGTGACTGGTAAGCTGTTAAACACTATGCTTCTTTCGCAACAAAGGCATAGACTACTATGAAGACTTATAGTAATTTTCCAGTCGTATACAAATGATAGACGATGGTAAAACCTAAGATATGTATTAGGTCTACCTATGTTTCCCTACAAAAGAATGTCTGCTGTGTAAATAATCTGAAACAAATGTGGTGCATTCTCAAATCTAGCATTTGTTTTCAGCTCTATATTTATGTGCAACTCTAATTCAGCGCAGGTCTGCAGAAAAAGTCAACAGATGGAGACAATTGATGGCTTGAACAATGCTGTAGAAATTCATTTTCTATTTCATGCAGTTCGTCACAAATACCACAACCAAAAGACGCCTCCGTATAAACAGAAAATTGGTTTTTGTTTACATATTTTCCACTTATAAGATTCTGCAAATGATCTGCATCTTCACATGAATCTGGATAGTTGCTCTTTGAGAAACTTTCACTTGACTCGTCAATAACACCTGCAATACTGAATGTGACGGAACGATCAGGCACGTTAGCAATAACTTGATTTCCAATTTTTAGATCCTGTCGCTTGGTTCTGACATGGAGTTTAGTTTGCACCACTGTAGAACAGGACTTCGTAATCAATTTATTGAGTGTGTGCTGCTTCTCAGCTGCATGGGTACTTCTGTGCTTCTTTAGAAGTCCACTTGTTGTGAACCCATCAGAACAAAACTCACATGTGTATGGTCTTTCAACAGAATAACCACCTGCAGTGAATGATTTCTCACAAATCTGACACTTGTACGGTTTTTCCCCAGTATGCAATCTCATGTGTGCTTTCAGATAGTCGTGATTAGCAAATGATTTCCGACATATCTGGCACCTGTGTGATTTTTCACCAGTATGTGTCCTCATGTGCCTTTTCATAGCACTACCGCTAATAAATGATTTCTCACATTGTTGGCACCTGTAAGGTTTCTCTCCAGTATGTGTCCTCATGTGGATTTTCAGATTATTGTGAGAAGCAAATGATTTCCCACATATCTCGCAATTGCAATGTTTTTCTCTCATATCGGTTCTCGTATTCGCCATCAGGTCACTCAAACAATCAATTGTATCACTGCTTTCTAAAGCACAGGTTCTCAGATGACAACATTTGCAACAAGTGTTCTGAAACAATTATCATCCTTTTCATTTACATTTGGTTCGATTTCGCCTTTGCAGCCTTTCAAATCGTCTTACTCAAGGTAACATCGTGGTACGAATTTGTTAATCATGAGCTGCATGGTGTTCCCTGCAGTCAAAAATTTGAATTTCTAAAAGTCATCCGTTTGTTGATATCAAAGCCTTTCCAACACAAACAATGTCCAGTGTCTCACATTAATGATAACTCCATTTCAACGTGCATTTCAGATGCTTACAAGAAGGATTCATGCTTCGTTAGATAATAGAAGTCATTCTGCTAGTATATAAATATACTCAATAATGAAATGCTGAAGCAATTCAGCCTCCGTATACCAAAATACGTCATCGTTATTGATCAGTATGATTTCAATCATCGTTATTGATCAGTATGAGTTCAATCATACGAGAATTATAATGTTCTTGGTAAGAATGGTTCAATCATACGAGAATTATAATGTTCTTGGTAAGAATGGTTCAACTGAAATGTGAAGCATCGAATCGACGTTGGTTGTCTTCTCATGAAGATTCTAAAATAAACTCCGTAAAAATTTAATTTTAAGGTTTAGTAATATAGAACATAAATTTATTACTTCTCACAACAGCTTAGTGCAAGTTGTCATTTTGTAGTCAAGTTGGCTAAGCGAATATTAGTAACACAGGCAAGACATAGTTACAGGCATGTTTTTTATATTAATTTCTCTGCTTGAACGATTCCCTGCCTGCCTAAACACCCTGCAAGATGCAAATTCATTTGTGTAAAAACTCAGAGGGACACATTTTTCCAAAAAGTAAGATTAAAGGACAACTTTAAATTACACTATCTCAGGTCTTCATGATAGTTTTAAAGGTAGCACAGTTAAAAATAATATTGATAAATTTGCTTATAGGCTATTACATTATGTCCTAAAACTTCTAAAATATAAAAGTGAATTAAAACCATCTGCTGCTAATAAACAAATTTAATACGGAAACAACAAGTGGATTGATTAAGGTTATTTATTTAGCTTTTGCAGTTCAAGCAGAGCCACTCAACAGCAGCCTCATCGGCCTTATGTAGGACGAGCATTCCGCCCGAAAAGCAAGTTGTTATACAGTCATTTACAATGTGCGCCATAGTCTGAATGTTCTCACAGCTGCAAAGGGAGTCATTGATTAAGGTAAGCGTGCAAAATGCATTGCAAATTATTCGCCATTGCATACATGTAGGTTACAACGTCGGTTGAATAGAAGCTGGATTTTCAAAAAACAATTCTTGCTGTCCATAAATTACGGATGTAAAAAGTGTCCGGGCCACCGGATTTATGCGATTTGAGTACCGATGCGAACGGCGGGGAATGGGTTCTCTATGAAATGTAGGTGCGCAAAATAAATGCCCATTTAGGACGTGCACATTATACCCTATATGCATAACTCTGAACTACATCCTTTAGCCGTTCTGTAGTATTTGATTAATATATATTTAAATTCTGTTCAAATCTAAACAGTAAACCATAACAATTTAAAAAATTAAAGGGTATACATTTACTTCCGCGGGGCGCAAGATACATACCTATTTTCACCTCGCTGACGGCTACCGAAGACTATATATCACAAGAGGACGGTATAATGTCATGGGTTTATGTACTATATATCCAAAGAGGGTATCCTCTGAGTAAGTAAGTAAGTAAGCCACAAAATATGATGCTTAACAAAAATAAATATTAACCAACCGTAAAAAATATGTTTTATAGATGACGTTAGCTGATTAGTTTTTTTGTAAACGGACAGGGAACGGGCTATGGTTTATTTTTTTGTACGCATTGGGAAGCTCCGCGTAGTGTACGAGTTTCAATAAGGATAGAGGTCGAATAATACCAATTTGTTTATCCACTGAATTATACACACAGAAATATAGAATCTAACCAAGTGCGTGACTAAAGAAGAATTTATCCATAATCGGGTGTTTACAGCACGATGTAAGAATTAAGATGGTGACCTCACTTCGTATCTTTCATGGGTATTGATTTTGGCTAGGATTTTTTTTCTGTCGATGGTGGCGCTAGAGTCGCTTCTCGTGTGGCGCATCACCGGTGGATGAGCTGTGTTGAAGCTAAATTTTGTGTGTGAAATATTTGAAATAATGCCTTGTTGCGCTGCCATTAACTGCTCGAATCTACATGAAAGGAACTATAAAGGAACATGGAACACAGTACATATAGGAACACAGAACAGATAACGTGGAACATGAGGAACAAGGAGCAAGGAGCAAATAGGAATTAAGGGAATATTATAGGGAATAGCAGGGAACATGGAACGTAGTAGGCCTATTTTTTTTATTGAACAAAGAACATGGAACATCAGGAACAGGTAATTGCAGGAAACATGGAACATAATATTTTAAAATTAAACACAGAACAGAGAACATTGAACAAAAGAAACAGGAACAGGGAACATCAGCGGGATTATCATGGAGCGTGGAACACACTATTTTTGTTTAATTGAACACAGAACAGAGAACATGGAACATAGGGAACAGGAACACGAAATTGGGAATATTACGGAACATAATATTTCTTGTTTAACACAGAACAGAGAACATAAGGAACATGAAACAGGGAACAGAATATTATTATAAAACAGGGAACAAGGGAACAGAGAATATTAGGGAACATGGAAAATAGAACATAGGGAACAGAACATGGAACGTAGGACCCTATGCAACTTAGAACAGATAACATGGAACACAAGGCACAGGAACATGAATCACAGGGGACTGAGGAACATCATAGGGAATATCATGAAACACATTGAACACAGAACAGAGAAGATAAGAAATGTGTATCAGGGAACATGGAACATATAGAACAAGGAAACATCAGGAACATAGAACATCACAGGAGACATTAAGGAACAATTATGGGACATGATCACAAGAGATCCAAGGGAAACAGAGAACATAAGAAACAAGAACAAGGAACACATGCCATGGAACAAAGGAACATGGACGAAGGAACACAAGGTAACAGATAATATAGAAACTAGAAACACAGGGAACAAGGAACATATGAAACAATAAAAAGGAACAATGAACAGGGAACAAAAGGGAGCACAGAATGGCACAAAGAACATATGGAACATAAGGAACCAGGAACACGTAGCACCACACGGAACATAAAGAACAAGAAGCACTGAATTAGATGGAACACAGGGAAAAGAGGGACACGAAGCACAGGGAGCAAAGAAAATAAGAACAATTAAGGAACAGGAACACAATTTAAGGGACCAGAAGAGATGGGGAACAAGGAACACAGAAACAGCTCAGAGAACATAGATAACTTATGAAACATAGAGAACAAGGAACACGGAACATTAGGCCTACATGGAACACAGGGACAGAGGGGCGCAGGAACACAAGAGACCAGAAGAGAAAGGGAACCAGGAACACAGCAGCCCAGTTCCTGTTTTACTTATGTAACATATGGAACATAGGGAATAAGGAACACGGAGCATCACAGAGCCGTCATATGGAGCATAATGGAACAGAGACATGAGGAACATAGAACAAGAAACACAGGGAACAAGGGAACATTACAGAGCACAGAGAAGTTCTATTGAGTGCGTAATATCACTTCCAAATACTTCAAAAACGTAGGAGCAATATGTATTAAATGTACATTGTATTGGATAAAGCAGGTCTTGGTGCGCCACCGCTGCCATCTGGCGAATGCAATTAAATTAGCCAATTTCGAGACGTGAGTGAGGTCACCATCTTAATTCTTACATCGTGGTTTACAGTAACTGTCCTCAACACAAAATGGCGAGCGATAAAAATATTTCGCTCTAACGATAGAAAGGATGAGGTTAGAAAAGTTTGTCGTGTCCTCTAGCGAATAAACTTTGACGCGCTACTTGGACTTATTTCTACATTCGGGCTAGGTTTTTTCCAAATCAAACGTGTTTCGTTTCGAATAAAATTTTGACGCTTTAAGTGGCTGTAGAGAGTCATTGGCACAGGCACATATCTTGAGCTAAAATTTCCGATGTACCACATAGGCCTACCGTTTTAAACGTTTCAAATTACCCCCTCCTAAACACTATCCCCCTGCAAACTGTAAATTGCATCAATCATCGAATTTATTGCACTGAAAAATAAGAAAAATCATCCCGCTTTTTGTTTTGTTTTGAAAATTTTAATCCGTCATCCCACTTCGTGGTTTGTTTTCAATATTTTATATAAAACTAAAATACTAATCGACGCTGAAGTTACAATGGAGAAATGGCTTCGAGGCTATTATTTTTTGGAGGGGGATAAAAAAAATTGATAGCATATCATAAATCTTCAGACCAAAACAAGAAGCGGGATGATTTTTCTGATTTTGTTGTGCAATAAATGCGATCATTGATGCAAATCTTGCGTTTGGGGTAATCTGAAACCGGTTTCAAGTTACCGGGGGAGGTAATGTTTAGGAGGGGTAATCTGAAACGTTTACACCGGTGTAAAGATTTCAAATTACCCCCTCCCACCATTTTCAGATTACCTCTGGACACTAGATGTGCATCATTTTGTGCATAAATCAATGCTGAATACACTGCACTATTATATGTTGTGATATCTCAAACCAAACCCAAAATCCAGGGGTGAACCACCACCCACCCCTTGACAGTCGATGTTACAAAAAGCTTGGTAGCCTGAGGGTTAGAGGCAATTCATATCTATATACCGATACTGCAGCTAAATTTTACAAAGCTACTTCAAGCATAAATAATAAAATCAATCAATATTTATATAGCGCCCCTCCAAGGTACCTACTCAACGGCGCTCCCGGTCGAGATCAAGCAAAATAAAGTCTTCAACAGTTTGTCAAATTGTATCACGTTTTATGAGTCCACCGACTGTTTCTAACGATTCAAAACATCTTGCAACAAAAAGTTTCCAAACACTTTTTATAAAGTCGCATCTCAAATATTGCCATAAAACAAACATGATAGTGCTTTGCAATGTGTTCAATGTGTGCACCACCACTGACCACATTTCCAAGCAGGATACTAAGTAATCTTTCATCTTTCAACCTGTTCTTAATTATTTCGAGCATTTTTTTAAAATATATTACATTTACTAATGTACAAAGCATATATATATATATATATATATATATATATATATATATATATATATATATATATATATATATATATATATATATATAAATTATATATACATGTATTAACCAATTTATAGAGTTCGTCAATCGCTTGTCTCTGAATGTGTAGGCCTATCTGTCGTTGTCAAGGCGCCCTTGTAGCGGCATGGCTGCGTTGCGGCGCCATAGAAATTGTCATTGTTATTATTATTATTATTAATGCCAACATGTAACTCAACAGGTGAGGAAAATCTATGGCTAGCACAATGTTCTAGAAATTCCTTCTCGATTTCAAGCATTTCACCACATATACCACATCCAAAAGATTTCTCCACAAACAGTTCTGTATTCTCAGGTGATTTGAAGTTGTTAATGAAAAGACATTCTCCAGCACTTTTTAGAAGCGGACTTGTCGTCTCATGAGAATCCTGACGCACATTTCTTGACAAACGTTCACAGGGTTTTTCTCCAATACCTGCACTACAAAATGTTGTAAATGGAACATACTGGTCAGCAGTTGTTTCACTTTCCATCAGTTCTATTCCAGCATGGAGTTCAAACTGTTTGGCGGAAGCAGTGACCTTACACGTAGAATGAGATTTTCTAAACGTGAATTTCTTCTCTTTCAGGTGAAGTCTTCGGTGTCCCATTAGAGTTCCAAGCGCTGTAAATCCTTTATTACAAACTTCACACATGTAAGGCTTTTCTCCACTGTGAATTCTCATATGGCACTTTAGAGAGTAGATATCTTTGAATGATTTCGGGCACAACTGGCATATGTATGGTTTCGCTCCATTATGAATTCTCATATGCTCTTTCAGATTATTGCAAGCAATAAATGATTTATGACATAACTGACATATGTATGGCTTTTCTCCAGTGTGGGTTCTCATGTGTTTTTTTAGATGATCACCTTGAGTAAATAATTTATGGCATAACTGACATATGTATGGTTTTTCTCCGTTATGGGTTCTCATATGTATGCTCATATTACTACTAACACTAAATGATTTCTGACACAACTTACACCTATATGGTTTCTCTCCAGTGTGGGTTCTCATGTGTATTTTTAGATAACCACTTCGAGCAAATAACTTCTGGCATAATTGACATTTGTATTGTTGCACTCCAGTGTGGGCTCTCATGTGTATTTTTAGATCATAACTTTGACGAAATAATTTCCGGCATAAGTGACATTTATACGGTAGCTCTCCAGTGTGGGTTCTCATGTGTACTTTTAGATGACCACCTTGAGTAAATAATTTCTGGCAAAACTGACATTTATACGGTTTTCTGCCAGTATGGGTTCTCAGGTGTGTTTTTAGATGACCACCTTGAGTAAATAATTTCTGGCATAGATCACATTTGTATTGTCTTTCTCCAGTATGGGTTCTCATGTGTCTTTTTAGATGACCACCTTGAGTAAATAATTTCTGGCATAGATGACATTTGTAATGTTTTTCTCCAGTATGTGTTCTCATGTGTGTTTTTAAGCTCCCAGCTACAGTAAATAATTTCTGGCATAGATGACATTTGTATCGTCTTTCTCCAGTATGGGTTCTCATGTGTGTTTTCATATTACCGGCTCGAGTAAATAACATAATTTGGCATAACACACAAGTGTATGGTTTTTCTCCAGTATGTGTTCTCATGTGTGTTTTTAGGTTACCTGCTTGAGTAAATAATTTCTGGCATTTATTACATTTGTATTTTCTTTCTCCAGTATGGGCTCTCATGTGTCTTTTTAGATCACCACCTTGAGTAAATAACTGTTGGCATAACTCACATTTGTAAGGTTTTTCTCCAGTATGGGTTCTCATGTGTATTTTTAGGCTACCAGTTTGAGCAAATAATTTCTGGCATAGATGACATTTGAATTGTCTTTCCCCAGTATGGGTTCTCATGTGCATTTTTAGATCACCACCTTGAGCAAGTAACTTTTTGCATAACTTGCATTTGTATGGTTTTTCTCCAGTGTGTGCTTTCATGTGTGTTTTTAGGTGACTAGTTTGAGTAAATAATTGTTGGCATAACTCACATTTGTAAGGTTTTTCTCCAGTATGGGTTCTCATGTGTCTTTTTAGGTGTCCAGCTTCAGCAAATAATTGTGATTTGTTCATTTTTTTCAGATCGCCATCTCAAGTAAATGACCTCAAGTATAGATCTGGCATTGGTATGGTTTCTCTCCAGTAAGTGTTCTCATGTGTGTTTCTTGAAGACGTCCTTTAGTAAATGATTTCTTACAAAACTGACACTCGTATGGTTTAACTTCTGTGCACGTTTCCATATATGCACCCTGCACAGCCCACGGCGTAATTAATTAAAGTTGCTATCCAATATAACTTGCATTTGCATGCCTACTCGCTAGTATGTTTTCTAAGAATTTTACCTTGAGCATGATTTCTGAAAGTAATGGATGATTGTGTGGTTGTCCACCAAAATATGTTTTCAGTGTTCTTCTAATTCACCAGAATGTACGAATCGTTTCGTCACACAAATTGCAGGTTTTTTTGTCTTTCTTCAGCATGTGTAGCATCCATTTGAAACAAATTTCAGTGTAGATGCCTTCTGTTTTGCTTGGTACACATGCACATTTTCACATTTGTCAGGAACTACTCTTTTGCAGTTTATAAGACAAGAAATTATCCACTCCAAAAAATTTATCCTGTGGGATGAAATATCAGACCCATCAATTTCTGTAGAAGGGAACACCTGTAAGTTCTCCTTTGAACAGTACAAATGTTAACTGACCAAGAAAATAGAAGCTGTTAATGAATGTGTTTACTTTGAAATTGTCTCTGACGAAGATCAATGTGACATAGGTCTTCTCAAATGGCTGCACTAAGGGGTTCCAATCTAATGTTCTTTGCCGTCATGCACTGTCAAAAATAACTTCTGGCACCTATGAAGATGACAAAAAGGAACATTTCAATAACAGTATTTTTAAGACAAAAATTATTTAATCACTGTTCATAATTGAACACCATTAAATTTATGTTGCACTAGCTGTACCCGGCCACGCGTTGCTGTGGCAGAAAAGACCTCCCCCTCCCCTCCTCCTCCTCCTCTTCTCCCCTACCCCCTCCCCTTCCCTCCCCTTCCCCTCACCCTCCGTCTCGCTCCCTCCGCTCCTCCCCGTCCCGCTCCCCCCGCTCCTCCCCCTCCCCTCCCCCTCCGTCCCGCTCCCTCCGCTCCTTTCCTCCCTCATCCAAGAATGTTGAAAGGCCGGAAAATAATTATGCGTATCGCTTATGACGTCACGGTACGCAACCTCATTGATGTTTCGTCTGCATGGTCGCAGTCACTGTCAAGGCGTTTATGAAATCTGGCAACGTGCAGTTTTGTTCAATTTGCAAATGGCGGTCGAGCGGAATTCAACGTTCACTTTTTGTGGAAAATATTGCGTTTATTCGGAGGGAAAAAAAGTTGGAAACTCTCTGATTGGAATGGAAGGTTTTGTTAAATTTTCAAAACAATCTGTGCGTCAGTTTTCGAGAACACTGGCAGCAAACTATTGGAAAGTTTCATTTTTATTTATATAGATTGAGTTATGAATGATTTATGTACTCCTATGAATAAATAAGCAATGCATATATTCAAACAAGGAAGGGAAGGGTCACCGGATTCGATGATTTGCGTAAGAGTTACGACGGCAGGGAAGGTTCTATACAAATGAACACAAGCAAAAAATGTCAAATTGTGGTGTCGAAATTAGAATATACAACTCCAACCCTCAGATTTTGCCTTGGAAAACCCCCCTAGACAAAACCCTAGCCTATTTCTGTAGTCAATGATGAAATGCATTTCCTCTCTCCAGCCGTTATGTAGATAGAATTTTTTCCTATGAATCTTAAGAAAAAAATCATTAGGTTCATCACTTTAGCTTCTTCATGAATAGCAACAATTGTTCCCATAAATCCAAACTTCAATTTAGATGACAATTATTTTTCATAAGTCCAGTTCCAACATAAGCAAGAAACAGTTTCATAAATACAACTCCAATATAAGCAAGAATATTTTCATCAATCCAGCTCCAACTTAAACCAGAATATTTTCATCAATCCAGCTTCCATTGAAGTAAAAATGATTTTGTATCAATTCCACTTCTATTTAGTGAGAATTCTTTTCATCAACTCTGATTCTGTACGACCAGCAGATCTATGTGTTTTGAACCTAGGACCGCCTTTCGGAGGATTACCACTTATACACAATTTATGATTTAAACCCTTTTTGTCATACCCTGGAGGGGCTTGTCCGTGGTGGAAGTTGGTACGAGTGTTCGTCCGGGGTTTGTCCAGGGGTTAATGTGTTACAACCGCTGCAACAGATGGAAGGCCGAATAATCCGATCTTAAATTTGTGCACGTAATATATGGATGTGCCTAAGTAGAAGTCGGATTGATGAGAATTATATTAGCTAAATGGTAGTGAGATATATCAAACCAATCATGTTGAAATCGAAGCTGGATTGAATAATAATTTTAATTGAATTATAAATTTTAATGATGACAAATTAATCGACGCCCAAATGAAAGCAAGATTGACAAAAAGAATTGTTCCTATGTAGAAGCTGAATCTATGAGGAATCAAGCCATTGGAGTTTAAATTATTTAAAAAATAACCAGCGAATAATTTACGATGCTAGAATGCACGCGTACCGTAATTACTCTAAAGAATCGTGCAAGACGTGCATGACCAAGACCTAAGTTTAATGACATCTGGCGGTCTAAATATTCAACGTAATATTCGACGTAATTCCAGCCACTGTCTACTATACGGTGAAGTAAATATAACGAGAAACCATTATAATCAACTCTCTCGATGGCATAGCTATAATTATAAGCGTGAAAATAATTAATTACGCTAAACTACACGTTTTACCGAAATTTCTTTATCCACTGAATTGTACGCAAAGAATAATAGAATCTAATCAGAATTTCTCGCTGATCTAGTGTTTTCTGTCATCAACACAAAATGGCGAGCGATTAAAGTATTTTGCACTAACGACAGAATATACGAGGTTGGCAAAGTATGTCCTGTCCTCTAGCGAATAAATTTTGACCCGCTACTTAGATTACTGTAAGACTTATTTTTACATTCAGAAGCCTAACCCTCGGGCTAGTTTTTCCCAAATCAAACGCGTTTCGTTTGGAATAAAAATTTTATATTATAGGTAACCGTAGAGGGTCATTGGCACAGGTACATATCTTGAGCAAAAAAAATTATGATACCCCATACCTTTCAAGAGTTATATCCGATATACCCAACGTACCGTAGGTGGATACCAACTCCCCCGTTAGTTATCGACTATGCATGTAATGATTGAAATCACTTACGACATTTAATATGAAGAGGCACAAATTATAGCCAACAAGCCAATTTTAGAGGGAATTTGTGGCTACATGTCCATGCCCACTGAGTTGTCTTATGACAACCGGAAGTTCTCAGAATAAACTAAAATGTATTTAATGGTGTTTTTATTTTCATAAGATGTTCATGAGTTTTTCCTATAATAACTTATCAATAATATATTTTTGGATATAAATAACATGTCATTCCATAGAGGGGGCATTTAGGGGCACTTATCGTCCTAATCAATGTCTACTGATGACCGGTGTGAAGGTTTCAAATTACCCCCTCCTAAACATTACCCCCGGTGTAAAGGTTTCAGATTACCCCCTCCTAAACATTACCCCCCTGAAAACTGTAATTTGCATCAATCATCGCATTTATTGCACTAAAAATATCAGAAAAATCATCCTGCTTCTTGTTTTGGTCCGAAGATTTTCATCCGTCATCCCACTTCGTGGTTTGTTATCAATATTTTAATCTGCTACTAAAATACTAAATCGCCGCTGAAGTTACATGGAGAAATGTCTTCGAGGCTATTATTTTTCCCCGATTAAAATATTGATAAAAAACCACGAAGTGGGATGACAGATGAAAAGCTTCAGACCAAAACAAGAAGCGGGATGATTTTTCTAAATTTTTTAGTCCAATAAATGCGAAGATTGATGCAAATCTAGTTTCCAGAGGGTAATCTGAAACCGGTTTCAAGTTACCGGGGGGTAATGTTTAGGAGGGGGTAATTTGAAACCTTTACACCGGTAACTTGAAACAGGTCTCAGATTACCCCCAGGAAACTAGATTTGAATCAATCATCGCATTTATTGCACTAAAAATTCAGAAAAATCATCCCGCTTCTTGTTTTGGTCTGCAGAATATCATCCGTCATCCCACTTCGTGTATTGTTATCAATATTTTGATCCGAAAAAAATAATAGCCTCGAAGACATTTTCTCCATTGTAAGTTCAGTGACGATTAGTATTTTAGTTACAGTTGAAAATATTGATAACAAACCACAAAGTGGGATGACATATGAAAATCTTCAGACCAAAACAAGAAGCGGGATGAATTTTCCGATTATTTTAGTGCAATAAATTCGATGATTGGTCCACTTTACAGTTTTCAGGGGGGTAATGTTTAGGAGTGGTAATCTGAAACCTTTACACCGGTGTAAAGGTTTCAGATTACCCCCTCCTAAACATTACCCCCCTGAAAACTGTAAAGTGGACCAATCATCGCATTTATTGCACTAAAATAATCGGAAAAATCATCCAGCTTCTTGTTTTGGTCTGAAGATTTTCATCCGTCATCCCACTTCGTGGTTTGTTATCAATATTTTCATCTGTAACTAAAATACTAATCGCCGCTGAAGTTTACATGGAGAAAATGGCGTCGAGGCTATTATTTTTTCGGATCAAAATATCGATAACAAAACACAAAGTAGGATGACGGATGAAAATCTGCAGACCAAAACAAGAAGCGGGATGATTTTTCTGATTTTATTAGTGCAATAAATGCGATGATTGATGCAAATCTAGTTTCCGGGGGGTAATCTGAGACCGGTTTCAAGTTACCGGGGGGTAATGTTTAGGAGGGGGTAATTTGAAACCTTTACACCGGTAGTGCTCAAAATAAATAAAAATGTGTGAAAATGTAGGGTTTCTTAACAATGCAAACCGATGTCTACGTAAACGTTTTTCAGCAGCTATCACATGTTTTTTTTTATTGTACCTAAAACTGACTTATCACCGGTTTTTATAGTTGAACATTGGACTTTATTATAAATATGTAAACTATTCTTGTATATATAAATCATGTTCCAAACACACAGATTCTAATATTTTGCTTATACGTTAAGTATTTGTCATGTGGAATCGACGAGTATCCATGGAAAAAATGTCATTATTTCGAGCTGCATACAGATATTTTAAACCATGAGATACCATTTTGTGCATACATGAAAGCTGAATCCATTGCAGTATTAACAGTAATGATATATCAAACGAAACCCAAAATCCCCATTGGCAGTCCGTGCCACAAAAAAGCTTGTTAGCCTGAGGGTTAAAGGCAATTCATATCTATGTACCAGATACTGCAGTTAAATTTTACCAAGCTACTTCGAGTATATAATATATAATTATATCACTTTTCATGAGTCCACCACCCACTGTTCCTAACGATTCAAAACATCACGCGACAGAAAGTATCAGAACACTTTTTTTATTAAGTCGCATTTCAAATAATTGCCATCAAATCAATATGATCTATAGTGCTTTGTAACTTGCGTTCTATGTGTGCAACACCACTGAAAACATTTCCAAGCAGGATACTAAGTACTCTTTCAACCTGTTCGTAATTATTTCGAGCATGCTTGCAAATATATTTTAGTAATGTACAAAGAATTAGCCAATGTCAACATGTAACTCAACAGGTGAGGAAAATCTATGGCTAGCACAATGTTCCAGAAATTCCTTCTCGATTTCAAGCATTTCACCACATATACCACATCCAAAGGATTTTTCCACAAACAGTTCTGTATTCTCAGGTGATTTGAAGTTGTTAATGAAAAGACATTCTCCAACACTTTTTAGAAGCGGACTTTTCGTCTCATGAGAATCCTGACGCATATTTCTTGACAAACGTTCACAGGATTTTTTTCCAATACCTGCACTGCTTAATGTTGTCAATGGAACATACTGGTCAGCAGTTGATTCACTTTCCAGCAGTTCTATTCCAGCATGGAGTTTAAACTGTTTGGTTGAAGCTGCAACCTTACATGTAGAATGAGATTTTCTGAACGTGAATTTCTTCTCTTTCAGGTGAAGTCTTCTGTGTCTCATTAGAGTTCCAAGTGATAGAAATCCTTTATTACAAACTTCACATATGTAAGGTTTTTCTCCAGTGTGAGTTCTCATGTGACATTTCAGAGAGTAGATTTTTTTGAATGATTTCGGGCACAACTGGCATATGTATGGTTTCTCTCCACTATGAATTCTCAAATGCTTTTTCAGATTATTGCAAGCAACAAATGATTTATGACATAACTCACATCCGTATGGTTTTTCTCCTGTGTGGGTTCTCATGTGTGTTTTTAGATGATAACCTTGAGTAAATAATTTCTGGCATAACTGACATATGTATGGTTTTTCTCTGGTATGTGTTCTCATGTGTGTTTTTAGGTTACCAGCTTGAGTAAATAATTTCTGGCATTTATTACAGTTGTATTGTCTTTCTCCAGTATGGGTTCTCATGTGTCTTTTTAGATCACCACCTTGAGTAAATAACTGTTGGCATAACTCACATTTGTAAGGTTTTTCTCCAGTATGGGTTCGCATGTGTGTTTTTAGTGGCCCAGCTGCAGTAAATAATTTCTGGCATATATGACATTTGTATTGTCTTTCTCCAGTATGGGTTCTCATGTGTACTTTTAGATTGCCAGTTTGAGTAAATAACTTTTGGCATAACTCACATTTGTATGGTTTTTCTCCGGTATGTGTTCTCATGTGTGTTTTTAGGTTACAAGCTTCAGTAAATAATTGTTGGCATAGATGACATTTGTATCGTCTTTCTCCAGTATGGGATCTCATGTGTACTTTTAGATTACCAGCTTGAGTAAATAACTTTTGGCATAACTCACATTTGTAGGGTTTTTCTCCAGTATGTGTTCTCATGTGTTTTTTTAGATTACAAGCTTCAGTAAATAATTTTTGGCATAGATGACATTTGTATCGTCTTTCTCCAGTATGAGATCTCATGTGTACTTTTAGATTACCAGCTTCAGTAAATAACTTTTGGCATAACTCACATTTGTAGGGTTTTTCTCCAGTATGTGTTCTCATGTGTTTTTTTAGTTTACAAGCTTCAGTAAATAACTTTTGGCATAGCTCACATTTGTATGGTTTTTCTCCAGTATGGGTTCTCATGTGCACTTTTAGGTGACCAGCTTGAGTAAATAATGTCTGGCATAGATGACATTTGTATGGCCTTTCTCCAGTATGGGTTCTCATGTGTGTTTTTAGATGATAACCTTGAGTAAATAATTTCTGGCATAACTGACATATGTATCGTTTTTCTCCGGTATGTGTTCTCATGTGTGTTTTTAGGTTACCAGCTTGAGTAAATAATTTCTGGCATTTATTACATTTGTATTGTCTTTCTCCAGTATGGGTTCTCATGTGTATTTTTAGATCACCACCTCGAGTAAATAACTTTTGGCATAACTCACATTTGTAAGGTTTTACTCCAGTATGGGTTCTCATGTGTGTTTTTAGGTGACCAGATTCAGTAAATAATTTCTGGCATAGATGACACTTGTATGGCCTTTCTCCAGTACGTGCTTTCATATTGCCTAAATTATTTCAGTAAATGATTCCTGGCATAACTTACACTTTCCGGGGCTTTTCCACAGTGTGATTTGTTCTTTTTTTCAGATCGCCATCTCAAGAAAATGACCTCAAGTAAGATCTGACATCTGTATGGTTTCTCTCCAGTAAGTGTTCTCATGTGTGTTTCTTGAAGACGTTCTTTAGTAAATGATGTCTTACAAAACTGACACTCCTATGGTTTAACTTCTGTGCATGTTTCCATATGCACCCTGCACAGCCCACAGCGTAATTAATTAAAGTTGCTATCCAATATAACTTACATTTGCATGCCTACTCGCTAGTATGTTTTCTAAGAATTTTACTTTGATCATGATTTCTGAAAGTAATGGATGATTGTGTGGTTGTCCACAAAAATATGTTTTCAGTGCTCTTAAAAATCACCAGAATGTACGAATCATTTCGTGACACAAAATGCAGTTCTGTGTCTTTCTTCAGCATGTGTAGCATCCATTTGAAACAAATTTATGTGTAGATGCCTTCTGTTTTGCTTGGTACACATGCAAATCTTCACATTTGTCAGGAACCACTCTTTTGCAATTTATAAGAGAAGAAATTAACCACTGCAAAAAATGTATCCCTTGGGATGAAATATCAGAGCGATCAATTTCTGTATGAGGGCACACCTGCAAGTTCTCCCTTGAACAGTAGAAATGTTAACTGACCAAGGAAATACATGATGAAGAAAATAAAAAGCTCTTTTAATGAATGTGTTCACTTTGAAAGTGTCTCTGACGAAGATCAATGTGACATAGGTCTTCTCAAATATGCTGCACCAAGGAATTTCAATATAATGTTCTTTGCCTTCATGCACTTGTCAAAAATAACTTCCGGCACCTATTCAGATGACGAAAAGAACATTTCAATATCACCAGACAATTATTTCATCACTGTTCAATTGTTCATTACTGAACACTAATAATTTATGTTGCATTGAGGTATGAATAATTTCTGTCCTCCTATGAATGAATAAGCCATGCATACATTAAAACATGCTGCATTTCAATTCCTTTTATGTCCTAAATGGAAACCTGCTAAAATATAAAACGGGCTTACGCCAATAAGCCTTCAAACGTTAAAGTAAAGGTAAAAGATAAATAAATAAAAACAGTCATTAAACAAGAAATTGGATTGATGAAAAGAATGTCAGATTAATGGACTCTGATTGATGAATAGAATTCTGGTTCAAATCGAAGTTGGATAGATGAGAGCAAAACCTTCCCAAATGGAAGATGGATTGATGAAAAGTACACTTGATGAATAGAAGGTGGAACGATGAAAAGTACACTTGATGAATAGAAGACCTGTGGAACGATGAAAAATTCTTGCTGAAATAGTTAAAACAACCCCTGGTAAATAGATAAATGGAAGTTTGATTGATGACAGAAAAACTGCTGATGATAATAGAAATTGGGCTGATGAAGTGAATGCTTATATGATTGAAATTTGTTTGGGCTAAAATAGTCCAGGGATTTATTAAACCGTGTTTACCCATTTTTTTTCTTGCTGTTCTATTCTCTTTTTGCTTAAACACTGTTTGATACGTATGCGGACTTTTCGTCCACGGACAATTTCTCACACGGAATAAATTGAATAAATCCAGCTTCCGTTTAGACACGCGTTAAATTAATCATTCCAGCATCTATTTCAGCAAGAACTGTTCCTCTTAGATCCAACTTGCATTTTGGAAAGAAATTATTTCATCATTCCAGCTTCTATTTAAGCAAAAACTACCACTTTTCATACAATTTTTTTAAATCAAAAATATCTTTTTTTAACCCCAAAACTACTCTTTAAGCTATGAACATTTTTCATCATTCCCACTTCCATTTAAGGAAAACATATTCTCATTAATCCCACTTTCATGTTACAAGAATTCTTTTCATCGATCCATTTTTACTCAACCACTGCTGGACGAATCATCCGTGGACGAATCGTCCGTGGACAAATCGTCCGCGAACCGTTTGATATTAGAATAGCCACATCACCTTGATTTTTCATTTATTTTAACAAATTCCATACAATTTTGGACTTTATTCATGCGTTCAGATATTGTAACACTGGGCACAAGTGGTACCCGACAATAACTTAATCCAAGTCATCGCTGCCAGGCACAATAATGATTATTTCAAGTAAAGTAAAGTAGCCAAACAACAATGTTGAAATCGCTATCACAGTGGCGTGTAGATAGGATATAGGCCTAGGTCCATATTTATAAGATGTGTGCCTAATTTCACACGGATAATAGCAAACATCCGAAAAAATGATTAATCATAATTGCTTCCCGAAGTTGGCTTATTTTTAATCTCAGGCTTGCATGGTCCGTGCACGGGGACCTAAATGGAGTGGCGTCCATTCAAACGGGTGAGCGGTGATGAAGGATCTGTCCAGATCAAACTCATTGAAAACTAAACATGGTCGAGGCCATATACGGCCACTATAAAAAATCCGAGTATATTTTAAATACATCAAATCTAGAACCATACTGGTGTCTAGACCCAAATCCTTAAAGGGTATCGTTTGCTCAGATTGTTTGGGTTCCAATCGTGTCTTCGTCGTCACTACCTTATTGATCCGATGTATGTGTAGTGAACAGTAGCCGAAAATGTCTACACTGTCGAAATAGCCGCCCAGTGATCAAGAATGTAACTGGGCACTTTAATTGGACCCCACTTGTACCCTGTGTTCCAATATTGGAACATGAAATATACTTGCAAACGTCCAGACTTAAAGTTCATGACACAGACTGGTCAAAGTTACCATGAAATATGAGTGGTATTAGAGTACCAAAAGCGGCAAGTTCAAAACAGATAATATTTTGTGTTAAAATGATTTTGAAAATTATGCACCCTTTATTTGCAATCTCTCAAACAAAATTCACTTGGAAATTCTCATAAAAACCCAATTTGACGACTATTAAGTTATCAAAATATTACTTTTTTCGACACAAAAACACAATTTACACTGATATGAAATAATTTATATTCACTGTACAGTGCTGCATTGCAAATATTTCTTAATGTTCAACTAATGAAACACTAGAAAAAACGGGTTAAATCGAAATTAGATTGCTGAACAATAATTCATAACTGAATAGATTAAGGGTAAACGTGTATTTCAGTATGGTCAATTATTCGCCATTGCATGGGTTTCAGCATCAGTCGAGTACCAGTCGGATTGATGAAAAGCGTTCTTCCTAAATAAAAGTCGGATTGACGAAATTAATTTCTATTGAGATAGAAGGAGATTAAATAAAACAATCTTGGGTAAACATGTATTTTAGCGTAATTAATTATTTTCACGTTTTTAACGACAAAAAAAATCCGTAAATAAAATTTCGTAAGAATACGAATATTGACAGAAAATATGTTTTTAAAATGTAACATTTCCCATGCGAAATCGCCGTTCGGTTCGCCATTGAACCACAACATCTGACCGGAAGTTGGGGCACGCGCCCAAACCATCGACGTATATGCGACTATAAATAACGTGTACGTCAAGACTTCGAACGGTTCTAAGTTCAAAATGAGAAATGGAAGCTGGATGGAGGTATTTCTAGATGTGAAATAGAAGCCGGATTGATGAAAATAAACGCTTTTAAAAGTAATGAAGGCTGGATGAGGGTATTTTTTATATCTGAAAGAGACGCTGGGTTGACGAAAATAACGGGCGAGAAATAGAAGGTGAGGTAATAAAAATAATGAAGCTGACATTGGAGCTGGATTGATGAAAAATAGTTATAATTGAAACAGAAGTTGGATTCATAAAACAACTGATGCAATCGAAAAAGCTTGACTTTTACTTACTTACTTATTAATTTTTGCTTGCTGCACGCCACTTCCGGAAATGGTAGCAATTGAACAACAACTTGGATCGGCGGTTTGTTACGACTAAATATTACGATGTTTCGATCGAAATCCTTCTTTTTAAGATATTCGAAGTATAATCATACATCACTTTGGCAATAGCACGTTGACAGAAATATTTTAAGACGCTTTTTGTAAAATTATAAGCGTGAAAATAATTAATTACGCTAAAATACATGTTTACCCAATCTTGCTAAAATTGAAGCTGGAATGATGAACAATAATTTTAAATTAAAGTTATTTTGATGAAAAAAATATGCTGACGAACTAGAAGCGGGATTTATCAAACTAATTCTTGCCTAAACGGAAGCTGGATCGTTGTAAAGGAATCTCGCTAAAACAGAAGTTGGAATGATTAAAAATAACAATGCTGCAGCGAGCGAATAATTTACGATACTAAAATACACGTTTACCCTCTAATTGAACTATCTACCATTAATCAATAACTGAAACGTGTTTATCCACTGAATTATACGTAAACAATTATAGAAAACTCACCAAGTGCATGACTAATGCAGCATTTCTCCACCATCTGGTGATTACTAACTGCCCTCATCACAAAATGGCGAGCGATGAAAGTGTCTCGCTCTAACGACAGAAAGGATGAGCTTAGCAAAGTATCTCCTGTCCTCTAGCGAATAAACTTTACCGCGCTACGGTATTTGGATAAGGAATTATTTTTTTACGTTTCACAAGCTTAATAGGCAATTCATTTTAGTTCCACGACAACTGGTCTACAGACAACTCGTCTAACGACAAGTGGTCTCCAGATAATTCGTCTACGACAACTGGTCTACGACAACTGGTCTACGACAACTCATCTACGACAACTCGTCTACAAACTACTCCAGCTTCTATTTCACCTATATAAAACCTTCATCCAGCTTCCATTTCACATATAAAAATACTTTCATCCAGTTTCTATTTCGTATCTATGTAGGTGAAATAGAAACGGGATTGACAAACAAACGCTTAAGAAATAGAAGCTGGATCAAGGCATTTATAGACCTGAAATAGGAGCTGGATTGACGAAAAACGCTAAAAAATGGGCTCCGGAGGCTGGATGAAAGAAATAATAGATCTGAAATAGAAGTTGGATTTATGGAAAGTGCGATAAAGAAATTGAAGCTTGATGAAGGTTTGTTTAGGTGAAATAGAAGCTCGATTAATGATAAAACGTTTGAGAAATATAAGCTGAATGAAGTTATCTTTATATCTGAAATGGAAGCTGGATTAAGGTTTTATATACATGTAGGTGAAATAGAAGCTGGAGTAGTTTGTAGACGAGTTGTCGTAGACGAGTTGTTGTAGACGAATTGTCTGGAGACCACTTGTCGTTAGACGAGTTGTCTGTAGACCAGTTGTTACGACACCATTCATTTCTACATACCGATACTGCTAAACTTTGCCAAATTAGCTCAAACAAAATTTTATATCACGTTTATGACGATTTAAAACATCACGCGACAAAAGTAGCAGAACAGATTTTATCAAGTCACATTTCTAAATTATTATTGCCACCACTGCCCACATTTCCAAGTAGGCTACTAAGTAGGCCTACTCTTTCAAACTTTTCCTTCACTCACAATTGCTCAACGCTTCGGCGTGAAACTAAATTGTAGTGTCCGCGCTGTAGTCAGGAGCGCCTCTGAGTAGTGGTTGAGAGCTGGAAGAGGTGCTATAACAAATGCACATACAAACAAAAACGACAACTGGTCCCCAGACAATTCCTCCAACGACAACTTGTCCACCAAAATAAAAGCCGGATTAATGAGAGAGCGCTTGAGAAATGCAAGGTGGATGAAGGCTCTTCACTTTATTAAATAGAAGCTGGATTTACTAAAAGACTTGATAGGAAGCGAGATTGATGATTTTCATTCATGTACTTCAATATGCATTCAGCTACTATTTCAGATATAAAAACACCTCTATCCAGCTTCCATTTCCGTTTTTTCATCAATCTAGCTCCTATTTTACCTGGAAACGAACCTTCATCCAGCTTCTATCTGCCAATAGTTCTGTTCATAAGTTCAGCTTCTCTTCTATTTCACCTGTAAAAGAACCCTCATTCAGCTTCGATATCTCAAACGTTTTCTCGTCAATTCAGCTTCTATTTCATGTGCAAAAAGCATCTACTAAAAAATTTCCAGTGAACATTTTGTCGTTAACAATTTGTTGATGAATCAATATTTCGTGGACGAGTTGTCGTTGGACGAGTTGCCTGGGGACCAATTGTCGTTGGATGAGTTGTCGGTGGACAAATTGTCGTGACACCATTCCAAATCTATGTGTTTATGACGAAAAATCGACAAACTATCTCGGCAAATACAAAGAGATAGCCTAATTATTGTATCGGTTTTCTAAGGAATCACTCAATGCGCTTTTAAAATCGATGTCCACATTAATTTCATCCATCAAATTCATATAGTTCATTAGACAGTTATCAGTGATCATCTGTGTTAAAATGTTTAGCAACGGATCAACCATTTAAAAGGTGTCTAAGGTGCATTGCCATCAGCATATAATATTGTGACGCGCCATCTAGTGAATCGAGATCCTGGGTCGCTCAATTACCGTATTACGTAAGAACAGGACCAGCTAAAGTCTGCAAATGCCGTTTGCACAGATTACAAAACATGCGATCTGGTAGAAACTTCATGGTTTTCGATTAAATATAGCGCTGCATTTGACACAGGTCTGCAAAACAGCGATAGGTTATATATGCCAGGATGTCTATTACAGGATACTAGTGCTGTATAATGCCGAACAATTTTTTTCTAGGGCAACGGCCTCTGTTGTCATAGGCCCTCGTCAAATCGGGATCCATCCATAGGAGAAAAATTCATGAAGTACATGATCGATGTTCTTAATCACAGCTGTGAAGGGGGCAGCATCAGCAGCCTCAGCATCCTCAGCATAGAGAAATCGACAGGGAGGAATTCGGCTCGTCTGACACGTCCCAGGAACCTTTCACAGGAATCGACCTCACCAGCGCTCAGCAGCCCCAACCAGACTCGATAGGAGTACAGCAGACGTGCAACTGTGGTCCTTCTTTTTAAACTCTATGCAAGTGCAATCCTAATTCAGCACAGAACTCCAAAAAAGTCATCAGGTGGAGAAAATTGATGGCTTGAACAATGCTCCAGAAATTCGTTTTCCATTTCAAACAATTCGTCACAGATTCCACACCCAAAACATTTTGACAAAGACGCATCTCTATCCACAGAAGATTTCACTTTATTTATATGCAGATATTTTTCATCTTTAATTCTCTGTAACTGGCCTTCATTTCCACATGAATCCGGATATATGTTCTTTAAGAAATCTTCAGTTGGTTCATCGCAAACACCTGCACTACTGAATGTGATAAAAAGGCCAGACACGCTAGTGGTGACTTCAATTCCAATCTTTAGATCCTGTGGTTTGGTTTTTGCATGGAGTTTAGTTTGCTCCACTGTAAAACAGGACTTTGTAATCGATTTATTGAGTGTGTGATGCTTGCCAGTTACATGAGATCTTCTATGTTTCTTTAGATATCCAATTGTTGTGAATTCAACAGAACAAAACTCACATGTGTATGGTCTTTTAACAGAATTGATTCTTGTGAGCTTTTTCGGATCATTACTTTGATTCAATGTATTCTCGCATAATTGACGCCTGGGTGGATTCTCTCCAGTATGAGTTCTCATGTGCTTCTTCAGAATATTGTGATCAACAAATAATTTCTGGCATATCTGGCACAAATAAGGCTTTTCACCAGAATGTTTTCTCAAGTGCGTTTTCATATTACTACTTTGAGTAAATGAATTCTCACACAGCTGGCACCTGTATGGTTTCTCTCCAGTATGGGTTCTCATATGCTTTTTCAGATTACCTTGTTTAAATGATTTCTGGCATAGTTGGCACCTGTATGGCTTTTCACCAGTGTGTATCCTCATGTGCCTTTTCATATCACTACCAGAAAAAAATGATTTCTCACATTGTTGGCACCTGTAGGGTTTCTCTCCAGTATGTATTCGCATGTGGATTTTCAGATAATTGTGAAAAGCAAATGATTTCCCACATATCTGGCAATTGCAATGTTTTTCTCTCATATCGGTCATTGTATTCGCTATCAAGTCACCCAAACAATTATTGATTGCATCACTGCTTTGTCCAGTACAGGTTGTCTGAAGAGCTCTCAGATGACAACCTAAAGTTGCAATGCTGGCTCTGATATAATTATCAAATGTCTGGTTTGCACTTGATTGGAGTCTCAAAGTCGTAATATTCAAGGCAACGTTGTCGTATGACTTTGCTATTTTATATGAGCCATGGTTTCCCCTGGTCAATTTAATTTTTTTAAATCCTGAAATTGCTGATCAATGTCATAGCTTTTCCAACTCCAACAATTGTAACTAACAATTAGTAATAACTCCATTTTCACCTAGTATTCCAGATGCCTACAAGAAATATGAATCTTTTGTCTGTTAATAGAAGTCATTTTCCGAGTATATAAAGATACGCTACGGCGAAACCCTCTTCTTTGGTGTTCTGCCCTTAGGCAGGTCCAAGATTCCAACAACCATGTCTGGGCAAAATACTGAAAGTATTCATAAACCAAAACACCACACGTCATGCACTGGTATGATCATAAATGTATACACGAATTTTTTTTAATTTTCTTGATGAGGATTAATGTTTCGACTGAAATGCGAGACACTCACACAATGTTGTTTGCATTATCCCGCAGATCTAAAACAGATCAATAAAAATTCAATGTTAAAGTTTAAAAATACATAACCTAACTTTATTGCTAGTTACTCATAACAGCCATATGCGTGCTATCAGACTTTCGTTGCTGCGTTAGATGAGATTATAGTTAGCAACAATGGCAAGACACAGCTTCAGCTTGTTTCATTAAAATGCTCTTCTTTGCTGTCTATTAAACACCTTAGGCGCATTTCCATTATTATGTGTGTAGAATCATACTGCACTGATTCGGGACTCAGCAGGACACATTTCCATTAACAGTAAGCTGACATCACTATTTTCAATCACACCTTCCCAAGTCTTCATCGTAGTTCAAATAGTAGCACAGTTTAGAATTGGTAAATTTGTAAATAGACTATCATAGCCCAACAAATACAAGGAGAGGATGGGTCACCGGATTTGGTGATTTGCGTAAGAGTTACGACGGCAATGAAGGTTGTAGAAAAAATGAACACAAGCTAAAAATGTCAAATTGTGGTGTCCAAATTGAAATATACAACCCCAACCCTCAGATTTTGCCTAGGACAACCGCCCCCCAGACAAAACCAGGGCTGTCCTGTGCAAATAGCCTATTTCTGTAGTTAATGATAAAATGCATTTCGTCTCTCCAGCCTCGATGTACATAGATTTTTTTCCCATCAATCAAGCTTCCGTTAAGAAAAAAAATATACTTCAATTTAAATGACAATTATTTTTCATCAGTCCAGCTCCAATATAAGCAAAGCAAGAACATTTTCATAAATACAACTCCAATATAAGCCAGAATATATTTTCATCAATCCAGCTTCTATTTGAGCAAGAATATTTTCAGCAATCCAGCTTCCATTGAAGTAAAAATTAGTTTGTATCAGTCCCACTTCTATTTAGTGCAAAGTGCAAAACTTGTTTTGTTAAAGTGCGGTATAAATGACTAATTAATTGTATTGCATTGTATAGTGACAATTCTTTTCATCAACCCTACTTCTGTACGACCAACAGATGTGTTTTGATCGCCTTTCGGAGGATTACCACTTATACGCAATTTATGCTTTGAAACCCTTTTTTTTAAACCCTGGAGGGGCTTGTCCATGGTGGAAGTTGGTACGTGTGTTCGTCCAGGGGTTTGTCCAGGTTCCACGACAACTGGTTCACAGACAACTGGTTCAACGACAACTGGTTCACGGACAACTCGTGCACCGACAACTCGTCCACTGAAATAGAAGCCGGATTATTGAGAAAACGCTTGGAAAATGGAAGCTGGATGAAGGTTTTTACAGGTGAAATAGAAGCTGGATTTATGAAAAACCGCTTAAGAAATGGAAGATGGATCAAGTTTTTAAAAAATCTCAAATAGAAGCTGGATGCATGTTGAGACACATGATGAAAATCATCAATCCAGCTTCCATTTAAGAAAGAAAACCATTATACTTTTTGCTCATAAATCCAGCTCCTATTTCGTAAATAAAGAACCTTCATCCAGCTTCTATTTCCCAAGCGTTTTCTCAATAATCCGGCTTCTATTTCGGTGAACCAGTTGTCGGTGAACCACTTGTCCGTGGGTTAATGTCCTACAACCTCTGCAACAGATGGAAGGCTGAATAATCCGATCCTTTGCGTACGTAATATATGGATGTGCCTAAGCAGAAGTCGGATTGATGAGAATTATATATGTCCCATCTGACCTAAACCAGGCGTAAGTCGCGACACACGCTTCTGAGATAATGACCGAAAAGTGAAAAAATGATTTTTTTCTCATTTTTTGTTTTTTACAGAAAATGATAGATAAATATGTTTTATACACATTAAAAATAAAAAAAATTCCAAAAATATTATTTTTAATGATATTTTTGATAATTTTTTGGTTTTATTGCTCAAATAAATCGATGAATTTTTCCCGCCACTTTCCACTTTCCCGCCATTGGTAGCCATATTCGGCATGTGGCTAACATAATAAATTAGGCATCAGTGAAAAGCCCAGACTTCCCTCTAGCCTCTTATAAAATTTGGTTTTTTTGCAAATTTTTTTAAAATTGTGAACATGGTTCTAAACTTCTAAACTTCTAAAGAATTTTGCATTCCAAAGTTATAGAAATCTTTCAATGCATTTTTCTCATAATTGTAACTTGAATGGTCGCACCACAGTTTTGCTCATAACTTTGGACAGAAACATGGCAGAGCAATAAGATTTGTGTCATTTTAAAGAAGAGACTTTATTCTTTTAGAAGATATATGACACTCATATTGTACAAAATCCGACTTACGCCTGGTTTTGGTCAGATGGGTCATATTATTACTTAAATGGTAGTGAAGTATATCAAAACAATCACGCTGAAATCGAAGCTGGATTGATGAACTGCAATTTTAATTGAATTAGAATTTTTAATGATGACAAAATATGCGATGCCCAAATGAAAGCGAGATTTACGAAAAGAATTGTTTATATGTAGTTCTAAGCTGAATCTATGAGGAATTAAGCCAATGGAAATTAAATTATAAAAAAACAACGAATAATTTCCGATGCTAGAATGCACGCGTAGCAAGACGTGCATGGCCAAGACGTAAGTTTAACGACATCTGGCGGTCTTAAATATGTAACGTAATATTTGACGTAATTCCTGTCTACTCTACGGTTAAGTAAATATAACGGGGAACCATTATTATCAACTCTCTCAATGGCATAGCTATAATTTATCATTCACTGAAATTTTTTATCCACTGAATTGTACGCAAAGAATAATAGAATTTAACCAGGTGTTTGATTAAAGCAGAATTTCTCGCTGATGAATTTCTGGCTGATCTAGTGTTTGCTGTCACCAACACAAAATGGCGAGCGATGAAAGTATTTCGCACTAACGACAGATTAGAATAAATGGATGAGGATGGCAAAGTATACCCTGCCCTCTAGCGAATAAACGTTGAAGCGCTACGTAGATTAGTTTTTATTTTACATTTCAGAAGCTTAACCCTCGGGCTAAAATAGATTTTCCCAAATCAAACGTGTTTCGTTTGGAATTTTTTTAAATATTTTAGCTAACTGTAGAGGGTCATTGGCACAGGTACACATCCTGAGCTAAAATTTTGATGATACCCCATACCGTTCAGGAGTTAGGCCTATATCTTATATACCCAGTGGCGGCGCCAGGGGGGGGCTAGGGGGGGCTAAGCCCCCCCTAAACGTGGCTCAGCCCCCCCAAACGAAAAAGCCGAAAATGTCTATAACGCTTTCTTCGCAATTGAAACTAGACAACGACCAACGGCACCGAAATCAACTATGTTATTGTGGCGAAATTCAAAATTGTCCTGGGGATCCAGCCCTTCCCCTCCAGCCCGGATTCAGAAAAATCCGGACCTCAGCCCCTTCCTCCCGCTAGTTCGAACTTTCAGCCCCCTCCATCCTCCAGACTGCTCCGGACCACAGCCCTCTTCCTCCCGCTAGTTCGGACTTTCAGCCCCCTCCATCCTCCAGACTGCTCCGGACCTCAGCCCCTTCCTCCCGCTAGTTCGGACTTTCAGCCCCCTCCATCCTCCAGACTGCTCCGGACCTCAGCCCCTTCCTCCCGCTAGTTCGGACTTTCAGCCTCCTCCATCCTCCAGACCGCTCCGGACCTCAGCCCCCTTCCTCCCGCTAGTTCGGACTTTCAGCCCCTTCACTCCTCCAGACCGGTCCGACCTCAGCCCACTTCATTTCGAAAGTTCGGACTTTCAGCCCCTTCCATCCTGCAGACCGGTCCGGACCTCATCCCTTTCATCTCGCCATTTCGGACTTTCAGCCCTTCCATCCTCCAGACCGCTCCTAACCTCAGCCCCTCCATCTCGCCAGTTCGGACTTTTGCCCCTTCTATCCTCCAGACCGGTCCTGACCTCAGCCCCTCCATCTCGCCAGTTCGGACTTTCAGCCCCTTCCATACTGCATACCGGTCCGAACCTCTACCCCTTTCTCCCGCCAGTTTGAAATTCCAGCCTTTACTCCTACAGACCGGTCCGGACCTCAGCCTCCTTCAGCCCGCCAGTTCGGAATTCCAGCCCCCAGCTAGTCCTATACAATCACATACGAAATGGGGTTTCAATTAGCAGCAGCACTCATGGGGAGACTTGGAAGAAATGTCATGGGGACGTTCCACAAGTTTGTAGTCAAGCCCTATAGGGTGTGCGGGGCCCAATGCAGCAAGCGATTCTCTGAAAAGGGTTCTCAAGCATAGCATTTTCGAAGTTGATTTCCTGCCAATTAGGCACTGTAAGCTTATAATACCATAGGCTGTAATATTCTAGAAAACTTGAATTCTACCGGTAGGCATAGCCCAGGGCTGAAAGTGGTTTGGGAAAGTTGCCGGGTCTGACTGTGGCGGACGAACCAAAGCCTTTGAGCCGAACATTTTATGACAATCTTTTTTGGTCATTCACCCAAAATTGTACAAATTTCACCCATTTTTGGTACCTGACCTTTTTTAGTCATTTGCTCATAAAATTTCAAAATCACACCATTTTTACCTCTTTATTGTAGCCTATCTGACGACCTGTTTTTAAAATTGTTTTCCCAAAAATTGTTAAACTTGCTTCCCGACTGATACCCGGCACCAGCAGGTCACGAAAATAAATGCCGGGTCGCAGACCCTGACAGACCCGTCTCACTTTCAGTCCAGACCTAGCCTGCATGTAGGCCTACACTATATATAGTAGTTGTGACTCGTTTTATTTGCAGACTCGCTCTTTTGGAATCTTTTCCAACACACACAATCACTTTCATTTGACAAAATGACCTCAGTAGGTTATTAATTAATGCTTCCAAGCGATTAAAGCTGCCAATATCATCACAGTAAAAATTAAGGTGAGTAGCGCGAGGACCTGAAAGCGCAGGGCCCACGGCGGATGCAGACTCGCTCGCCTTGCCCTAATGCCGGGCCTGTTTGTGGTTGGGGGACGGAGCATCGGAGATGCTTAAGTGTAGGCCAACCCAAATATTTCATAAATATTTCAGATATATCATTATAAATTGCTACATGTACAGTGTTATCCATTGTTTATCAATGATGAGCAATTTTGTTAAGACGACATCTTAAAATGCTACCCTTGCAGTGAGGAAATTCAATAATTTAAGCGTGGTGGAGACATATTTTTTATTGAACTCTAAACCAGGTCTTTCAGCAATGAAATTATGAGAAATTTATTGAGATAACAGCTTAAAATGTTACCTTTACAGTGTGGAGATTTAAAAATTTAAACAACAGGGGGGCACTTTCTGAAGTCATAAACCACGACTATCAGCGCTAAGACTATGAGGTATTTAGATAAAATGGGGAGGGGTATTTATTGAACTCCTAAACCATGTCTTTCAGCAATGAAAATTATGAGAGATTCAGATGCGATGACAGTTCAAAATTATACCATAACAGTACTGTTAGGAAATTTGACAGATTTAAGCAATTGAAGGAGACACTTTTAAAGTCGTTTCAGCACTGAACTGATGAGTATTTTCGCTATAATGACAGTCAAAAATGCTACCATTGCAGCGTGGAAAAAAAACATTTCGATAATGGGGAGGAGCAAATCTCCTCCCTCTGCTAGTGGCTCAACACTAGCAGAGGGATGAGTCTGCTGTCCTGGCTCGCAAAGCCCTTCGCTCTGCCTCTAGCGGTAGCCTAAGCTTTTGGTCCCACGTGTTGAAACATCAACTTGTCAGCGTCGTGCTTTCTCAGTTGTAGGTCCTTCTGTCTGGAATAGTCTCCCGGCCGATGCAGATGCGCTTGCTACCTAGGCTAGGGTTGACTTGTCAGTGCTCTACAAGCTCCTTAAAACTTTTTTGTTTCACCATGGTTGGACTGGGAGCTCTTCTGAGTGGATTTCTTGAAGGGGCGCTATATAAATTCATGAAATGAATGAATGAATGACTAAGCAATGGTTGCAAATTACACAAAAGTATAGGTTAAGCCTTCACAGAAAAAGTTTTTAAAATGAGGAAAAACCTATACTATACATATGACATGCTCCCTATGGTTTTCCTATGGCCTACCCACATGACAGTATACTTATAAACTTGTTGGGCTATAGGCTTAAACTTTTAACTTATGTGATTATAGTAGCCTAAAGATTAAGTCCATTTTTAATTTCTAAGCCATTTTCTTTTACAATAGTATTTTGACATTCTTATACTGGTAGTCTGGGACTCTGCAAATGACTTCTTATAGAAGTTTTCATGATTTTATCGTTCATATAATAGCTGGCAGAAAGAGCATAAAAATGGTTCCAGTTGAGGCCAACAGAGCCAAAAACGCGTTGGCGGCTGGGGCTCCGCCCCAGACCCCGCTGGGGGAGCTTACGACGCTCCCCCAGACCCCCTAGTCGGTATGGGCTTCGTGCCTTCGGCACTCGCAACTTGGCGCCTTCGGCGCTTCGTAAAAAATTTAGGTTGGGCTTAGGGCTTCAGCCCCCCCAAACCTGAAATCCTGGCGCCGCCACTGTATATACCCAAGGTACCTTTGGTGGATACCAGCCTCCCCCTTAATATAGTTATCGACTATATCTTTTCCGACATCTAATATGAAGATGCACAATTTATACCAGTCTATAGAGGGACTTTGTGGCTAAATTCCCATTCTCACTGAGTTATCTTATGACAACCGGAAGTGCTCAGAATAAACAAAAATGTTTTTATTTTCATAACATTTTCATGAGTTTTTCTATTATAACTTATCCATAATTTATTTTTGAACATAAATAAATTGTCATTCCACAAAGAGCATTTAGGGGTATTTTGCGTTCTAATCAATGTCTTATGATGACCGGAAGTGCTCAAAATAAGTTAAAATGTGTGAAAATGTAGGGTTTCTTAACAATGCAAACCGATGTCTGCGAAAACGTTTTTCAGCAGCTACTACATGTTTTTTTTATTGTACCTAAAACATACTTATCATTAGTTTTTATTGTTGAACATTGGACTTTATTATATGCAAATTATTCCGGTATATATAAATCATGTTCCGAACACACAGAAACACATATTTTGCTAGTTGCCTTTGCGTAAGTATACGCTTGTGGAATCGACCGGTGTAAAGGTTTAAAATTACCCCCTCCTAAACATTACCTCCATGTAAACTGTAATCATCGGATTTATTGCACATAAAATCTAAGAAAAATGATCCAGCTTCTTGTTTGGGTCTGAAGATTTTCATCCGCCATCCCACTTCGTGGTTTATCAATATTTTCATCTGTAACTAAAATACTAAATCACCGCTGAAGTTACATGGAGAAATGGCTTCGAGGCTATTATTTTTCCCGATTAAAATATTGATAATAAACCACGAAGTGGGATGACGGATGAAAATCTTCAGACCAAAACAAGACGCTGGATGATTTTTCTGATTTTCTTAGGGCAATAAATGCGATGATTGAGGCAAATCTAGTTTTCATGGGTAATCTGAAACCGGTTTCGGTAATCCGGTATTTTAGCGTCCCAAATTATTTTGACCAATTCGTTGCAATAATAACCGAAAGACAAATACAATAACACATTTATTTGAGGAAATCGTCAAATGTGTGCTCAAAAACCTCAAGGAAGTCCCAAACGGGGGTAACTTCCGCGTATGCCAGTGAAAAATGCATCAGAAATGGAAGCTGGATGAGGATTTTTATGGCTAAAATGATAGATAGATTGATGAAAAGAACGCTTCAGAGATGGAAGCTGGATCAAGGTTATGTAATTAATAGTAGTTGAAATAGAGGCTGGAAGCTGGATAAAAGTTTTTATAGATCTGAAATAGAACCTGGATTCACGAAAAGAACGATAAAGAAATGGAAGCTGAATGAATGTTTTTATAGATCTGAAATAGAAGCTGGATTTATGAAAAGAACGATACAAAAATGGAAGCTGGATGAAGGTTCCGGTATTGATAAAATAATAATAATAATATCTTCTTTAAGATAGAAGCTGGATTGACGAAAAAACCTTGAGAAATGGAAGCTGGTTCAAGGTATTTTTATCTATTAAGTAGAAGCTGGATTATTGATAAAACGCTTGAGAAATTGAACCTGGATGGTTCCTTATAGGTGAAATAGAAGCTGGATTGACGAGAAATTTAAAACCTCAGCAATAAACTGATCTGCGTTTAGTAAGTAGCCTACTGTTATTATTGCAAAGAAATGGTCAAAATAATTTGGGACACTAAAATACCGGATTACCCCGGTTTCAATGTTTTCAATGACGGGGGGGGGGGTAATGTTTAGAAGGAAGTAATTTGAAACCTTTACACCGGTAACCATGGGAAAAAAACATTATTTCGAGTGGCATTCAGATGTTTTGAACCTAAATATATATCATTTTGTGCATAAATGAATGCTGAATCCACTGCACTACTACAAATTATGATAGCTCAAACCAAACCCAAACTCCAGGGGGTGAACCACCGCCCTCCCCTTGACAGTCAGTGTTAAAAAAAGCTTGGTAGCCTGCAGTGGCGCAACTAGGGGGGTGCTGGGGGTGCTTGAGCACCCCCCAGGGCTAAAAAGGTGACCCACGCAATTTTTCCAAATCCGATGAGTTTTTTGGGTGGTGTGGGGGGGGGGTAGGGGTTCACTTTCGCTCTGTCAGTTTAAGCAAGCAAGCAAGTTCCTTCATTCCTCTGTATTATAATTTTAGTCAAAAGCATGGTTCATAAAGCACCAGTTTACAGCTTTTAGTTGGTCTACCTGAATTTGTCCGAGTCTCGAGAATTTACCTAGTCATGGATGAAAAGTCTTAGCGTTAGGTTCTTGTGTTTGTATTGCACTGCCTCGCCAATTTATTGATAATGGTATGACTTAATTGATAATACGTGTGCTTTTTTAATAGGGACTAGTTAAGAATTGTTTTCCTTAAAATTAGTATTATAATATAGTTATTCAATAGTGTTTAATCTAGACATCTCCATCGGAGAAAGCCCCCCTAAAATGAAATTTTTACCCAAAACAATTTGACAAAATTACAGTACTTTTTAGTTGCTGTTTACATTACATAAACTGCTATACTGTGCCATGATCTTATTTTCTACTAAGTAATTATGATGTTATTATTTACTATCATAATATTATGATACTACTATAATATTATGGTATTACAATGTGTATAACTTACTGTTAATATTTGTACAAATACTACTTTTGTACAACTACATGATTCCTCTCCAGTGCTGTTTTGCTCCTTGAAAATTTTAGTAGGTTGGTCATTCGTGCTTGGTTTTTAGGTTATTTGTAACAATTTCTGCTCATTGTGTTCTGGTCAGCAATTCAGAACCGTCTTGGGCAGTAATGATAAGCTGATTCCAGTGCTACAAAGTAAACTTATAATATAAAAAACTGTTATGCAGACGTATATGTATAATTAGTCTATATTATAGACTAATTATACATATACGTCTGCATAACAGTTATTCAATATATTAGTCCAGCTGCAGAAGAACCGAGTTGCTGAACTTATTATATATTGAAATTATATTCATATTTTAATATCAAAATGCAATGGCAGAAACTTAGAGGGACAGAAAAGTCTGTGGTTAGGGACAGCGATGCTTATATCCCCAATATTTAAGAAATATTCATATATATCAGAATAAATACACGCAATGTTATCCACTACATTTCCATAATGAACAATTTTGTTAAGATGACAGCTTAAATGCTACCATAAGACCATTAGACCTACAGTGTGCAAATAAAAGAGATTTTTAAACAATGGGAGGGAACATTTATTGAAATCTTGAACCACGTCTCTGAGCACTGACACCATGAGTAATTTTACTTAAAAGACAGCTTCAAAACTGTCAAAAGCTACTATTAGGCCTACACAGTGGAAATTCAAAAAATCTAAACAAAAGGGATGGAACATTGTTTGAAATCTTAAACCATGTTTTTCAGCATTGAAATAGTGAGAAATTTGGCAGTGATGACCGCTTAAAATACTATTACTACAGTGTTAAAATAAAAAATATAAACAATGGGAGGGGACATTTACTGAAGCCCTAGACCACGTCTTTGAACACTGTAATAATGAGTAATTTTTTCAAGATGACAGCCTAAAAATAAGCTACGGTTACAGTGTGAAAATAAAAATAAAGCTCTAAAGAAATAAGAGGCCACACACTGAAGTCCTAAGCTACTATGTATGACTACCAGCATTAAAAATGAGCCATTTTTAATAAGTTGGCAGCTTAAATGCCTAACATTACAGTATGGAAATTCAAAAATATAAACAGTGGGAGGAGACATTTCTTCAAATCTTAAACCCTGTTTTCAGCAGAGAAATTTTGATAAATTTCGTTAAAATGACTGCTACCATTGCAGTGTGGAAAGATTGAAACATTTGATGTTGTGGAGGGGGCACATTCCAGGACTTTTTCAACTTGTAGTTATTGACTAAATGAATTTATGCAGTTGTAAAAGCACTTCGATGCAGCTAGAAAAAGCTGGCAAACAAGAACCTGAAACGTGCTGAAGCTGATACCAACAGGTAAAAAATGCGTTGGCTTCTGGGGCTCCGCCCCAGACCCCACTGGAGGACCTTACGACGCCCCTGCAGACCCCCTAGTCGGGGGTAGGTTATGTGCCTTCGGCACTCGCAGTTTAGCCAGGGCCGTGTTTAAGGTTCTTCTAGTGTCGGTGCAAAGTGTTACAGCAGGGGCAAAGTGCCGTTTGGCAGTTTTACAAGATTAGTCATTTCACTAACACCCGTTGTTCGATAAGCCAGAATACGTGGTTTGTCGGATGTGGCGGATCAGGAAGCAAGCACGCAAACGTCGCAACGTCGGTGAACTTAGTGAAATGAATGTCTTCTTACACTTGCTGATTTTACAAAAATTATGTTTAAGTAGGCCTAACACAGAGACTCGCAATTTAAGACATTTGGCCAATGGCAACAAAACTCTCAGCTCAGGGGCATTCGGTGCACCGCACCGAATGGACCTATGTTAAACACGGCCCTGAGTTTAGCACCCCCCAGCAAAATGTTCTGGTTGCGCCCCTGGTAGCCTGAGGGTTAAAGGCAATTTATATCTATGTATCGATACTGCATCTAAATTTTACCAAGCTGCTTCAAGTGTAAATAATTATATTATTTTTTATGAGTCCACCCACTGTTTCTAATGATTCAAAACATCACGCAACAAAAAGTATCAGAACACTTTTTATAATGTCGCATCTCAAATAATTGCCGACAAATAAACCTGATAGTGCTTTGCAACTTGTGTTCAATGTGTGCACTAGCTACCACTGACCACATTTCCCAGCAGGATACTAAGTACTCTTTCAAACTGTTTGTAATTATTTTGAGCATGCTTGCAAATATATTTTAGTAATGTGCAAAGCATATATATATACATATATATATATATATATATATATATATATATATATATATATATATATATATATATATATAATTAGCCAATGTCAGCATGTAACTCAACAGGTGAGGACAATCTATGGCTAGCACAATGTTCTAGAAATTCCTTCTCAATTTCAAGCATATCGTCACATATACCGCATCCAAATGATTTTTCTACAAACAGTTCTATACTCTCAGGTGATTTGAAGAACTTGCTAATGAAAAGACATTCTTTAGCACTTTTTACAAGCAGACTTGTCGTCTTGTGGGAATCCTGACGCATATTTCTTGACAAACGTTCACAGGATTTTTCTCCAATACCTGCACCACATAATGTTGTAAATGGAACATATAGGTCAGCAGTTGTTTCACTTTCCATCAGTTGTATTCCAGCACGGAGTTTAAACGGTTTGGTTAAAGCAGTGACCTAACATGTAGATTGAGATTTTCTTAACGAGAATTTCTTCTCTTTCAGGTGAAATCTTCTGTGTCCCATTAGAGTTGCAAGTGATATAAATCCTTTATTACAAACTTCACATATGTATGGATTTTCTCCAGTGTGAGTTCTCATGTGACATTTCAGAGAGCAGATTCCTTTGAATGATTTCTCGCAAAACTGGCATATGTATGGTTTCTCTCCATTATGAATTCTCATATGCTTTTTCAGATTACTGCTATCAGCAAATGATTTATGACATAACTCACATCCGTATGGTTTTTCTCCAGTGTGAGTTCTCATGTGACATTTCAGAGAGCAGATTCCTTTGAATGATTTCGGGCACAACTGGCATATGTATGGTCTCTCTCCATTATGAATTCTCATATGCTTTTTCAGATTACTGCTATCAGTAAATGATTTATGACATAACTCACATCCGTATGGTTTTTCTCCACCATGAATTCTCATATGCTTTTTCAGATTACTGCTATCAGTAAATGATTTCTGACACAACTTACACATATGTGGTTTCTCTACAGCGTGGGTTCTCATGTGTATTTTTAGATGACCACTTCGAGCAAATAACTTCCGGCATAAGTGACATTTATATGGTTTTTCTCCAGTGTGGGTTCTCATGTGTGATTTTAGATGACCACCTTGAGCGAATAATTTCTGGCATAACTGACATCTATATGGTTTTTCTCCAGTATGGGTTCTCACGTGTATTTTTAGATTACCACTTCGAGCAAATAATTTCCGGCATAAGTGACATTTGTATGGTTTTTCTCCAGTGTGGGTTCTCATGTGTATTTTTAAATCACCACATTGAGTAAAAAACTGTTGGCATAACTCACATTTGTATGGTTTTTCTCCAGTATGGGTTATCATGTGTCCTTTTAGGTGACCAGCTCGAGTAAATAATTTCTGGCATAGATGACAATTGTATGGTCTTTCTCCAGTATGGGTTCTCATGTGTCTTTTTAGATCACTACATTGAGTAAACAATTGTTGGCATAACTCACATTTGTACGGTTTTTCTCCAGTATGGGTTCTCATGTGTGTTTTTAGGTGCCCAGCTACAGTAAATAATTTATGGCATAGATGACAGTTGTATTGTCTTTCTCCAGTATGGGTTCTCATGTGTCCTTTTAGGTGACCAGCTTGAGTAAATAATTTATGGCATAGATGACATTTGTATGGCCTTTCTCCAGTATGGGTTCTCATGTGTATTTTTAGAACACCACCTCGAGTAAATAATTTCTGGCATAATTCACATTTGTATGGTTTTTCTCCAGTATGAGTTCTCATGTGTGTTTTTTGGTTACAAGCTTCAGTAAATAATTTCTGGCATAGATGACATTTGTATGGCCTTTCTCCAGTACGTGCTTTCATATTGCCTAAAGTATTTCAGAAAATGATTCCTGGCATAACTTACACTTTCCGAGGTTTCTCCCCAGTGTGATTTTTTCTTGTTTTTTCAGATCGCCATCTCAAGTAAATGACCTCAAGTATAGATCTGACATGTGTATGGTTTCTCTCCAGTAAGTGTTCTCATGTGTATTTCTTGAAGACGTCCTTTAGTAGATGATTTCTTACCAAACTGACTCTGCAATGGCTTAACTTCTGTTCATGTTTCCATATGCACCCTGCACAGTCCACAGCGTAATTAATTAAAGTTGCTAACCAATATAACTTGCATTTGCATGCCTACTCGCTAGTATGTTTTCTAAGAATTTTACCTTGAGCATGATTTCTGAAAGTAATAAATGGTTGTGTGGTTGTCCACCAAAATATGTCTTCAGTGTTCTTCTAATTCACCAGAATGTACAAATCATTTCGTCACACAAAACGCACTTTTGTGTCTTTCTTCAGCATGTGTAGCATCCATTTGAAACAAATTTATGTGTAGATGCCTTCTGTTTTGCTTGGTACACATGCAAATTTTCACAATTGTCATATTTGTCAGGAACCACTCTTTTGCAGTTTATAAGACAAGAAATTATCCACTCCAAAAAATGTATCCTTTGGGATGAAATATCAGAGCCATCAATTTCTATAGAAGGGAACACCTGCAAGTTCTCCTTCAGCAGAAATGTAAACTGACCAAGAAAATACGATGAAGAAAATAGAAGCTGTTAATGAATGTGTTCACTCTAAAAGTGTCTCTGACGAAGATCAATGTGATATAGGTCTTCTCAAATGGCTGCACTAAGGGATTCCAATATAATGTTCTTTGCCTTCATGCACTTGTCAAAAATATTTTCCGGCACCTATGAAGATGATGAAAAGGAACATTTCAATAACAGTATTTTAAAGACAAAAATTATTTCATTACTGTTCATAACTGAACACTAATAATATAATTTATTTTGCATTGAGGTATGAATGATTTATGTCTGCCTAGGAATGAATAAGCGATGCATACATAGGCGTAGGGGACATTTCAGGAGTGGGGGGGGGGAAAGTTAAACTTTTGCCCAAAAAATTTGACGACCTTTTTTTTTAGTCATCTGGGTCGAAACTGCCCGAAAATTTCTTTCGCCCGAAAAAATGAGAACTTTTTTGTTAGTCGTTCGGATCCAAATTGCCCGAAAATTTTTCATACATTTTCTTAGTTTTCATGGTCTGCTTGCCCTAAAACCAGACTTTCCCGAAATTTGGGGAGGGGCATTTGGATGAATACATTCAAGCAGGCTGCATTTCAATTCCTTGTATGTCCGAAATGGAAACCTGCTCCAAAAATGTAACCAAACAATAATGCTGAAATCACTGTCACAGTGGCGAGTAGATAGTATCTAGGTCCAAATTCAGTAGATGTGTGCCTAAGTTCACACGGGTAAATATCCTAAAAATGCTTAATCATCATCGCTGCCCGAAGTTTGTTTATTTTGAATCTCAGGCTTGCATAGTCCATGCATGGGGACCTAAATGGCGTGGCATCCATTTATAGCCTACGGGTGAGCGGTGGTGAAGGATCTGACCAGATCAAATTCATTGAAAACTAAACATGGTCGAGGCCGGTGTCACGACAACTCGTCTAACGACAACTCGTCTAACGACAAGTGGTCTCCGGACAATTCGTCTAACGACAACTGGTCTACTGACAGCTTATCCAGCGCTTGAGAAATGGAAGTTGGATGATAGTTTTTAGAGGTGAAATGGAGGTTGGATTGATGAAAAAGCGCAAGAGAAATGGAATCTGGATGATGGTTCTTTTACAGGTGAAAAAGAAGCTGGATTGACGAAAATAACGTATGATAAATAAAAGCTGGATGAAGGGATTTCTAGATCTGAAATGGGAGCTGGATTGATAAGAAGACCGCTTAAGTAATGGAAGCTGGATTAGGATATTTTTATATATGAAATAGAAGCTGGATTGACTAAAATAACAGGCGAGAAATAGAAGCTGGATGAAGGTATTTTTATATATGAAGTAAAAATGGGTGCATGTTGGAATACATGAATGAAAATCATCAATCCAGCTTCCATAGAAGCAAAAAAAACATTTTCGTAAATCCAGTTTCTATTTCATCAATACTATTCGTCAGTAGACCAATTGTCGTTAGACCAATTGTCCGGAGACGAGTTGTCGTTAGACGAGTTGTCGGTAGACCAGTTGTCGTGGAACCGGTCGAGGCCATATACGACCGCTATATAAAATCCGAATCTAATTTAAATACATCAAATCTAGAATCATACTGGTGTCTAGGCCCAAATCCTTAAAGGGTATCATTTACTCAGATTGTTTGCGTTCCAATCGTGTCTTCGTCGTCACTACCTTATTGATCCGATGTATGTGTAGTGAACGGTCGCCAAAAATGTCTACACTGTCGAAATAGCCCCCCCAGTGATCGAGAATGTAATTGGGCACTTTAATTGGACCCCACTTGTACCCTGTGTTCCAATAATGGAACATGAAATATACTTGCAAACAGTCCAGACCTAAAGTTCATGACACAGACTGGTCAAAGTTATCATGAAATATGAGTGGTATTAGAGTACCAAAAAGCAGCAAGTTCAAAACACATAATATTTTGTGTCAAAATGATTTTGAAAATTATGCACCTTTTCTTTGCAATCTGTCAAAAAAATTCACTTGGAAATTCTCATAAAAACCCTATTTGACGACTATTAAGTTATCAAAATGTTACTTTTTTCGACAGAAAAAACAGTTTACACTGACAGGAAATGATTTATATTCACTGAACAGGGCTGCATTGCAAATAAGTATTTTTAATGCTCCAATAATGCAACACTAGGAACAAACGGGTTAAATCAAAACTGGATTGCTGAAATAACTAAATAGATTAAAGGTAATCGTGTATTTTAGTATGGTAAATTCTTCGCCATTGCATGGGTTTCAGCATTAGTCGAGTACCAGTCGGATTGATGAAAATAGTTCTTCCTAAATAGAAGTCGGATTGATGAAAATAAATTTCTATTGGGATAGAAAAGAGATTAATTAACAATCTTGCTGACATTGAGGCTGGAATGATGAACAATAAGTTTAAATTAAATTAAAGTTATACTGATGAAAAATATTTGCTGACGAAATAGAAGCGGGATTTATCAAACTAATTCTTGCCTGAAGGGAAGCTGGATCGATGAAAAGGAATTTCGCCAAACTAGAAGTTGATTAAAAATAACAATGCTGCAGCGAGTGAATAATTTACGATACTAAAATACACGTTTACCCTCTAATTGAACTTTCTACCATTAATCAATAACTGTATGGCTGCCAACTTTTGATTTTGCCATTCCGGGACGTTCACAGTAACTCGAAATGCTCTGTCCTCACAGGCCTAACTGCATAATGTTACAAATGTTGTGTAGCACTGTAATCCACTAAACATAGCCTAAGCGTCAACAGTTGCTGCATGTAAATCTTCAAAAACACAAGTAGCCTACATTTTTCTTGCAAAATATCCTAAAAGCAGATTGACATGACACAATGCCAGTGTCAGTGGTTTTGAAGGCTTCGGCCTAGACTAAACGCTGCCTATACCATCCGATGTTCAGCCAACAATGTCAGGTCTGGTAGGTCACAGAACGCAAATCATCATCCTACAGCGTCTCGAGTTTTGTGTAAAAATACGAACATTTTGTTAAGTGTATTCTTACAACAAATTCCGGGACAATTTGGGATCAATCCGGGACACAATAGGGGCCGATTCCGGGACTGTCCCGGCGAATCCGGGACGGTTGGTGCCCCTAAATTATAACTTAAACGTGTTTATCCACTGAATTATACGTAATCAATTATAGAAAACTCACCAAGTGCGTGACTAAAGCAGACTTTCTCCACAATCTGGTGATTACTAACTGTAGGCCAACTCTTTCAAACTTTTCCTTCACACAAAATGGCGAGCGATGAAAGTGTTTCGCTCTAACAACATAAAGGATGAGCTTAGCAAAGTATCTCATGTCCTCTAGCGAATAAACTTTAACGCGCTACGGTACTTGGATAAGGACTTATTTTTACGTTTCACAAGCTTAATTTTCAATTCATTTCTACATACCGATACTGCAGCTAAACTTTGCCAAATTAGCTCAAACGAAAATTTATATCACGTTTTATGACGATTCAAAACATCACGTGACAAAAAGTAGCAGAACAAATTTTATAAAGTCCCATTTCATAATTATTATTGACATCAGATAAACCTGATAGTGCTCCGTGCTTAATGCGTCCACCACCACTGCCCACATTTCCAAGTAGGCTACTAAGTAGGCCTACTCTTTCAAACTTTTCCTTCACTCACAATTGCTCATCGCTTCGGCGTGAAACTCCAATGTAGTGTCCGCGCTGTAGTCAGGAGCGCCTCTGAGTAGTGGTTGAGATTTGGAGGCGCTATAACAAATGCGCATACAAACAAAAACGACAACTGGTCCCCAGACAATTCCTCCAACGAACACTTGTCCACCAAAATAGAAGCAGGATTAATGAGAAAGTGCTTGAAAAATGCAAGGTGAATGAAGGCTCTTCGTTTATGAAATAGAAGCTGGATTTATTCAAATACTTCATAGTTTTCTAGCCTAATTGGAAGCTGGATTGATGATTTTCATTCATGCATGTACTTCAATATGCATTCAGCTTCTATTTCGGATAAAAAAAACACCTTGATCCAGCTTCCATTTCCGTTTTTTCATCAATCTAGCTCCTATTTTACCCGTAAACGAACCTTCACCCAGCTTCTACTCGCCAATAGTTCTGTTCATAAGTCCAGCTTCTATTTCACCTGTAAAAGAACCCTCATTCAGCTTCGATATCTCAAACGTTTTCTCCTCAATTCAGCTTCTATTTCAGCTGCAAAAAGCATCCACTAAAAAATTTCCATTTTGTCGTTAACCATTTGTTGATGAATCAATATTTCGTGGACGATTTGTCTGGAGACCAGTTGTCGTTGGACGAGTTGTCGGTGGACAAATTGTCGTGACAACATTCCAAATCTATGTATTTATGACGAAAAATCGACAAACTATCTCGGCAAAGAGATAATTATTGTATCGGTTTTTCTAAGGAATCAGTCAACACGCTTTTAAAAACGATCGATGTCCAAATATTAATTTTATCCATCCAATTCATATAGTTCATTAGACAGTTATCAGTGATCATCTGTGCTAAAATGTTCAGCAACGGATGAACTGTTTTAAACAGGTGTCTAAGAAGGATGCATTGCCATCAGTAAATAATATTGTGACGCGTCATCTAGTGAATCGAGTGGTCCTCACACTCTACCAGAGATCCTGGGTCGCTCAATTGCCCTATTACATAAGAACAGGACAAGCTAATATCTCCTTTTTGCCGTTTGGACAGATTACAAAACATGTGATCTCGTAGAAATTTCATGGTTTTCGATTGCATATAGCGCTGCATTTGACACCTGTAAAACAGTTATAGGTTATATTATGCCAGGATTTCTATTATAGGAAACTAATGCTGTAATAATCCGAACAATTGTTTTTCGAGGGCAACGACCTCTGTTGTCATAGGTCCTCGTAAAATCAAGATCGATCCATAGGAGAAAAATTCATGAAGTACATGATCGATGTCCTTAATAACAGCTATGAAGAGGGCAGCCTCAGCAAAGGGAAATCGACACGGAGGAATCCAGTTCGTCTGACACGTCCCAGGAACCTTTCGAAGCGATCGACCTCACCAGTGCTCAGCAGTCCCCACCAGACTGGAGTGGCGTACAGCAGACGTGCAACTATGGTCACTCTTTTTTCAACTGTATGCAAGTGTAATCCTAATTCAGCACAGAACTGCAAAAAAGTCATCAGGCGGAGAAAATTGATGGCTTGAACAATGCTCTAGAAGTTCGTTTTCCAATTCAAACAATTCGTCACAAACTCCACACCCAAAACATTTTGACAAAGATGCATCTCTATCCACAGAAGATTGGACTTTGCCTATACACACAGATTTTTCATCTTTAATTCTCTGTAACTGACCTGTATTTCCACATGAATTCGGATATATGTTCTTTGAGAAATCTTCATTTGCTTCATTGCAAACACCTGCACTACTAAATGTGATAAAACGATCATACATGTTTGCAATAACTTCATTTCCAATCTTTAGATCCTGTGGCTTGGTTTTTGCATGGAGTTTAGTTTGCTCCACTGTAGAGCAGGACTTTGTAATCGATTTATTGAGTGAGTGTTGCTTCTCATATGCATGAGTTATTGTGTGTTTCTTTAGATATCCACTTTTTGTGAATACTTCAGAACAAAACTCACATGTGTATGGTCTTTCAACAGAATGGGTTCTCATGTGCTTTCTCAGATCACTATGAGTAACAAATGATTTCTGGCATAGCTGGCACATATATGGCTTTTCACCAGTATGGGCTCTCATGTGCACTTTCAGATGGCCAATATGTTTAAATGATTTCTGACATAGCTGACACCTGTACGGTTTCTCCCCAGTATGGGTTCTCATGTGCATTTTAAGATTCCAATCTAAAGTAAATGATTTCTTGCATAGCTGGCACATGTATGGTTTATCTCCAGTATGAGTTCTCATGTGCCTTTGCAAGGAAACACCTGCAGTGAATGATTTCTCACACAGCTGACATTTGTATGGTTTATCCCCAGTATGCAATCTCATCATGTGTACTTTCAGATAGGTATGCTCAGCAAATGATTTCAGACATAGCTGGCACCTGTGTGATTTTTCACCAGTATGTGTCCTCATGTGCTTTTTCATAGTACTGCATTGATTAAATGATTTGTCACATTGTTGGCAGCTGTAAGGTTTCTCCCCAGTATGCGTTCTCATGTGCATTTTAAGATTCCAATCTAAAGTAAATGATTTCTCACATTGTTGGCACCTGTACGGTTTATCTCTAGTATGAGTTCTCATATGCCTTTTCATATCACTACTACGATTAAATGATTTTTCACATTGCTGACACCTGTATGGTTTCTCTCCAGTATGCGTTTTCATGTGGATTTTCAGATAATTGTAAGATGCAAATGATTTCCCACATATTTGGCAATTGCACTGTTTTTCTCTCATATCGGTTCTTGTATTCGCCATCAGGTCAATCAAACAGTCGATTGTATCACTACTTTCTAAAATACAGGTTCTCTCTAAAGCACTTAGATGACAACTTTTGCAACAGGTGTTCTGAAATAATTATCATCCGTTTTGTTTACACTTGGTTCGAATTCGCCTTTGCAGCCTTTCAAATCGTCTTATTCAAGGTAACGTCGTGGTATCAATTTGTTAATCATGAGCAGTGGTGTTCCCTGCAGTCAATTGAGTTTCTAAAAAGTCCTGCATTTGTTGATATCAAAGCCTTTCCAACACAAACAATGTCCAGTGTCTCACATTAATGATAATCTCATTTCAGCTAGCATTTCAGATGCTTACAGCCTTACACGAAGGATTCATGCTTCGTCTCTTAATAGAAGTCATTCTCCTAGTATTATACAGATACTCCGTATACCAAAACACGTCATCGTTATTGATCAGTATGATTTAAATCATTGATCATGCACTGAAACGTGTTTATCCACTGAATTATACGTAAATAATTATAGAATCTCACCAAAATAATATGTGACTAAAGTAGAATTTCTCCGCAATCTTGTGTTTACAATTATAACTGTACTGTCATCAACACAAAATGGCGATCGATGAAAGTGAGTATGAAAGTGTTTCGCTCAAACGACAAGAAGTTGGATTCAGCAATCAGCAGTGAACATAATATTATTTCCTGTCATCTAGCGAATAAACTTCAACGTTTTGCAGTGATTTGGTTTTGTAGACGAGTTGTCGTAGACCATTTGTCGTAGACGAATTGTCCGGAGACGAGTTGTCGTTAGACGAGTTGTCTGTAGACCAGTTGTCGTGGAACCGATTTAGATTTATGTGCTTCTTACAGACATTTTACTTGAACGAAACACTTGCAACAGCATAGCGCTGTACATGCTTATGCAGTAACCTTAATTAGCACCAAACTTTTCTGCTAACACAACAGACAGCCTGCAATATAGGCCTACGGCGCTCATAGCAGCCTACAAAGCACGTCCGCCCTACAGGGCACGATATCATTAGGCCTACCTCTCGCTCTCAGCCGCTCTCCATGCCAGCGGGCTACCCACCAGGGACGTAACTAGGATTTTTCGTTTGGGGGGGGGCTTAAGCCTTAACTATGACCAATGCCTAAAGTGTAAAAGAAGAAGTGCCAGGACGCTGTATAGTAATTGGTCGTGAGTGGCGGCGCCGAAGGCGCGAGGTTGCGAGTGCCAAAGGCACGAAGCCCGTCCCGATTAGGGGTCTGGGGGAGCGTCGTAAGCTCCCCAGCGGGGTCTGGGGCGGAGCCCCACCGACCAGCGCATTTTTGGCTGTGTCGACCTCAAATGGAGCCATTTTAAGGCTCTTGTTTGCCAGCTATTTGTGAACGGAAAAGTTGCGAAAATTGTAAGAATATGTCTTTTTTCAGTGTCGCAAGGCTCAAGCAACCAGGATAACAATAAAAAGAAAACTGCTACTGTAAAAGAGAAAGGTTTTGTCTTTACCGTAAGCTCCCCATCGGGGTCTGGGGCGGAGCCCCAGCGACCAGCGCATTTTTGGCTGTGTTGACCTCAAATGGAGCCATTTTTAGGCATTTTTAGGTCGTCCGTAACTGCATGTACGCCGTCCATGCGGTAGTCTATTTAAATTAGCCGTAAGCATACAACGGCTTGATTTCATTTGGGGGGCTTCAGCTGCGTCTGGGGGGGGGGCTTAAGCCTCCCCAAGCCCAACGCTAGTTACGTCACTGCTACCCACTGCGCTACCGTCACCCACTTCACATACTGTACTCTTGGTCTACATGTATCTATGACTGAACAGTTTCTACAATAGGTCATAAGTCAAGACGACGTCAAAGACCCTGGAATCCACATCAACGAACTAAATAATGGACAGAGACACTATCCTTCAGGCAATATCAATTGGGTGATGTTGGAATTTTATGGGGTAAGACCGTAAGACACCAACATTCGTCTTACATTAAACCGGTGTAAAGGTTTCAAATTACCCCCTCCTAAACGGTTCCACGACAACTGGTCTACCGACAACTCGTCTAACGACAACTCGTCTCCGGACAATTGGTCTAACGACAACTGGTCTACTGACGAATAGTATTGATGAAATAGAAGCCGGATTTACGAAAATGTTTTTTTTGCTTAAATGGAAGCTGGATTGATGATTTTCATTCATGTATTCCAACATGCACCCGTTTCTACGTCAAATCTAAAAAAACCTTCATCCAGCTTCTATTTCTCGCCTGTTATTTTAGTCAATCCAGCTTCTATTTCATATATAAGAATACCCTCATCCAGCTTCCACTACTTAAGCGGTTTTCTTATCAATCCTGCTTCCATTTCAGAACCAGAAATACCTTCATCCAGCTTTTAATTATCATGCTTTATTTTCGTCAATCCAGCTTCTATTTCACCTGTAAGAGAACCATCATCCAGATTCCATTTCTCTTGCGTTTTTTCATCAATCCAACCTCCATTTCACCTCTAAAAACTATCATTCAGCTTCCATTTCTCAAGCGCTGGATAAGTTGTCAGTAGACCAATTGTCGTTAGACGAATTGTCCGGAGACCACTTGTCGTTAGACGAGTTGTCGTTAGACGAGTTGTCGTGACACCCTCCTAAACATTACCCCCCGGTAACTTGAAACCGGTTTCAGATTACCCCCCGGAAACTAGATTTGCATCCATCACCGCATTTATTGCACTAAAAAAATCATAAAAATCCTCCCGCTTCTTGTTTTGGTGTGAAGATTTTCATCCGTCATCCCACTTTGTGGTTTTCTATCAATATTTTGATCGGAAAAAATAATAACCTCGAAGCCATTTTCTCCATGTAAACTTCAGCGGCGATTAGTATTTTAGTTATAGATGAAAATATTGATAGCAAACCACGAAGTTGGATGACGGATGAAAATCTTCAGACCAAAACAAGAAGTGAGATGATTTTTCTGATATTTTTATTGCAATAAATGTGATGATTGATACAATTTACAGTTTTCAGGGGGGTAATGTTTAGGAGGGGGTAATCTGAAACCTTTACACCGGCAATAGTCCGATAAAAAGCACAGTTTTGAAGTTGAAAAATTGCTCCAGGAAGATCCCAGGAAGCAGACGTAGCTCATGGGCCGCCAATTTCAGACAACTGGGCCCACCACAGAAAAGGCTCCATTCTGTGTGGTTGGTGTTCGTGCGAATGGAACCAAAAGCATTCCATTCTGTGCAGAACGGGGAGAACGGTGACCTCTGATATATGTGTACAGCAAAAAAGCCTTTGGAGCGATATTGTATTAAATGAGCTGCAGGGGAAGGAAGCCAGTGTAGCGGCTCCAGCATGTAGCTGGAAACATGACCAGAAATTTAGGGAACCACAAGACGTTCACTTGCAAATTTGTTATGTAGTGTTTGACTTTGTCTTACACACCTGTGCAAATTTTTGTGCACACGCAATAAAATTTGTTCATGCTGCACTCTTTTAGCTGAAATCGGTGTATGTCGACATAACTTCGGTTGAATTTATGTTAACAGTGTTTAATGAAAGGTTGTCATAGTCAAACCTTTAACGCTAAATGGATGGATCCAGATTTGACGAGGGCCTATGACAACAGAGGCCGTTGGTCTGGACAGAAATTTGTTTGGCATATTACAGTACTTTTTATATTGCTGTTATAATTTTCTTGACTAACAGATCCATTTTTAAAACCTACAACTTCGTCTTAAAATTCAGAATGGCATTGACATCATTATTCTAAAAATCAATTTGATTATAATAGAACTATTTAATTATAGTAGAATCGACGTTTATTTCAACAGCAAAATCACACTTGATACAAAATAGTCATAAAACAGTGATGCAATTATGATGAAAAATGATGTATACTACTTAGAGTGGTGTATTATTAAGGGTAAACTGTTAGACATAATTTTGCTTCTTTCACAACAGAGGCATAGACTATTATGAAGGCTTATAGTTATTTTCCAGTCGAATACAAATGAGAGACGAAGGTAAAACCTAAGATATGTATTAGGCCTACCTATGTCTCCCTACAAAAGAATGTCTATGTAAATAATCTGAAACAAATGTGTTGCATTCTGTTATTTAATTTTCAACTCTTTATTTATGTGCTACTCTGATTCAGCGCAGGTCTGCAGAAAAAGTCAACAAGCGGAAAAAATTGATGGCTTGAACAATGCTCTAGAAATTCGTTTTCCAATTCAAACAATTCGTCACAGATTCCACACCCAAAACATTTTGACAAAGATGCATCTCTTTCCACAGAAGATTTCACTTTGTTTATATGCAGACATTTTCCATCTTTATTTCTCTGTAACTGACCTTCATTTCCACATGAATCCGGATATATGTTCTTTGAGAAATCTTCATTTGGCTCATTGCAAACAACTGCATCACTAAATGTGATGAAACGATCAGAAACGTTAGCAATAACTTCAATTCCAATCTTTAGATCCTGTGGCTGGATTTTTGTTCGGAGCTTAAACTGCTCAGATGTAAAACAGCTTTTGGTAATTGATTCATTGCATAGGAGTTGCTTCTCAGTTGCATGACTTTTTATGTGCTCCTTTAGATATCCACTTTTTGTGAACCCTTCAGAACAAACCTCACATGTGTATGGTCTTTCAATAGAATGGGTTCTCATGTTCTTCTTCAGAATACTAATTTGATTAAATGAGTTCTCATATAATTTGCATCTATGTGGTTTCTCCACAGTATGGGTTCTCATGTGCCTCTTCAGATCACTTTTAGTAACAAATAATTTCTGGCATATCTGGCACATGTATGGCTTTTCACCAGTATGGGTTCTCATGTGCTTCGTAAGACCACTCTGAGTAACAAATAATTTCTGGCATATCTGGCACATATATGGCTTTTCACCAGTATGGGTTCTCATGTGCTTCGTAAGACCACTCTGAGTAAAAAATGATTTCTGGCATATCTGGCACATATATGGCTTTTCACCACTGGTATGGGTTTTCATGTGCATTCTAAGATTACTACCTGCACTAAATGATTTCTGGCATAGCTGGCACCTGTACGGTTTCTCTCCAGTATGGGTTGTCATATGCCTGCTCAATGTACAACCTGCGGTGAATGATTTCTCACACAGCTGACACTTGTATGGTTTTTCCCCGGTATGCAATCGCATGTGCCTTTTCAGGTAAACACTTGCAGTGAATGATTTCTCACACAGCTGTGTGCTTTCAGATAATTGTGATCAGCAAATGATTTCCGACATAGCTGGCACATGTATGGTTTCTCTCCAGTATGTGTACTCATGTGCACTTTCAGATGACCACCTCGAGAAAATGATTTCTGGCATAGCTGGCACCTGTACGGTTTCTCTCCAGTATGGGTTGTCATGTGCCTGCTCAATGTACAACCTGCAGTGAATGATTTCTCACACAGCTGACACTTGTATGGTTTTTCTCCAGTATGCAATCTCATGTGTGTTTTCAGACAGGTGTGCTCAGCAAATGATTTCCGACATAGCTGGCACCTGTGTGATTTTTCACCAGTATGTGTTCTCATGTGTCTTTTCATATGACTACCATAAATAAATGATTTCTCACATTGTTGGCACCTGTAAGGTCTCTCTCCAGTATGTGTCCTCATGTGTCTTTTCATATCACTACTATGATTAAATGATTTCTCACATTGCTGACACCTGTATGGTTTCTCTCCGGTATGTGTTCTCATGTGGACTTTCAGATAACTTTGATAAGCAAATGATTTCCCACATATCTGGCAGTTGCAATGTTTTTCTCTCATATCAGTTCTCGAATTCGCCATCAGGTCGGTCACTCAATTAATCGATTTTATCACTGCTTTCTAAAGCACAGGTTCTCTCCAAAGCTCTCAGATGACAACCTTTGCAACACGTGTTCTGAAATAACTATTATCTGTTTGGGTTATACTTGATTGGAGCCTCAAAGTCCCAATATTCAAGGCAACGTTGTGGCATGATTTTGTTAAGTATGAGCCATGGTTTTCTTTGGTCAATTGAATTTTTAAAAATCCTGCAATTGCTGATCAATGTCATAGCTTTTCCAACTCCAACAATTGTAACTAACAATTAGTAATAACTCCATTTTCACCTAGTATTCCAGATGCCTACAAGAAATATGAATGTTTTATCTGTTAATAGAAGTCATTTTCCACATATATAAAGATACGCTTGGGCGAAGTCTTCTTCTTTACTGGTCTGCTATTAAGCAAGTCCAGGATTCCAAAGACACCAGTCTTGTCTATTCTGGGCGAAATACTCAAAGGTATTCATATACCGAAACACCACATCGTTATGCACTGGTATGATTTTAATTGCATACACATAAAAATTTTAATGTTCTTGAAGAAGATTAATGTTTCAACTGAAATGCGAGACATTCACACGATGTTGTTTGCCTTATCACGCAGATCTAAAACAGATTAATAAAAATTCAATGTTAAAGTTTAAAAATACATAACCTAACTTTATTGCTAGTTACTCATAGCAGCCATATGCCTGTTATCAGACTTTCGTAGCTGAGTTAGATGAGCTTATAGTTAGCAACAATGGCAAGACACAGCTTCAGCTTGTTTCATTAAAATGCTCTTCTTGACTGTCTCCTAAACACCTTAGGGCTTAGGCCCATTTCTATTATAAAGTGTGTAGAATCATACTGCACTGATTCGGGACTCAGAAGGACACATTTCCATTAACAGTAAGCTGACATCACTATTTTCAATCACACCTTCCCAAGTCTTCATCGTAGTTCAAATAGTAGCACAGTTTAGAATTGGTAAATTTGTAAATAGACTATCATAGCCCAACAAATACAAGGAGAGGATGGGTCACCGGATTTGGTGATTTGCGTAAGAGTTACGACGGCAATGAAGGTTGTAGAAAAAATGAACACAAGCTAAAAATGTCAAATTGTGGTGTCCAAATTGAAATATACAACCCCAACCCTCAGATTTTGCCTAGGACAACCGCCCCCCAGACAAAACCAGGGCTGTCCTGTGCAAATAGCCTATTTCTGTAGTTAATGATAAAATGCATTTCGTCTCTCCAGCCTTGATGTACATAGATTTTTTTCCCATCAATCAAGCTTCCGTTAAGAAAAAAAAAATACTTCAATTTAAATGACAATTATTTTTCATCAGTCCAGCTCCAATATAAGCAAAGCAAGAACATTTTCATAAATACAACTCCAATATAAGCCAGAATATATTTTCATCAATCCAGCTTCTATTTGAGCAAGAATATTTTCAGCAATCCAGCTTCCATTGAAGTAAAAATTAGTTTGTATCAGTCCCACTTCTATTTAGTGCAAAGTGCAAAACTTGTTTTGTTAAAGTGCGGTATAAATGACTAATTAATTGTATTGCATTGTATAGTGACAATTCTTTTCATCAACCCTACTTCTGTACGACCAACAGATGTGTTTTGACCGCCTTTCGGAGGATTACCACTTATACGCAATTTATGCTTTTAAACCCTTTTTTTAAACCCTGGAGGGGCTTGTCCATGGTGGAAGTTGGTACGTGTGTTCGTCCAGGGGTTTGTCCAGGTTCCACGACAACTGGTTCACAGACAACTGGTTCAACGACAACTGGTTCACGGACAACTCGTGCACCGACAACTCGTCCACTGAAATAGAAGCCGGATTATTGAGAAAACGCTTGGAAAATGGAAGCTGGATGAAGGTTTTTACAGGTGAAATAGAAGCTGGATTTATGAAAAACCGCTTAAGAAATGGAAGATGGATCAAGTTTTTAAAAAATCTCAAATAGAAGCTGGATGCATGTTGAGACACATGATGAAATTCATCAATCCAGCTTCCATTTAAGAAAGAAAACCATTAGACTTTTTGCTCATAAATCCAGCTCATAAATCCAGCTCCTATTTCGTAAATAAAGAACCTTCATCCAGCTTCTATTTCCCAAGCGTTTTCTCAATAATCCGGCTTCTATTTCGGTGAACCAGTTGTCGGTGAACCACTTGTCCGTGGACGAGTTGTCGTTGAACGAGTTGTCGGTGAACGAGTTGTCGTGACACCGTTTGTCCATGGGTTAATGTCCTACAACCTCTGCAACAGATGGAAGGCTGAATAATTCGATCGTTTGCGCACGTAATATATGGATGTGCCTAAGCAGAAGTCGGATTGATGAGAATTATATTACTTAAATGGTAGTGAAGTATATCAAAACAATCACGCTGAAATCGAAGCTGGATTGATGAACTGCAATTTTAATTGAATTAGAATTTTTAATGATGACAAAATATGCGATGCCCAAATGAAAGCGAGATTTACGAAAAGAATTGTTTATATGTAGTTCTAAGCTGAATCTATGAGGAATTAAGCCAATGGAAATTAAATTATAAAAAAAACAACGAATAATTTCCGATGCTAGAATGCACGCGTAGCAAGACGTGCATGGCCAAGACGTAAGTTTAACGACATCTGGCGGTCTTAAATATGTAACGTAATATTTGACGTAATTCCTGTCTACTCTACGGTTAAGTAAATATAACGGGAAACCATTATTATCAACTCTCTCAATGGCATAGCTATAATTAATCATTCACTGAAATTTTTTATCCACTAAATTGTACGCAAAAAATAATAGAATTTAACCAGGTGTTTGATTAAAGCAGAATTTCTCGCTGATGAATTTCTGGCTGATCTAGTGTTTGCTGTCACCAACACAAAATGGCGAGCGATGAAAGTATTTCGCACTAACGACAGATTAGAATAAATGGATGAGGATGGCAAAGTATACCCTGCCCTCTAGCGAATAAACGTTGAAGCGCTACGTAGATTAGTTTTTATTTTACATTTCAGAAGCTTAACCCTCGGGCTACCAGGGGGGGTGGTATCATCCCCCCCCTAGGTTTTTCCCAAATCAAACTTTTTTCGTTAGGAATAAAATTTTGACGTTTTAGGTGACTGTAGAGGATTCATTTGCACACATTTTGAGCTAAAATGTGTGATGATATACCATACCATTCAAAAGTTATACCCGATATACCCGAGGCACCAGGGGGGGGGTGGATACCACCCCCCCTTAGAATATCGGCTGTATCTTATCCGTCTTTTGACATGAAGAGACACCAATTACACCATTCTGTAGAGGGAATGTGGGGCTACATTGTGGTGGTCACGGAGTTGTCTTTGGACAACCGGAAGTGCTCAAAATAAATTAAAATATATAAAAAGGTGTTTTATTTTCATAAAATTTTCATGTTTTTCCTATTAAAAATTATTCATAATTTATTTTTTAAGAGAAGTAAATTATGCCATTCTATAGAGGGCATTTAGGGCTATTTTTTATACCAATTAATTTGACATTTGATGACCGGAAGTGCTCAAAATAAATTTAAATGTGTGAAAATGTTGGGTTTTTTTACAACGCACACCGATAAGTCTGCGTAAACGTTTTTCAGCATGTTTTACATGTTTTTTCTCTTTTTATTGTAACTAAAACTAACTTATTACTAGTTTTTATAGTTGAATATTGGACTTTATTATATGTAAACTATTTTAATTAAATAAATTATGTTAAAAACACACAAAAACTAATATTTTGCTTATGCGAAAGTATACATTTTGTGGAATCGACGGGTGCCTACGGTAAAAAATTTATAACTTCGGGGTGCTTTCATATATTTTAAACCTAAATATACCATTTTGTGCAGAAATGAATGCTGAATCCATAGGTGTATTACAAGTTATGATATCTCAAACCAAACCCAAAATCCAGGGGGGGGTGGTAACCACCCCCCTTCCCCTTGGTAGTCAGTGTTACAAAAAAAGCTTGGTAGCCTGAGGGTTAACCCTCGGGCTAAAATAGATTTTCCCAAATCAAACGTGTTTCGTTTGGAATTTTTTAAATATTTTAGCTAACTGTAGAGGGTCATTGGCACAGGTACACATCCTGAGCTAAAATTTTGATGATAGGCTACCCCATACCGTTCAAGAGTTAGGTCTATATCTTATATACCCAAGGTACCTTTGGTGGATACCAGCCTCCCCCTTAATATAGTTATCGACTATATCTTTTCCGACATCTAATATGAAGATGCACAATTTATACCAGTCTATAGAGGGACTTTGTGGCTAAATTCCCATTCTCACTGAGTTATCTTATGACAACCGGAAGTGCTCAGAATAAACAAAAATGTTTTTATTTTCATAACATTTTCATGAGTTTTTCTATTATAACTTATCCATAATTTATTTTTGAACATAAATAAATTGTCATTCCACAAAGAGCATTTAGGGGTATTTTGCGTTCTAATCAATGTCTTATGATGACCGGAAGTGCTCAAAATAAGTTAAAATGTGTGAAATTGTAGGGTTTCTTAACAATGCAAACCGATGTCTGCGAAAACGTTTTTCAGCAGCTACTACATGTTTTTTATTGTACCTAAAACATACTTAGGGTCACCCGGGGGGTTATGGACACCCTGGGTGTTATGGCCACCCGTCTTCTACAGCTTAATGTGATAATATAATAAACTCTAGTATGTTTATAGTTCTATGCACATTCGTCCTTCACCTTTCAACTATAAACTGATGTTGCGATGGTAAAATTCAGACTTATACGCGTTGTTTTTCAAATTATCCCATTTCCATAAAATAGCTAACCCTGATTCTGAAAATTATATAAAAATGTGCTTTTGGGATGTACAATTTTGAAGTTGGCAGTTTTAAATAAAGGCTATTTGACATTGTCTATATGTCTTTTATTTCACGTCATGTGCTTTCTAAACGTGAGAAAGCAACGATCCGATATACCATTGCTATTGGGGTGATATGGCCACTGAGACACCGGGGGAATATGGACACTGTCCATAACACCCCCGGCTGAATGTCCATACCTGCCAAGTTGTGTTTTTTTGTACGTAAGGAATGTTTTAAACAGACTTACTGATGTTGGTATTGTTTAATTGCTTTTTGTGATCATAATTACTGCAAACAATGCTACGAGAGTATTGAAAATTAGACACATTAGGGTTCAGTGGTCTTTAGACATTGCCAAATTAGCAGGTGCACCAGTGATGCGCTGGATCTATCGTATGTGCCACTCAATGTAGACCTACAGCGCAGGAAGAGATCTGGTATATCCCCAATGTTTGGGCATCTTGATTTACCGGTGATGGCACCGGATCAATCCTATGTCTTATGCAGTATACCAGAGGAGCCACTAGGACCATCATCTATGTCAGTTTTGCAGAACTTACCGGATGAGGCGCTGGATACATCGTATGTGCCACTCAATGTAGGTCTACAGGAAGATACATCTGCTATATCCCCAATGTTTGGGCAGCTTAATGTACCGGTGATGGCATTGAATCTATTGCCCATGTCTACGCTACTCAACGAACCGGAAGATTTCCAAGGGCCAGCACCCATGTCCGTGTCTTCAGAGATGGACACAAAGTGTTGCCTTTGTTCTGGTTACCAGTGTTATCATAAAGTTAATGACTGTTTAATGTTTCTTAATAACTTTCATATCAATCAGGTGCTTTTGTGTGATATCGACATTAGTGGGGTGATATGGACACCCCATGTCCATATCCCCCCCAAGCCCGGGGTGATATGGACACAAAACCAAAATTATATTTTCGAATTTTCCACAAAACCCTGTTTTTATTTTCCAGCTTTTAATAACGTTCCAAGTACCTCTCATAGAGTACTTTGAAATAGAATATTAACATTGTAATCTTTATTTAAACTTAAGCATATATTAGCCAAAAGGCTTAAGGGGTCCATAACCCCCCGGTTGACCCTATCATTAGTTTTTATTGTTGAACATTGGACTTTATTATATGCAAATTATTCCGGTATATATAAATCATGTTCCGAACACACAGAAACACATATTTTGCTAGTTGCTTATGCGTAAGTATACGCTTGTGGAATCGACCGGTGTAAAGGTTTAAAATTACCCCCTCCTAAACATTACCTCCATGTAAACTGTAATCATCGGATTTATTGCACATAAAATCTAAGAAAAATGATCCAGCTTCTTGTTTGGGTCTGAAGATTTTCATCCGCCATCCCACTTCGTGGTTTATCAATATTTTCATCTGTAACTAAAATACTAAATCACCGCTGAAGTTACATGGAGAAATGGCTTCGAGGCTATTATTTTTTCCGATTAAAATATTGATAATAAACCACGAAGTGGGATGACGGATGAAAATCTTCAGACCAAAACAAGACGCTGGATGATTTTTCTGATTTTCTTAGGGCAATAAATGCGATGATTGAGGCAAATCTAGTTTTCATGGGTAATCTGAAACCGGTTTCGGTAATCCGGTATTTTAGCGTCCCAAATTATTTTGACCAATTCGTTGCAATAATAACCGAAAGACAAATACAATAACACATTTATTTGAGGAAATCGTCAAATGTGTGCTCAAAAACCTCAAGGAAGTCCCAAACGGGGGTAACTTCCGCGTATGCCAGTGAAAAATGCTTCAGAAATGGAAGCTGGATGAGGATTTTTATGGCTAAAATGATAGATAGATTGATGAAAAGAACGCTTCAGAGATGGAAGCTGGATCAAGGTTATGTAATTAATAGTAGTTGAAATAGAAGCTGGAAGCTGGATAAAAGTTTTTATAGATCTGAAATAGAACCTGGATTCACGAAAAGAACGATAAAGAAATGGAAGCTGAATGAATGTTTTTAAAGATCTGAAATAGAAGCTGGATTTATGAAAAGAACGATACAGAAATGGAAGCTGGATGAAGGTTCCGGTATTGATAAAATAATAATAATAATATCTTCTTTAAGATAGAAGCTGGATTGACGAAAAAACCTTGAGAAATGGAAGCTGGTTCAAGGTATTTTTATCTATTAAGTAGAAGCTGGATTATTGATAAAACGCTTGAGAAATTGAACCTGGATGAAGGTTCCTTATAGGTGAAATAGAAGCTGGATTGACGAGAAATTTAAAACCTCAGCAATAATCTGATCTGCGTTTAGTAAGTAGCCTACTGTTATTATTGCAAAGAAATGGTCAAAATAATTTGGGACGCTAAAATACCGGATTACCCCGGTTTCAATGTTTTCAATGACGGGGGGGGGGGGGGGGGGGTAATGTTTAGAAGGGGGTAATTTGAAACCTTTACACCGGTAACCATGGAAAAAAACATTATTTCGAGTGGCATTCAGATGTTTTGAACCTAAATATATACCATTTTGTGCATAAATGAATGCTGAATCCACTGCACTACTACAAATTACGATAGCTCAAACCAAACCCAAACTCCAGGGGGTGAACCACCGCCCTCCCCTTGACAGTCAGTGTTAAAAAAAGCTTGGTAGCCTGAGGGTTAAAGGCAATTTATATCTATGTATCGATACTGCATCTAAATTTTACCAAGCTGCTTCAAGTGTAAATAATTATATTATTTTTATGAGTCCACCCACTGTTTCTAATGATTCAAAACATCACGCAACAAAAAGTATCAGAACACCTTTTATAATGTCGCATCTCAAATAATTGCCGACAAATAAACCTGATAGTGCTTTGCAACTTGTGTTCAATGTGTGCACTAGCTACCACTGACCACATTTCCCAGCAGGATACTAAGTACTCTTTCAAACTGTTTGTAATTATTTTGAGCATGCTTGCAAATATATTTTAGTAATGTGCAAAGCATATATATATATATATATATATATATATATATATATATATATATATATATATATATATATATATATATATATATATATAATTAGCCAATGTCAGCATGTAACTCAACAGGTGAGGACAATCTATGGCTAGCACAATGTTCTAGAAATTCCTTCTCAATTTCAAGCATATCGTCACATATACCGCATCCAAATGATTTTTCCACAAACAGTTCTATACTCTCAGGTGATTTGAAGAACTTGCTAATGAAAAGACATTCTTTAGCACTTTTTACAAGCAGACTTGTCGTCTTGTGGGAATCCTGACGCATATTTCTTGACAAACGTTCACAGGATTTTTCTCCAATGCCTGCACCACATAATGTTGTAAATGGAACATATAGGTCAGCAGTTGTTTCACTTTCCATCAGTTGTATTCCAGCACGGAGTTTAAACGGTTTGGTTAAAGCAGTGACCTAACATGTAGATTGAGATTTTCTTAACGAGAATTTCTTCTCTTTCAGGTGAAATCTTCTGTGTCCCATTAGAGTTGCAAGTGATATAAATCCTTTATTACAAACTTCACATATGTATGGATTTTCTCCAGTGTGAGTTCTCATGTGACATTTCAGAGAGCAGATTCCTTTGAATGATTTCTCGCAAAACTGGCATATGTATGGTTTCTCTCCATTATGAATTCTCATATGCTTTTTCAGATTACTGCTATCAGCAAATGATTTATGACATAACTCACATCCGTATGGTTTTTCTCCAGTGTGAGTTCTCATGTGACATTTCAGAGAGCAGATTCCTTTGAATGATTTCGGGCCCAACTGGCATATGTATGGTCTCTCTCCATTATGAATTCTCATATGCTTTTTCAGATTACTGCTATCAGTAAATGATTTATGACATAACTCACATCCGTATGGTTTTTCTCCACCATGAATTCTCATATGCTTTTTCAGATTACTGCTATCAGTAAATGATTTCTGACACAACTTACACATATGTGGTTTCTCTACAGCGTGGGTTCTCATGTGTATTTTTAGATGACCACTTCGAGCAAATAACTTCCGGCATAAGTGACATTTATATGGTTTTTCTCCAGTGTGGGTTCTCATGTGTGATTTTAGATGACCACCTTGAGCGAATAATTTCTGGCATAACTGACATCTATATGGTTTTTCTCCAGTATGGGTTCTCACATGTATTTTTAGATTACCACTTCGAGCAAATAATTTCCGGCATAAGTGACATTTGTATGGTTTTTCTCCAGTGTGGGTTCTCATGTGTATTTTTAAATCACCACATTGAGTAAAAAACTGTTGGCATAACTCACATTTGTATGGTTTTTCTCCAGTATGGGTTATCATGTGTCCTTTTAGGTGACCAGCTTGAGTAAATAATTTCTGGCATAGATGACAATTGTATGGTCTTTCTCCAGTATGGGTGCTCATGTGTCTTTTTAGATCACCACATTGAGTAAACAATTGTTGGCATAACTCACATTTGTACGGTTTTTCTCCAGTATGGGTTCTCATGTGTGTTTTTAGGTGCCCAGCTACAGTAAATAATTTATGGCATAGATGACAGTTGTATTGTCTTTCTCCAGTATGGGTTCTCATGTGTCTTTTTAGGTGACCAGCTTGAGTAAATAATTTATGGCATAGATGACATTTGTATGGCCTTTCTCCAGTATGGGTTCTCATGTGTATTTTTAGAACACCACCTCGAGTAAATAATTTCTGGCATAATTCACATTTGTATGGTTTTTCTCCAGTATGAGTTCTCATGTGTGTTTTTTGGTTACAAGCTTCAGTAAATAATTTCTGGCATAGATGACATTTGTATGGCCTTTCTCCAGTACGTGCTTTCATATTGCCTAAAGTATTTCAGTAAATGATTCCTGGCATAACTTACACTTTCCGAGGTTTCTCCCCAGTGTGATTTTTTCTTGTTTTTTTCAGATCGCCATCTCAAGTAAATGACCTCAAGTATAGATCTGACATGTGTATGGTTTCTCTCCAGTAAGTGTTCTCATGTGTATTTCTTGAAGACGTCCTTTAGTAGATGATTTCTTACCAAACTGACACTGCAATGGCTTAACTTCTGTTCATGTTTCCATATGCACCCTGCACAGTCCACAGCGTAATTAATTAAAGTTGCTAACCAATATAACTTGCATTTGCATGCCTACTCGCTAGTATGTTTTCTAAGAATTTTACCTTGAGCATGATTTCTGAAAGTAATAAATGGTTGTGTGGTTGTCCACCAAAATATGTCTTCAGTGTTCTTCTAATTCACCAGAATGTACAAATCATTTTGTCACACAAAACGCACTTTTGTGTCTTTCTTCAGCATGTGTAGCATCCATTTGAAACAAATTTATGTGTAGATGCCTTCTGTTTTGCTTGGTACACATGCAAATTTTCACAATTGTCATATTTGTCAGGAACCACTCTTTTGCAGTTTATAAGACAAGAAATTATCCACTCCAAAAAATGTATCCTTTGGGATGAAATATCAGAGCCATCAATTTCTGTAGAAGGGAACACCTGCAAGTTCTCCTTTGAACAGCAGAAATCTAAACTGACCAAGAAAATACGATGAAGAAAATAGAAGCTGTTAATGAATGTGTTCACTCTAAAAGTGTCTCTGACGAAGATCAATGTGATATAGGTCTTCTCAAATGGCTGCACTAAGGGATTCCAATATAATGTTCTTTGCCTTCATGCACTTGTCAAAAATATTTTCCGGCACCTATGAAGATGATGAAAAGGAACATTTCAATAACAGTATTTTAAAGACAAAAATTATTTCATTACTGTTCATAATTGAACACTAATAATATAATTTATTTTGCATTGAGGTATGAATGATTTATGTCTGCCTAGGAATGAATAAGCGATGCATACATAGGCGTAGGGGACATTTCAGGAGTGGGGGGGGGGGGGGAAGTTAAACTTTTGCCCAAAAAATTTGACCACCTTTTTTTTTAGTCATCTGGGTCGAAACTGCCCGAAAATTTCTTTCGCCCGAAAAAATGAGAACTTTTTTGTTAGTCGTTCGGATCCAAATTGCCCGAAAATTTTTCATACATTTTCTTAGTTTTCATGGTCTGCTTGCCCTAAAACCAGACTTTCCCGAAATTTGGGGAGGGGCATTTGGATGAATACATTCAAGCAGGCTGCATTTCAATTCCTTGTATGTCCGAAATGGAAACCTGCTCCAAAAATGTAACCAAACAATAATGCTGAAATCACTGTCACAGTGGCGAGTAGATAGTATCTAGGTCCAAATTCAGTAGATGTGTGCCTAAGTTCACACGGGTAAATATCCTAAAAATGCTTAATCATCATCGCTGCCCGAAGTTCGCTTATTTTGAATCTCAGGCTTGCATAGTCCGTGCACGGGGACCTAAATGGAGTGGCGTCCATTCAAACGGGTGAGCGGTGGTGAAGGATCTGACCAGATCAAATTCATTGAAAACTAAACATGGTCGAGGCCATATACGACCGCTATATAAAATCCGAATCTAATTTAAATACATCAAATCTAGAATCATACTGGTGTCTAGACACAAATCCTTAAAGGGTATCATTTACTCAGATTGTTTGCGTTCCAATCGTGTCTTCGTCGTCACTACCTTATTGATCCGATGTATGTGTAGTGAACGGTCGCCAAAAATGTCTACACTGTCGAAATAGCCCCCCAGTGATCGAGAATGTAATTGGGCACTTTAATTGGACCCCACTTGTACCCTGTGTTCCAATAATGGAACATGAAATATACTTGCAAACAGTCCAGACCTAAAGTTCATGACACAGACTGGTCAAAGTTATCATGAAATATGAGTGGTATTAGAGTACCAAAAAGCAGCAAGTTCAAAACACATAATATTTTGTGTCAAAATGATTTTGAAAATTATGCACCTTTTCTTTGCAATCTGTCAAAAAAATTCACTTGGAAATTCTCATAAAAACCCTATTTGACGACTATTAAGTTATCAAAATGTTACTTTTTTCGACAGAAAAAACAGTTTACACTGACAGGAAATGATTTATATTCACTGAACAGGGCTGCATTGCAAATAAGTATTTTTAATGCTCCAATAATGCAACACTAGGAACAAACGGGTTAAATCAAAACTGGATTGCTGAAATAACTAAATAGATTAAAGGTAAACGTGTATTTTAGTATGGTAAATTCTTCGCCATTGCATGGGTTTCAGCATTAGTCGAGTACCAGTCGGATTGATGAAAATAGTTCTTCCTAAATAGAAGTCGGATTGATGAAAATGAATTTCTATTGGGATAGAAAAGAGATTAATTGACAATCTTGCTGACATTGAGGCTGGAATGATGAACAATAAGTTTAAATTAAATTAAAGTTATACTGATGAAAAATATTTGCTGACGAAATAGAAGCGGGATTTATCAAACTAATTCTTGCCTGAAGGGAAGCTGGATCGATGAAAAGGAATTTCGCCAAACTAGAAGTTGATTAAAAATAACAATGCTGCAGCGAGTGAATAATTTACGATACTAAAATACACGTTTACCCTCTAATTGAACTTTCTACCATTAATCAATAACTGTATGGCTGCCAACTTTTGATTTTGCCATTCCGGGACGTTCACAGTAACTCGAAATGCTCTGTCCTCACAGGCCTAACTGCATAATGTTACAAATGTTGTGTAGCACTGTAATCCACTAAACATAGCCTAAGCGTTAACAGTTGCTGCATGTAAATCTTCAAAAACACAAGTAGCCTACATTTTTCTTGCAAAATATCCTAAAAGCAGATTGACATGACACAATGCCAGTGTCAGTGGTTTTGAAGGCTTCGGCCTAGACTAAACGCTGCCGGTTAAACCGTAGTTTACGTTGTTTAATTATTTTCATTATCGATATCCCGTAGTTTACGTTGTTTAATTAATAAACGCCTGAAATCATGAATATAACGCGCCATAAAACGCGCTATTCCAATTTCTGAACATTCGCAACCGGAAGTAGCAATATAAACCGAAAACGCGAGAAGATGGAAGCTGGATTGACGAAAAAACGGTACTTTTTTATCCGACCACCAATTTCTTACATTCGATGACAAATATTTAGTGACGAAATAGAAGCGGGATTTTACGCATGAGGGTCGGTTAGGGCTCAGGTTAGGCGTCGTGAGGGTCGGTTAGGGTTAGTTTTAGGGTTAGTGTAGTCATTCTGCTGAAAATGAAGCTGGATTGATGAAAAACGCTTGAGAAGTAGAACCTGGATAAAGGCATTTTATACCTGAAATGGAAGCTGGATAAAGGCATATTTATAGTTGAAATGGAAGCTGGATTGAACCTGGCGATTCAGAAATTACTTGTATATCATTTATACACATGCAAATAATTTAACAACGTCACTTTTGGCCAAATAATTAAACAACGTAAGCTACGGTTTAACCACGCTGCCTATACCATCCGATGTTCAGCCAACAATGTCAGGTCTGGTAGGTCACAGAACGCAAATCATCATCCTACAGCGTCTCGAGTTTTGTGTAAAAATACGAACATTTTGTTAAGTGTATTCTTACAACAAATTCCGGGACAATTTGGGATCAATCCGGGACACAATAGGGGCCGATTCCGGGACTGTCCCGGCGAATCCGGGACGGTTGGTGCCCCTAAATTATAACTTAAACGTGTTTATCCACTGAATTATACGTAATCAATTATAGAAAACTCACCAAGTGCGTGACTAAAGCAGACTTTCTCCACAATCTGGTGATTACTAACTGTAGGCCAACTCTTTCAAACTTTTCCTTCACACAAAATGGCGAGCGATGAAAGTGTTTCGCTCTAACAACATAAAGGATGAGCTTAGCAAAGTATCTCATGTCCTCTAGCGAATAAACTTTAACGCGCTACGGTACTTGGATAAGGACTTATTTTTACGTTTCACAAGCTTAATATTCAATTCATTTCTACATACCGATACTGCAGCTAAACTTTGCCAAATTAGCTCAAACGAAAATTTATATCACGTTTTATGACGATTCAAAACATCACGCGACAAAAAGTAGCAGAACAAATTTTATAAAGTCCCATTTCATAATTATTATTGACATCAGATAAACCTGATAGTGCTCCGTGCTTAATGCGTCCACCACCACTGCCCACATTTCCAAGTAGGCTACTAAGTAGGCCTACTCTTTCAAACTTTTCCTTCACTCACAATTGCTCATCGCTTCGGCGTGAAACTCCAATGTAGTGTCCGCGCTGTAGTCAGGAGCGCCTCTGAGTAGTGGTTGAGATTTGGAGGCGCTATAACAAATGCGCATACAAACAAAAACGACAACTGGTCCCCAGACAATTCCTCCAACGAACACTTGTCCACCAAAATAGAAGCAGGATTAACGAGAAAGTGCTTGAAAAATGCAAGGTGGATGAAGGCTCTTCGTTTATGAAATAGAAGCTGGATTTATTCAAATACTTCATAGTTTTCTAGCCTAATTGGAAGCTGGATTGATGATTTTCATTCATGCATGTACTTCAATATGCATTCAGCTTCTATTTCGGATAAAAAAACACCTTGATCCAGCTTCCATTTTCGTTTTTTCATCAATCTAGCTCCTATTTTACCCGTAAACGAACCTTCACCCAGCTTCTACTCGCCAATAGTTCTGTTCATAAGTCCAGCTTCTATTTCACCTGTAAAAGAACCCTCATTCAGCTTCGATATCTCAAACGTTTTCTCCTCAATTCAGCTTCTATTTCAGCTGCAAAAAACATCCACTAAAAAATTTCCATTTTGTCGTTAACCATTTGTTGATGAATCAATATTTCGTGGACGAGTTGTCTGGAGACCAGTTGTCGTTGGACGAGTTGTCGGTGGACAAATTGTCGTGACAACATTCCAAATCTATGTATTTATGACGAAAAATTGACAAACTATCTCGGCAAAGAGATAATTATTGTATCGGTTTTTCTAAGGAATCAGTCAACACGCTTTTAAAAACGATCGATGTCCAAATATTAATTTTATCCATCCAATTCATATAGATCATTAGACAGTTATCAGTGATCATCTGTGCTAAAATGTTCAGCAACGGATGAACTGTTTTAACCCTCATCCGAACAAGCGAAAATCCAACTTAATTTGAACAAGGGGGGGTCTGCCTAGACCCCCCGTTTTAATGTAGTTTTTTCATAGGTAATAGTGTTTTTTATATGCCAATTTTGTAGGATGGTGTCAGAATGACTAAAAACAATCATGTATTAGTGTCTCTATGCAACATAAATAATTTTTATGATGAATTTTAGACTACATGTTTAGTACCGGTAACATTAATTGCGACGGTTTGTCATACCTGTTTCATGGACTCAATAACTGTCTATCTATAACATTTGGAAAATCAAATAAAGAAATCATAATTCTAGCAATATTAGTATTAAATGCTGTTAAATTCAATGTCAGTATGACTGTTTTATATAAAATATCTATCACAAAATTAATAGAATATGCCTTCACCTAAACTGTAAGCATGTATCATAGTCCGGGTTTGTATGTCGAACGATGATGTCTCTCATCTCATTGGTTAGGAAACTGACAAAACTATCTTGAATATTCTCATATAATGTGTCCGTATTATTTTATTCCACATTTTGTGCTTACTACATTGTGCAACAGAGCATGTCCTTCTGGCAATGCATTAGACTGCCAAACATATCCGGATCTTTACATGTATAATGTATTCAGGTCTCTCGGCTTCATCAGTATCAACAGTTTCGTCATCATCATCTTCACTAATAAGTCCAGTCTCATCATCATGTTCAATTTCAACACTGTATTTATCATAATAAACACCTGAAGGTTATTATTCAGGCATTGGTATCTTTTCACGTTCACATTCTTTGTTATTGCTCTTATTGTCGAAACGGTCAAAATTATACAGTATCCGTCAGTATTATCTTCAGTATCTCCTTATCACTCAACCGATTTGGTCGCTTAGATATGCTAATTGTAGCTCATTCATATAGGAACAAAGTCATAAAAGCAATTTGAGAAACTATCACTTTCAAAAAAGTTATGCACCAAATATATGAAGGGGGGTCTGGCCAGACCCCCCCCCTTGTTCGGATTAGGGTTAAACAGGTGTCTAAGAAGGATGCATTGCCATCAGTAAATAATATTGTGACGCGTCATCTAGTGAATCGAGTGGTCCTCACACTCTACCAGAGATCCTGGGTCGCTCAATTGCCCTATTACATAAGAACAGGACAAGCTAATATCTCCTTTTTGCCGTTTGGACAGATTACAAAACATGTGATCTCGTAGAAATTTCATGGTTTTCGATTGAATATAGCGCTGCATTTGACACCTGTAAAACAGTTATAGGTTATATTATGCCAGGATTTCTATTATAGGATACTAATGCTGTAATAATCCGAACAATTGTTTTTCGAGGGCAACGACCTCTGTTGTCATAGGTCCTCGTAAAATCAAGATCGATCCATAGGAGAAAAATTCATGAAGTACATGATCGATGTCCTTAATAACAGCTATGAAGAGGGCAGCCTCAGCAAAAGGAAATCGACACGGAGGAATCCAGTTCGTCTGACACGTCCCAGGAACCTTTCGAAGCGATCGACCTCACCAGCGCTCAGCAGTCCCCACCAGACTGGAGTGGCGTACAGCAGACGTGCAACTATGGTCACTCTTTTTTCAACTGTATGCAAGTGTAATCCTAATTCAGCACAGAACTGCAAAAAAGTCATCAGGCGGAGAAAATTGATGGCTTGAACAATGCTCTAGAAGTTCGTTTTCCAATTCAAACAATTCGTCACAAACTCCACACCCAAAACATTTTGACAAAGATGCATCTCTATCCACAGAAGATTGGACTTTGTTTATATGCAGACATTTTTCATCTTTAATTCTCTGTAACTCACCTGCATTTCCACATGAATTCGGATGAATGTTTTTTGAGAAATCTTCATTTAGCTCATCAGAAACACCTGCATCACTGAATGTGATGAAACGATCATACATGTTTGCAATAACTTCATTTCCACAGATTTTTCATCTTTAATTCTCTGTAACTGACCTGTATTTCCACATGAATTCGGATATATGTTCTTTGAGAAATCTTCATTTGCTTCATTGCAAACACCTGCACTACTAAATGTGATAAAACGATCATACATGTTTGCAATAACTTCATTTCCAATCTTTAGATCCTGTGGCTTGGTTTTTGCATGGAGTTTAGTTTGCTCCACTGTAGAGCAGGACTTTGTAATCGATTTATTGAGTGAGTGTTGCTTCTCATATGCATGAGTTATTGTGTGTTTCTTTAGATATCCACTTTTTGTGAATACTTCAGAACAAAACTCACATGTGTATGGTCTTTCAACAGAATGGGTTCTCATGTGCTTTCTCAGATCACTATGAGTAACAAATTATTTCTGGCATAGCTGGCACATATATGGCTTTTCACCAGTATGGGCTCTCATGTGCACTTTCAGATGGCCAATATGTTTAAATGATTTCTGACATAGCTGACACCTGTACGGTTTCTCCCCAGTATGGGTTCTCATGTGCCTTTGCAAGGAAACACCTGCAGTGAATGATTTCTCACACAGGTGACATTTGTATGGTTTATCCCCAGTATACAATCTCATCATGTGTACTTTCAGATAGGTGTGCTCAGCAAATGATTTCAGACATAGCTGGCACCTGTGTGATTTTTCACCAGTATGTGTCCTCATGTGCTTTTTCATAGTACTGCATTGATTAAATGATTTGTCACATTGTTGGCAGCTGTAAGGTTTCTCCCCAGTATGCGTTCTCATGTGCATTTTAAGATTCCAATCTAAAGTAAATGATTTCTCACATTGTTGGCACCTGTACGGTTTATCTCTAGTATGAGTTCTCATATGCCTTTTCATATCACTACTACGATTAAATGATTTTTCACATTGCTGACACCTGTATGGTTTCTCTCCAGTATGCGTTTTCATGTGGATTATCAGATAATTGTAAGATGCAAATGATTTTCCACATATTTGGCAATTGCACTGTTTTTCTCTCATATCGGTTCTTGTATTCGCCATCAGGTCACTCGATTAATCGATTGTATCACTGCTTCCTAAAGTACAGGTTCTCTCTAAAGCACTTAGATGACAACTTTTGCAACAGGTGTTCTGAAATAATTATCATCCGTTTTGTTTACACTTGGTTCGAATTCGCCTTTGCAGCCTTTCAAATCGTCTTATTCAAGGTAACGTCGTGGTATCAATTTGTTAATCATGAGCAGTGGTGTTCCCTGCAGTCAATTGAGTTTCTAAAAAGTCCTGCATTTGTTGATATCAAAGCCTTTCCAACACAAACAATGTCCAGTGTCTCACATTAATGATAATCTCATTTCAGCTAGCATTTCAGATGCTTACAGCCTTACACGAAGGATTCATGCTTCGTCTCTTAATAGAAGTCATTCTCCTAGTATTATACAGATACTCCGTATACCAAAACACGTCATCGTTATTGATCAGTATGATTTAAATCATTGATCATGCACTGAAACGTGTTTATCCACTGAATTATACGTAAATAATTATAGAATCTCACCAAAATAATATGTGACTAAAGTAGAATTTCTCCGCAATCTTGTGTTTACAATTATAACTGTACTGTCATCAACACAAAATGGCGATCGATGAAAGTGAGTATGAAAGTGTTTCGCTCAAACGACAAGAAGTTGGATTCAGCAATCAGCAGTGAACATAATATTATTTCCTGTCATCTAGCGAATAAACTTCAACGTTTTGCAGTGATTTGGTTTTGTAGACGAGTTGTCGTAGACCATTTGTCGTAGACGAATTGTCCGGAGACGAGTTGTCGTTAGACGAGTTGTCTGTAGACCAGTTGTCGTGGAACCGATTTAGATTTATGTGCTTCTTACAGACATTTTTCTTGAACGAAACACTTGCAACCGCATATAGCGCTGTACATGCTTATGCAGTAACCTTAATTAGCACCAAACTTTTCTGCTAACACAACAGACAGCCTGCAATATACGGCGCTCATAGCAGCCTACAAAGCACGTCCGCCCTATGGGGCACGATCTCATTAGGCCTACCTCTCGCTCTCAGCCGCTCTCCATGCCAGCGTGCTACCCACTGCGCTACCGTCACCCACTTCACATACTGTACTCTTAACCCTTTTTAGGGACACAAATTTAATAAATTGTAGTGTATCATAAATGAAGCACAAATTTTTAGTTTCTTTTTTGCTGTACTTAGCAATGTCTCTAGTATTATTTGAAGCATTTTGTTTGTATGTACATAAACATTATGTGCATAATATTTCCTTATGAACATCGATTAATGGAAAATTCACAAATCATGATTTCATGCTCAAAGGTGGGTGTTTTTCAATTAAATGACCTCAGTAAATTGAATAAAGTGAACCATATTTAGGTAGTACAACTACTTAGCCTGTGCAAGAATACTTTTGTTGCATGTTTCTTGTGAACGGTGTACTTGCTGTACTGCGTTGAACTTGTGTCCCTAAAAAGGGACTGTGGGCATTAGAGGGTACACTATTTTCGTTAGGCAAAAATAACTGTGTGTATGGTTTTATGACCACTGGAGCCTATTAGATTCAATCGTTATGGCATATTTCTGTACCATCCCAATGCTAGAATGTATGTATGTATGTATGTATGTATGTATGTATGTATGTATGTATGTATGTATGTATGTATGTATGTATGTATGTATGTATGTATGTATATATGTATGTATGTATGTATGTATGTATGTATGTATGTATGCATATATGTATTTGCGTATGTATGTATGCATGCATACAGCATGCATGTATGCATGCATGCCTGTATGTATGCATTTATACATGTGTGTATGTATGTATGTATGTATGTATGCATATACAGGGTGGGCCAATAGGAATGCAACAACTTTGACGCCTTATAACTTGAAGAATTTTTATCCGAACATCGTGATCAATATACCAAATTGAAGGTAATTATCCATTCTACCACTGTGTCAAATCTTGCGCTGATAGACGGCACCATTTAAATATAAATGTTGGTGCGGCGCACACCTCTCAATTTTGAATGTAAATAATGAACATCATGGCGCCGCTCACGGAAGAGGATAGAATTTTAATCAGACTCTTAAGATTAGAAAAAGAATACAATGCACATCAGATGTTGATAGAATTCCCTTCTAGAAAATGGAATAAATATGCTCTAGCCTACATCGATTGATTAAACAAATTGATGCCACGGGAACGTCTAACAGCCGCAACTGTGGTCGCAAACGTTCTCTCGCCGGCGCATCGTTCACGTCATACGGTTGCCTATCTGAACGCTAACGTAGGTCAGAGTTTATTGAGCCGGAGAACTGGCCACAGAACAGTCCGGATTTAAACCCGGTTGACTATTCGATCTGGGGTTGTCTTCAGCAACTGGTCTATCGTGAACCGATGCGTGACGTTGAACATTTGAAAAAATTGATTGTTTACTGCTGGGCTGAAATAACCCGAGCACTGGACAGATGGCCTCAGCCATTAGTGGTCGTCTCGTGTCTATGCTGTCATTAAAGCACGTGGTGGACATATTGAATATTTGTTTGACTTATGATAAATTCACTCAAGATATGAATTGTTATTAATTGTTAGAACTAGTGATTGTTTAGAATTGAGTCATTGGCATATTCAGTTTAAGACTTTTGGTTTTTTCTTGCAGTTTCATGGCAAAAAAGGGACATCGGACATTAATAGCATTATCTCACAAAGTCGTAATAGTATCTCTTAGATATTTTGCCGAATGATAAACTGGATAATTGTGTTCAATCTGATATATAGGCCAAGATTCTCAGATAAAACGTGTTCAAGTTATAAGGCGTCAAAGTTGTTGCATTCCTATTGGCCCACCCTGTATGTATGTATGCATGTATGTATGCATGTAGGTAGAATGTATGCATGAGAACCAAGTTAGTTACACCGGTAAGCGAGAGCGGCATACGTCTGTTGGTTGCAACGGACTGCAGTTCAAGCCCCGGGCTGGGAGTTAACATTCAGAGAGTTAGATATCTCGGGCTAGCACGTGTGGGACTCAGGAGTGCAAGCTGCTGCGGAGCGACCTTGGGCAAGTTGCTTAGCCATCATTGTCTGTGGGGAAGGCAACGGGAAACCACCTCACTCATCTCATCCCCAGGGTCGTAAAGCCAATGAACCTGCCTGCGGGCAGAGGGTCATCAACATCATCATCATGCATGTAAGTATATATGCGTGTACGCATGAATGTATGTGTAAGTACGCACGTACGTACGTAGGTAGTATGTATGTATGTACGCCGTTGCGTATGTACGCAGGTACGTATGTACGCAGGTACGTATGTACGCAGGTACGTATGTACGCAGGTACGTATGTACGCAGGTACGTATGTACGCAGGTACGTATGTATGCAGGTACGTATGTACATATATGTATGGGTGACATTGTATGTATGTATGTATGTATGTATGTATGTATGTATGTATGTATGTATGTATGTATGTATGTATGTATGTATGTACGTACACACACGCAAGCACGTACGCAGATGGGTATGTACGCAGGTACGTATGTGGATGTATGTCTGTATGTACGTATATATGTACATATTCACTTATGCATGTACGTTCGTGCGTACATTTGAACGTATGTATACTCGTATTCAACCATCTACGTGCACCGCAACGACTCTTTGCCTTGCACTGTAGTTCATAATATCAGTTGAACGGGTATAACCGGGTCTGCCATATAAAAGTCAACTGCTAAGGACGACTATAGTCAGGATAGCCGGAAGATGGGATAAGGGACCGTCCATAAATGACGTCATGCACATAGGGTTGGGGGGTCACACATAATATGTGACGATGTGTGATGGTCTCTAACTAGATATCATATGACATTTGTGATGAAGTGTGGCGAGGAGGGTCACAATCGTCGAAAATTACGTTTCGTCATTTATGGACGACCCCTAATAGCTGGTTTTGATATTTCTATTTGCTACCTTTCATCTATCTGTATGTTACTTTTCATTTATATGTTGAATTTTCATATTTTAATAGCATACAAGTGAAGTAGCCATGCCACATTTTAAGAATTTCCATTTATAAAAAACCTGTGCCCTGTAGTGCCCACAGTCCCTTTTTAGGGACAAGAATTTAAATGCCGATATTTTTGTTACCTGATGTTTGCGAATTTTTTCCATATTTTTCCCGTTATACCATCCATATTGTCTACCACACCAAGAAATTTCATAAAGTTTTTCCGTCATGGGCACTAAAGGGTTTGGTCTACATGTATCTATGACTGAACAGTTTCTACAATAGGTCATAAGTCAAGACGACGTCAAAGACCATGGAATCCACATCAACGAACTAAATAATGGACAGAGACACTATCCTTCAGGCAATATCAATTGGGTGATGTTGGAATTTTATGGGGTAAGACCGTAAGACACCAACATTCGTCTTACATTAAACCGGTGTAAAGGTTTCAAATTACCCCTCCTAAACATTACCCCCCTGCAAACTGTAAATTGCATCAATCATCGCATTTATTGCACAAAAATATCAGAAAATCATCCCGCTTCTCGTTTTGGTCTGAAGATTTTCATCCGTCATCTCACTTCGTGGTTTGTTACATATGGATATAGCCTATTGATAACAAACCACGAAGTGGAATGACGGATGAAAATCCTCAGACCAAAACAAAAAACGGGATAATTTTTCCGATATATTTTTTAGTGTAATAAATGCGATGACCGGTGCAAATTACAGTTTGCATTGCGGGTATTGTTTAGGATGGGGTAATTTGAAACCTTTACACCGGCAATAGTCCGATAAAAAGCACAGTTTTGAAGTTGAAAAATTGCTCCGGGAAGATCCCAGGAAGCAGACGTAGTAGCTCCTGGGCCGCCAATTTCAGACAACTGGGCCCACCACAGAAAAGGCTCCATTCTGTGTGGTTGGTGTTCGTGCGAATGGAACCAAAAGCATTCCATTCTGTGCAGAACGGGGAGAACGGTGACCTCTGATATATGTGTACAGCAAAAAAGCCTTTGGAGCGATATTGTATTAAATGAGCTGCAGGGGAAGGAAGCCAGTGTAGCGGCTCCAGCATGTAGCTGGAAACATGACCAGAAATTTAGGGAACCACAAGACGTTCACTTGCAAATTTGTTATGTGGTGTTTGACTTTGTCTTACACACCTGTGCAAATTTTTATGCACACGCAATAAAATTTGTTCATGCTGCACTCTTTTAGCTGAAATCGGTGTATGTCGACATAACTTCGGTTGAAGTTATGTTAACAGTGTTTAATGAAAGGTTGTCATAGTCAAACCTTTAACGCTAAATGGATGGATCCAGATTTGACGAGGGCCTATGACAACAGAGGCCGTTGGTCTGGACAGAAATTTGTTTGGCATATTACAGTACTTTTTATATTGCTGTTATAATTTTCTTGACTAACAGATCCATTTTTAAAACCTACAACTTCCTCTTAAAATTCTGAATGGCATTGACATCATTATTCTAAAAATCAATTTGATTATAATAGACCAATAATTATAGTAGGGTCGACGTTTATTTCAACAGAAAAATCACACTTGATACCAAATAGTCATAAAACAGTGATTTCATCAATGACGAAAAATGATGTATGCGCTACTTAAGCTGTGTATTGTTAAGGGTGACTGGTAAGCTGTTAAACACTATGCTTCTTTCGCAACAAAGGCATAGACTACTATGAAGACTTATAGTAATTTTCCAGTCGTATACAAATGATAGACGATGGTAAAACCTAAGATATGTATTAGGTCTACCTATGTTTCCCTACAAAAGAATGTCTGCTGTGTAAATAATCTGAAACAAATGTGGAGCATTCTCAAATCTAGCATTTGTTTTCAGCTCTATATTTATGTGCAACTCTAATTCAGCGCAGGTCTGCAGAAAAAGTCAACAGATGGAGACAATTGATGGCTTGAACAATGCTGTAGAAATTCATTTTCTATTTCATGCAGTTCGTCACAAATACCACAACCAAAAGACGACTCCGTATAAACAGAAGATTGGTTCTTGCTTATATACAGATATTTTCCATCTACAACATTCTGCAAATGATCTGCACCTTCACATGAATCCGGATAGTTGTTCTTTGAGAAACTTTCACTTGACTCGTGAATAACATCTGGACGACTGAATGTGACGAAACAATCAGACACGGTAGCAATAACTTGACTTCCAAAATTTTTTTAGATCCCGTGGCTTGGTTCTGGCATGGAGTTTAAACAGCTCCACTGTAGAACAGCTCTTCGTAAATGATTTATTACATACGAGTTGCTTCTCAGCTGCATGAGTTCTTTTGTGGTTCTTTAGATATCCACTTGTTGCGAACCCATCAGAACAAAAATCCCATGTGTATGGTCTTTCAACAGAATGGGTTCTCGTGCGCCTCTTCAGACCACTCTGAGTAACAAATGATTTATGGCATATCTGGCACATATATGGCTTTTCACCAGTATGGGCTCTCATGTGCAGTTTCAGATTTCCACCATGTTTAAATGATTTCTTGCATAGCTGGCACCTGTATGGTTTCTCCCCAGTATGGGTTCTCATGTGCATTCTAAGATTACTACATGCACTAAATGATTTCTTGCATAGCTGACACCTGTACGGTTTCTCTCCAGTATGAATTCGCATGTGTATTTTCAAATAACCACCTGCAGTGAATGATTTCTCACAAATCTGACACTTGTACGGTTTTTCCCCAGTATGCAATTTCATGTGTGCTTTCAGGTATTCGTGATTAGCAAATGACTTTCGACATAGCTGGCACCTGTATGGCTTTTCACCAGTATGCGTTCTCATGTGCCTTTTCAAATTATTACCATAAATAAATGAGTTCTCATATAGCTGGCATCTGAACGGTTTCTCTCCAGTATGTGTCCTCATGTGGATTTTCAGATAATTGTGAGAAGCAAATGATTTCCGACATAACTGGCACGTGTAAGATTTATCCCCAGTATGCGTTCTCATGTGCCTTCTCATATTACTATTACAACTAAATGATTTCTCACACTGATGACACCTGTATGGTTTCTCCCCAGTATGTATTCGCATGTGGATTTTCAGATAATTGTGAGAAGCAAATGATTTTCCACATGTCTTGCAATTGCAATGTTTTTCTCTCATATCGGCTCTTGTATTCGCCATCTGGTCACTCAAACTATTGGTTGTATCACTGCTTTATCCAGAATAGGTTATCTGAAGAGCTCTTAGATGACAACATTTACAACACGTGTTCTGAAATAATTATCATCTGTTTTGTTTAAACTTGATTAGAAATCGCCTATGTAGCTATTAAAATCGTCTTATTCAACGTCGTGGTATGAATTTGTTAATCACGATCTGCACGGTGTTCCCTGAAGACTGCAGAAAACACCACAGAATACAGTCAATTGAATTTTTTAAAAGTCCTGCATTTGTTGATATCATAGCCTTTCCAACAAAAAACACTGTGGAGTGTCTCACATTGATAACTCCATTTCAATTTGCATTTCAGATGCATACAAGACAGATTCATGCTTCTTCTGATAAAAAATATGATTCTGCTAGTATATAAAGATACTCTACGATGAAACGCTGATGCCACTCAGCCTTTGTATACCAAAACACGTCATCGTTATTGATCAGTATGATTTCAATCATACACGAATTACAATGTTCTTGATGAGGATTAATGTCTAAACTGAAATGTGAAGCACTGACTCTGTGTTGGTTGTCTTCTCATGCAGATTCTGAAATAAAATTTTAAAAAAATAATTTTAAGGTTTATTAATATAGAACATAAATTTATTACTGTTCAAAACAGTTTAATTATTCGAGTTGGATAAGCGAATATTTAGTAACGCTGGCAACGGCACGACAACTGGTCCAACGACAACTGGTCCACCGAAATAGAAGCCGGATTAATGAGAAAGCGCTTGAGAAATGGAAGCTGGATGAAGGTTTTTACAGGTGAAATAGAAGCTGGATTGATGAAAAACGCTTAAGAAATGGAAGATGGATCAAGGTTTTTTCGATCGGAAATAGAAGTTGGATGCATGCTGAGACACATGATGAAAATCGTCAATTCAGTTTATATTTAAGCAAGTAAACCATTAGACTTATTTTCATAAACCCAACTCCTACTTCGTAAATAAAGGACTTTCATCCAGCGTCCATTTCTCAAGCGCTTTCTCATTGATCCGGCTTCTATTTCGGTGGACCAGTTGTCGGTGGACCAGTTGTTCGTGGACGAGTTGTCGTTGGACGAGTTGTCGTGACACCACTGGCAACACATCTATAGTTTTTTTTAAAATTCCTTTCTCTGCATGAATGGTTACCTGCCAAAACACCTTGCAGGCTACAATTTCATTTGTTTAAAAACAAGAAGTAAGATTAAAGTACAATTTTAAATCACACTATCTCAGGTCTTCATGATAGTCTTAAAAGTAGCACAGTTAAAAATAATATTGATAAATTTGCTTATAGGCTATTACATTTTGTCCTAAAATTTATGAAATATAATTGTGAATTAAAACTATCTGCTGCTAACAAACAAATTTATTACGGAAACAAGAAGTGGATTGATTGATTAAGGTAAGAGTGCAAAAAGCATCGCAAATTATTCGCCATTGCATACATGTAGGTTTCAGCGTCGGTTGAATAGAAGCGAGATTGTCAAAAACACGATTCTTGCTGTCCATAAATTACGAATGGCAGGAGTGTCGGGGCCACCGGATTTAGGCGATTTGAGTACCGATGTGCGTAGTGTACATGTACGAGTTTCAAGAAGGATAGAGGTCGAATAATCCCAATTTGTTTAACCACTGAATTATACGCACAGAATTATAGAATCTAACCAAGTGCGTGACTAAAGAAGAATTTATCCATAATCTGGTGATTACTAACTGCCGTCATCACAAAATGGCGAGCGATGAAAGTGTTTCGCTCTAACGACAGAAAGGATGAGCTTAGCAAAGTATCTCCTGTCCTCTAGCGAATAAACTTTAACGCGCTACGGTACTTGGATAAGGACTTATTTTTAAAATTTCGAAAGCTTAATTACAGACAATTAATTTCTACGCACCGATAGTGCAGCTAAACTTTTCCAAATTAGCTCAAACAAAAATTTATATCATGACGATTCAAAACATCTTGCGACAAAAAGTAGCAGAACAGATTTTATAAAGTCACATTTCATAATTATTATTGACATCAGATAAACCTGATAGTGCTCCGCAACTCGTGCTTAATGGGTCCACCACCACTGCCCACATTTCCAAGTAGGCTACTAAGTAGGCCTACTCTTTCAAACTTTACCTTCACTCACAATTGTTCAACGCTTCGGCGTGAAACTAAAATGTAGTGTCCGCGCTGTAGTCAGGAGCGCCTCTGAGTAGTGGTTGAGAGCTGGAAGAGGCGCTATATCAAATTCGCATACAAACAAAAACAACAACTGGTCCCCACACAATTCCTCCAACGACAACTTGTCCACCAAAATAGAAGCAGGATTAATGAGGAAGAGCTTGAGAAATGCAAGGTGGATGAAGGCTCTTCATTTATGAAATAGAAGCTGGATTTATTAAAAGACTTCATAGTTTTCTAGCCTAATTGGAAGCTGGATTGATGATTTTCATTCATGCATGTACTTCAATATGCATTCAGCTTCTATTTCGGATATAAAAACACCTTGATCCAGCTTCCATTTCCGTTTTTTCATCAATCTAGCTCCTATTTTACCTGTAAACGAACCATCATCCAGCATTTATTTGCCAAGAGTTCTGTTCATAAGTCCAGCTTCTATTTCACCTGTAAAAGAACCCTCATTCAGCTTCGATATCTCAAAAGTTTTCTCGTCAAATCAGCTTCTATTTCATGTGCAAAAAGCATCTACTAAAAAATTTCCAGTGAACATTTTGTCGTTAACAATTTGTTGATGAATCAATATTTCGTGGACGATTTGTCGCTGGACGAGTTGCCTGGGGACCAATTGTCGTTGGATGAGTTGTCGGTGGACAAATTGTCGTGACACCATTCCAAATCTATGTGTTTATGACGAAAAATCGACAAACTATCTCGGCAAATACAAAGAGATAGCCTAATTATTGTATCGGTTTTTCTAAGGAATCAGTCAATGCGCTTTTAAAATCGATGTCCACATTAATTTCATCCATCAAATTCATATAGTTCATTAGACAGTTATCAGTGATCATCTGCGTTAAAATGTTTAGCAACGGATCAACCATTTAAAAGGTGTCTAAGGTGCATTGCCATCAGCAAATAATATTGTGACGCGCCATCTAGTGAATCGAGATCCTGGGTGGCTCAATTACCGTATTACGTAAGAACAGGACCAGCTAAAGTCTGCAAATGCCGTTTGCACAGATTACAAAACATGCGATCTGGTAGAAACTTCATGGTTTTCGATTAAATATAGCGCTGCATTTGACACAGGTCTGCAAAACAGCGATAGGTTATATATGCCAGGATGTCTATTACAGGATACTAGTGCTGTAATATGCCGAACAATTTTTTTCTAGGGCAACGGCCTCTGTTGTCATAGGCCCTCGTCAAATCAGGATCCATCCATAGGAGAAAAATTCATGAAGTACATGATCGATGTTCTTAATCACAGCTGTGAAGAGGGCAACATCAGCAGCCTCAGCATAGAGAAATCGACAGGGAGGAATTCGGCTCGTCTGACACGTCCCAGGAACCTTTCGCAGGGATCGACCTCACCAGCGCTCAGCAGCCCCAACCAGACTGGATAGGAGTACAGCAGACGTGCAACTGTGGTCCTTCTTTTTAAACTCTATGCAAGTGCAATCCTAATTCAGCACAGAACTCCAAAAAAGTCATCAGGTGGAGAAAATTGATGGCTTGAACAATGCTGTAGTAATTCGTTTTCCATTTCAAACAATTCGTCACAGATTCCACACCCAAAACATTTTGACAAAGACACATCTCTATCCAAAGATTGGACTTTGTTTATATGCAGACATTCTCCATCTTTAGTTCTTTGTATCTGACCTGCATGTCCACATGAATTCGGACATATTATGTTCTTTGAGAAATCTTGATTTGGCTCATCAGAAACACCTGCATCACTAAATGTGATAAAACGATGAGACACGTTAGCAATAACTTCGTTTCCAATCTTTCGATACTGTGGCTGGAGCTTAAACTGGTCAGATGTAAAACAACTTTTTGTAATCAACTTATTGAGTGAGTGTTGCTTCTCAGTTGCATGACGTTTTATGTGCTTCTTTAGATATCCACTTTTTGGGAACCCTTCAGAACAAAACTCACATGTGTATGGTCTTTCAATAGAATGGGTTCTCATGTGCCTCTTCAGATCACTCTGAGTAACAAACGATTTCTGGCATATCTGGCACATATATGGCTTTACACCAGTATGGGTCCTCATGTGCCTATTCAGATCACTCTTAGTGACAAACGATTTCTGGCATATCTTGCACATGTATGGTTTCTCCCCAGTATGGGTTCTCATGTGCATTCTAAGATTACTACCTGCACTAAATGATTTCTTGCATATCTGACACATGTACGGTTTCTCTCCAGTATGCATTCGCATGTGTTCTTTCAAATGACCACCTGCAGTGAATGATTTCTCACAACGCTGACACTTGTACGGTTTTTCCCCAGTATGCAATCTCATGTGTGATTTCAGATAGTCGTGATTAGCAAATGATTTCCGACATAGCTGGCACCTGTATGGCTTTTCACCAGTATGCGTTCTCATGTGCCTTTTCAAATTATTACCAACAATAAATGATTTATCGCATTGTTGGCACCTGTATGGTTTCTCTCCAGTATGTATTCGCATGTGGATTTTCAGATAATTGTGATCAGCAAATGATTTCGAACATATCTGGCAATTGCAATGTTTCTCCCGAGTATGCGTTCTCATGTGCCTTTTGATATCACTACCGCTAATAAATGATTTCTCACATTGTTGGCACCTGTAAGGTTTCTCTCCTGTGTGTGTCGTCATGTGGATTTTCAGATAATTGTGATCAGCAAATGATTTCCGACATAGCTGGCACCTGTGTGATTTTTCCCCAGTATGAGTCCTCATGTGCCTTTTCATATCACTATTAAGATTAAATGATCTCTCACAATGCTGACATCTATAAGGTTTCTCTCCAGTATGTTTTCTCATGTGGATTTTCAGATAACTTTGATAAGCAAATGATTTCCCACATATCTGGCAATTGCAATGTTTTTCTCTCATATCAGTTCTCGAATTCGCCATCAGGTCAGTCACTCAAACAATCGATTGTAGCGCTGCTTTCTAAAGCACAGGTTCTCTCCAAAGCTCTCAGATGACAACCTTTGCAACACGTGTTCTGAAATATTATCATCTGTTTGGGTTATAATTGATTGGAGCCTCAAAGTCCCAATATTCAAGGCAACGTTGTGGCATGACTTTGTTAAGTATGAGCCATTGTTTTCTTTGGTCAATTGAATTTTTTATAATCCTGCAATTGCTGATCAATGTCATAGCTTTTCCAATCCCAGCAATTGTTTCTAACAATTAGTAATAACTCCATTTTCACCTAGTATTCCAGATGCCTACAAGAAATATGAATGTTTTGTGTGTTAATAGAAGTCATTTTCCACATATATAAAGATACACGGTAGGGCGAAGTCTTCTTCTTTACTGTTCTGCTATTAAGCGAGTCCAGGATTCCAAAGACACCAGTCTTGTCTATTCTGGGCGAAATACTCAAGGTATTCATATACCGAAACACCACATCGTTATGCACTGGTATGATTTTAATTGCATACACACAAAAGTTTTAATGTTCTTGATGAAGATTAATGTTTCAACTGAAATGCGAGACACTCACACAATGTTGTTTGCCTTATCACGCAGATCTAAAACAGATTAATAAAAATTCAATGTTAAAGTTTAAAAATATATAACCTAACTTTATTGCTAGTTACTCATAACAGCCATATGCGTGCTATCAGACTTTCGTTGCTGCGTTAGATGAGCTTATAGTTAGCAACAATGGCAAGACACAGCTTCAGCTTGTTTCATTAAAATGCTCTTCTTGGCTGTCTCCTAAACACATTAGGCGCATTTCCATTATTATGTGTGTAGAATCATACTGCACTGATTCGGGACTCAGAAGGACACATTTCCATTAACAGTAAGCTGACATCACTATTTTCAATCACACCATCTCTTCATCGTAGTTTAAAAAGTAGCATAGTTTAGAATTGGTAAATTTGTAAATAGACTATTATAGCCGAACAAAAACAAGGAGAGGATGGGTCACCGGATTTGGTAATTTGCGTAAGAGTTACGACGGCAAGGAAGGATGTAGATAAATGAACACAAGCAAAAAATGTCAAATTGTGGTGTCCAAATTAGAATATACAATCCCCAACCCTCTGATTTTGCCTAGGACAACCCCCTCATCAGTCCAGCTCCAATATAAGCAAGAACATTTTCATAGATACAACTCCAATATACGCAATAATATTTTCACCAATCCAGCTCCAACTTAAGCCATAATATTTTCATCAATCCAGCCTCCATTGAAGTAAAAATGATTTTGTATCAATTCCACTTTTATTTAGTGAGAATTTTTTCATCAACTCTGATTCTGTACAAGCAACAGATGTGTTTTGAACTTAGGACCACCTTTCGGAGGATTACCACATATACGCAATTTATGCTTTTATACCCGTTTTTGTCCTACCCTGGAGGGGCTTGTCCGTGGTGGAAGTTGGTACGAGGGTTCGTCCGGGGTTTGTCCAGGGGTTAATGTCTTACAACCGCTGAAACAGATGGAAGGCTGAATAAACCGATCCTTTGCGCACATTATATATGGATGTGCCTAAGTAGAAGTCGGATCGATGAGAATTATTTTACTTAAATGGTAGTGAAATATATAAAAACAATCACGCTGAATTCGAAGCTGGATTGATGAACAACAATTTTAATTGAATTAGAAATTTTAATGCTGACAAAATAATCGATGCCCAAATGAAAGCCTGCCTGCCATAATTACTTTAGAAAACAAAATTATGTAACTTCTATTCTTAAAAGACCAGACGACGGTGAGTAAATATATTCTCGCGCCAAAACAGCGACTAAAGACTAGTAATAATGAAAGCACCTAACTATCCCGTATAACAGTGCAGAATAATTAAAGCACCTAAACTGCAGGATTACCAGGAATCAAGCCAATGGAGTTTAAATTATTAAAAAATAACCAGCGAATAATTTACGATGCTAGAATGCACGCGTGCCGTAATTACTCTAAAGAATCGTGCAAGACGTGCAAAACCAAGACCTAAGTCTATTGACATCTGGCGGTCTAAATATTCAACGTAATATTCGACGTAATTCCAGCCACTGTCTGCATATACCCGAATCCCAAGCCGTATAGCAACGTAAAATTATTTAAAACATGTTTTAGTCAGTTTTACATCGCACATCCAACTTCTAATTCTACTACATCACAGTTCCGTTATTCATTCAACTTCTACTTCAACTAAAAATATTTTGATCGTTCATCCAACCTCTACTTTTACGGTTACAATTTAGCATAAAACCATGATTTCGTCGCTCATCCAACGTCTACTTCTGTTAATTAATATGCGCAACCAGCTTCTAATGACACTGCAATACGTCAGTAATATCATGTTTTCATCTTTCATCCAACTTCCAGTTTACGGAAATAAAATATCTCTGAAGTGCTATACGGCTTGGGATTCGGGTATATGCATACGGCTTGGGATTCGGGTAGACCTGGGAGTGACTTTAGTCAGCTAATCTGACCCCACTTGACCCTAAAGTGACTTGAGGTCGACTTGAAGTCGACTTCTTGAAGTCAAAACGACTTGACCCGACTTGGCAGAAAAACAACCGACTTCCGACTTGAAGTCGACTTCTGACATGAAAATAGCCATTATAGCCTGTAGGTCTACGTACGGCTACTACTACAGAAAATCAAGCCAATTTTTCCTGGCAACCATTAATTTCATATATAGGCCTACCAATGAGTAATGAGGCATCAACACTTAATTGATGCATGAATTTGCTAAAATTTTATTAAGCCCATTTCAGGCTGACAATATGTGTTTCAGTTTGAATAGTTTTGTGATGCTTTGGGCCATCTAGTAGCCTAGACAATGTGACGGCAAATTATTAGGCCTATGAATTTTGCTTGTCCATTGTCTGTGATTATTCAGATTTCACTTATTATTAGGGTGAACTAACATAAAGTCGGACATCAGGCAAAGTCGGACAAAAATTTTGCCGGCCTCCCACGCAGAAGAGACTTCGATCGCTAGATGGCTGTATCATATATTGTATTTGCAGAAGGTCCATCTAATGATCTATACTTCACAACCTTGATGGGATCGTTGCCTAAATTTTAAGATGTCGCCTCTTTTCGATGCATGTCGATTTCTAGAGTTTTAAAATCTGACATAGTGAAGCCCCTTTTTCACTGCTAAGGGTTTATGACAATGTTATTGCTAAAAAGGAAGAATTTCAATTTTTTCCCCGACAGATTACAGCATAATATATGTTTTGCGTAACTTGTTTGAGCTATATTGAATTGGTCTCATGGTTGAAACTAGGGCTGTTTGCTGTCCGACTTTAGCATATATGCGTTTGTTAAAGTCGGACAAAGTTATTACACCCTGCTGAAATGTGTCCGACTTTAACAAAACGAGATCCACGCTAATGCTTATTATAATGATAATTATGGTTTTACATGTAAGGAATGTTTCAGATATTAGAAAAGTTCATGTTCTTTTCAACTTTTTCATGGATCTGTCCATTAGTCGAGTTTATGTAGTATGCCTGCCTTGCAGCTAAGTTTTTCATGCTCGTCTGATGCATAAGTCTTTTTTCACGAAGACCCCATAATAGGCCTAGTTTAGGTCACTAATGTTGCTACAGCCTTCACTGAGTTGCTTAATAAAGGTCTTGCAAACTGCTCTTAGTAGATGTTCTGTCAACTGTAGCCTACAAACATTGCTGGAACGAAAACAATGGCGGACTGTGACGATTGAACATTTAGTAGGCTCCTAAGTGCAACCTTTGTATTGAATGTAGGCAGGCCTATACTGACATTCGGTTGATTTTATTTAGGTTACTTTCAATGTTAAATGTTATCTTTCAGTTAAATTAGGCACGGATCTTGTTGAAAATCGTTTAGTTTATGGATTGTCAGACTCTATCAACATAAGGTCGTATAAGTGAAAATTGTTTAGTTTATAGATTGTCCGACTTTAACAACAAATTGTTCAGTTTATTGATTGTCCGACTCTAGCAACATAGGATCGTAAGTAGATGTCATTGTAGCAAGCTCGGACAATTTGACCAGTACAGCCTTGACCATCGGACAATTTGACCAGTACAGCCTTGACCGTCGGACAATTTGACCAATACCAGCCATAAAAATTGAGTGCCTGCGCAGTTTGACCAATACTAGCCTTACTTTTTCAAATTCATGGAATATCCAGCTCGGTATAAAGACAAGATATTCCAATAAAAATGGTTTACCCGAATAAAACTAAAACTGAATTACAAAAAATCGCCAGGCAGCTCGGCTTGGTTGGAAATACAACAAGACTGCGGAGATCGGAGTTGATTGTTGTAATTGACGCCCACAACCGCGGATGCTGCGACGGTGAATGCCCATGCAAGTATCCACGTCCGGATCGCCAACAAGGGCCAGGCACGATTACCGTCGTTCGTCGTCGGCGCAATGGCAACTCACCCCCGTGTGATGTAAGGGCATGAGTGGACTACGACGTAGATACGGGATTACAATATCGCAAACGATTTTACACCGTTGGTTTATAATCGTCTTTGATTCGACTTCTCGCGATGGAAATTTCCCGCAGTATTGACGATGCGCTATGAGGCTCACAGTCTTTTCATTCACTTTCGTTATCGTTATCAAACACGACATAGGCTATTTTTCATAATCGTCTCACAAACATCATCATCATCACCATCATCATCAACCCGATTTGTCGTCGTCATCTCTTCTTCATCATCGCCGTCATCATCACCACCACCACCACCGCCATCATCATCAACATCATCATCGTCGTTGTCGTTGGTAGGAGAAAGACGGTCAAGCTCTGTACAAAATTTCGCAGATCGGCATTCAGTAGAAAATGTTTCGTGTCACACCTCAGTCGAATAGATTTCAAAAACGTCCCTGTCACGTTTTATCGAAAAGTGTGACGGGTCCCTCGGTCACACTGTATCTAGTTATAGTCTGACGTCATAGGACCGCCCTCCTGCCATAGCCATAGCCACTCACAGTCAAGTGATAGAACGCAATAATGGTGGGATTTACCAGTTTCGATAATTATCGCAAGTAGTAGGGAATGTTGGCGTCTGGCGTATTTTGTCACAATCGTCTCACAATGGCACCAAGTCTTCAGTATCAATCCACGAGTTGAACGAGTCCGGGTAGCCTAACCACTTCACGAGACATTTCTTCCCGCGTTTCCTAATCACTTTTTCGATTCTAAATATTTCTTGAGTTGTTTTCTGTAGCTCCTGCTCGTAAAAAGAGCCTTGTATTTCCTCACCCGCAGAATCAGTAATCTTGTAAGTTGGCGGATCTGTGTATTGAACCTGAGATACTACAAAAACCTCCTCGGTCCATCTAGGTATATATCCTTTGTCAAAAATGTTCTTCTTCCTAGTTATTCTGACTCGATCGCCGATTGTAAACTTTGGTGTAATAGGCTCTGAAATCTCGTCGCCGTATAAATTCATAAATACAGTCTTTTCGTTCGTTTTCAAACTAGCCTTCGCGGGAGTCATTTTGATCGAAGAATGTCTCGTGTCATTATAATTACTAACCATCTCATCTAATACATCGATATATCTTCTAGTTGAATTAGCTGTGAAGTACTTGAACATCTTCTCTTTCATCGTACGCACCCATCTTTCTACGATGGAACTTTTGGCCTCGTTCTCGGTAGAATACAACTCGACTAAATTCTTCACATTTTTATTATAAAATTCTTTTCCTTTGTCGCACCAAACTTTGACTGGCTGTCGACCACCCCCGAGTATCTTCACGAACCCATCAGCTGTAGACTTCCCACTCTTGTCATGTAATGGAACGATCCATCCGTATTTCGAAAACACATCTATGACGGTCAATAGAAATTTCACGCCATCATTATCTCTAGCGAAGGCTTGCATGTCGATTAGATCAGCTGCCCAAATCTGGTCAATCCCCCCAACACGGACCCGTCTCGTCCTAAAATTTATCACTACTGGTTTGTGTAATTCATTCGCTAATTGATTAGTCCATTTCGGGTCCTGCTGTAATTCTAGGCTTTTTTTAAACCCAAACCTAGGCTTGTTTTAGCTGACAAGATGGGTTTGACTATCGCCCTCTCTACGCGTTCCCGCAGACTTGGATTTGGTATATTATTCAATTGGTTTATCATTGCTCTATCGGCGACATTCCTAGAAGCCGTATCAGTGTGTTGATTGTATGCCAGGTCGTGAATATATGCCGCGCTATCTACCCTGTTTATAGGTTTGCTCCAATCTTTGGGGGTTTCGTTGCTATTCAGACGCAAATCTAGTCTAGTACCAGGGCCAGTAAACTGATGGCCTGGCAAATGTAATTCGCCCGGAAATTTAGCCCAAGGTAATTTAATGTTGCTAGTGGCAGCGTTCAGTGAACTAACTAGATCCCCACCTTGCGCAACAGCGGACGCCTTCACGAATTGAGTTTTTGTTTTCCCGCATACGACACAAACACCTCTGAGCATCGATCTCCCATTATTAGCCACGGCGTTCTGCACATCTGTCGTCTGGGTCTGTTTTTTACATTTTACGCAATACATTTCGTTTTTAATAATATATATTTTTAAAATGGAGATTAGAGATATGAGTTGGGGCACAGCGCTCTCGAAAAGATTCAATAATCCGTTGTTGCCCAAAAGCATACGCGGTTTGATAGTTGGGAAATCGGCGTGTGGAAAAACGACGCTTCTTCTCAATCTTTTACTCAGGCCGGACTGGTTGGATTATAATAACTTGCAGGTATTCGGTACTTCTCTGTTTCAACCGGAATATCGCATTATTAAAAAAGCATACGAAGAAAAATTGCCGAAAGAAGCGATCGTTCGGCTGTTTGAGCACCGAGATGAAATCGTGGGTCTAAATGCGTCGCCAGACCTCGTTATGGAGGAAATGGCAAAAAATTCAGAAGCTAAATCTGATATAATTGCCAAGTTCTTTGAGAGCGCCGACGATGTACCAGACCCGAGAGATCTGAGCGCCGAAAAGAAGAACCTGATGATATTCGATGATCTTCAATTGGAAAAACAAAACAAATGTGAAACGTATTATAATCGGGGGAGGCATAGTAATGTAGATTGTTTTTACCTCGCCCAGAATTATTTCAAATTACCGCGCCAAACAATCAGAGAAAATGCGAACTTTATTTGCCTGTTCAAACAAGACCTGAAAAATTGTAATCATATTTACAACGATCACGTGAGTACAGACATGTCGAAAGATGAATTTAGAAAACTATGCAAAACGGTATGGGGGCAACCTCATAGATTCGTGGTTTTAGACCTGACTAGCGACAAGTACAATGGTAAATACCGATGCGGACTCGATGAATTTTATATAATCGAGGATCCGCCATTGTAAAATTGTGTTGTATAGTAAAAATGGAATCATCGCTTCTCAAACAGATATCGGAAAACACGGAAAAGACGGCCTGCAACACGGAACCAAAAACATCATTTTCCATTTTTCTCAGCGAAAAGAGCACGCGAATCAGAACGAAGTTTAATCCACTACTCGAACTGGAGAAGAATAAGAAATATGAAATGGCCTTAGTTGCCCTCGAGACGTACTACTCTTTTCCTAATATCGACGCGACAAACAACGTCTTTCGGTATTCGCCAAATCGCGACACAGAATGGGTAAACATTGAAGTTCCAGAGGGTTGCTATGAAATAACGGATATCAACGAATATATACAGAGAGTGATGAAGGGGAATGGGCATTACGACGGAGTAAATGGCGAATATTGTATCTCAATAGCACCAAACACCAATACGCTGAGGTCTGTGGTAAATATATCGGCGGCAGATTATATGGTTGACTTTACGCCAAAGAATTCGATAGGAAAGGTTCTAGGATTCAACAGATGGATCTATTCGGCTGGATATAATGAATCGGAGGACTTGGTAAATATAATGAGTGTAAGCAGCCTGAGAGTGACCAGCGACATTATCGGGTCTTCGTACACTAACGGAACATCGGAAAACGTGATATATTCTTTTTTCCCAAACGTAGGCCCGGGTTACAAGATTATCGAAGTGCCGCATAATTTGATATATCTCCCGATTTTGCTATCTACAATTTCAACGATGGAAACGAGGCTCACAGACCAACACGGGAAGCTACTAAATCTTCGAGGTGAAGAATTGGCGATTCGGTTTCACATCAGAGAAGTTTGAAAGTTTTTGTAATTTATTAGTAAAATGAATCGTTACAGGGGCGTAAAAGTTAATATTTCAGAAGCGCAACAAGACAAAATTAAAAGATCACTTGAAGCGGGAACCGGCGTGAGTATCAAACTTTCGCACGATGATTTGAATGGCGAACACGTTTTGGCTCTCACCCAGGCGCAAATCAATAAAATGGCAGCAGCCTACCAAAAAGGAACTGGCATGATTATTAAAATGAGTAAAACGCAATTGGAGAACAACAAGAAAGTCGAAGGTGGATTCATAGGCGCTATACTTCCGTTTCTAGCGACAGCGGGACGGTTCCTTCTGTCTAATGCACTGCCAAGTTTGGCGATGGGAGCACTAAGTGGTCTCGGCTCCGCGGCAACTACTAAGATTGTGGAAAAAATCAGCGGTTCGGGTGTAATGTATGTCAAGAAAGGCGACATGGCGTACAAAATAAGAGCAGCCGGATCTGGTTTGTACTTGTCTCCGTGGCAAAAAGGTAGCTCAATAACGGCATCCGGGCTGTACATGAAAACAGGGTCGGGCTATGCGAGGGGCGAAGGACTTTTGTTGGGTCCTAATTCTCCGTTTCGAAACATTCCGATTCTTGGCATGATATTATAATCTATTCTATTATAAAATGTCGAGACCAATACACAAATTTGGAACTAAACCAACTAGACCGGTAGAGGTTAGAACGCAGCCCGTTTCAGTCTTTTGGAAGACTACGAGCGGTGTTACTCACACCCCAAATAGACAACAAGGAGGTCTGCGGTGGGAGATTTTTGCGCAAAATGATATCACGATACAACCAAAGACAGCAAATACGCTAAGGCTTGGACTCGGTGTAGAAATGACGGCAGGTCTTTGTCTCGTTTCCCTCAGACAGAGTATCAAGGAACGAAGATGCAGCCTACTAGACGGAGTGATTTCAGAAGATGTGGTTGTTGATGATATCATAGTTTCCGTTCAAAACAACTCCGATTCGGCAGTAACTATAAACCAAGGAGATTCGCTATGTTTTGTAAATTATCAGCAGTAAAAAAAATATATATTGCTAATAAATAAACGAATGGAATACGAAGGCATCAAACTCTATCCAAACCTAACAAATATAACGCCCTCGGCGCCAGAAGGTGAAATACAAATAGCCGCGGGGTCCGCACAAACGTATCGACTTCAGAAGATTAGCGAAATCAAAAAGGAGATCGAGCAAGAACGTGACAAAAGAGCAACGTTGAGTAAAAAGTACCATAGAAGTGTGAGCGTAATCGGCGCAGTAGACAGCTTCCTCATGGTCGTCACGATGGGGCTCGGAATTTCGGGAATCGGCGTACTAGCCACCATAATTGCAACCCCCATCGCCATCGCTATGGAAGGGACGGCGCTAGGTGCGGGGCTATTGAGTATAATCGGCAGTCGAATCTGTAAAAAGCTCGCCCTGAAGGCGGAGAAGCATGAAAAGATCAAAACGCTAGCTGATGCGAAGCTCAACACGATCAGCGACCATATTTCAAAAGCCCTCGTGGATGATCATATTTCAGACGAGGAATATTCTCTGATTCTAGGCGAGATTGAAAAATTCAATGGCATGAAAGAAGAAATTAAAAGTAAGTCGAAAGTTGCGGCGGCCGCGATGGACGAGGAAACGAAACAATCACTCATCGATCGGGGAAGAGAGGAGGTCAGGCAGTCCTTTCAAAGCATGTTTGAGAAAAATACCGAATCTGTGAAAAAGACGACTAACGTGAACATGTACGAAATCATGTAGACCTATGTCGCTATGTCTGAAAATACGTCTAACTTGTGTTTTTACACATGTCGAAAAACATGTAGAAAAACACGTCTAGAAACACGTCGGAAAACACATCGTAAAACATTAATTGTTTTATTAAAAATGTCGTTTCTAAAGATAGATGACCCGGCGAAAAGAAATTTCATAGTCGAAGAGTTTCTGAAGTCCAAGAAGAATATTCAACAAAACTTTTTATCGGAGAGATTGGGGGATTCGGGGCTGCAACAAGAATTAACCAAGCTGTACAAGCCTATCGTCGAGTCGCAATCCGCAATTTCCAAAGAGCAAAATGTCTTACTATCCGCCATCAAAGAAAACTCGATAGCTACTACAAACGCACTACAGACGCTACCCGCTTCGTTGAAGATTCAATTTCCTCAGTATCCCTCGATAGAAGCGTATAGTGACGATCCGGCCGAGGATATTAGAACTTTAGAATTAGGTGATGTAGCCACCAAGTACCTTCATCAATACGCCTCCGATAGAAAAATCGTAGACACGACGTTCGGAATACGATCAAAAAATGGCCAATTCTACATCGGCGATACTCCGATTTTTATTCAAGGAGACGATGTGACGGTTGGAAATAAGACGTATAGCGGAACACCGGGGCTTTGGGAGTTGTTGACGATGAAACAGCCGAACACGTCGATATACGATAATAATGATAGAGACGATTACGCCGAGATTCTACTCACGTCGGATGCTATCAGACAGCCAAAAAATCCTAACAAACCCAAAGCATCTTCGAGCGTCAAATATCGGGAAATTATCAAACCGATATGGGAAAAAAGGACTCGTAATGCGGTGGGCAAAGGCGTGGGTGGTGTAATCGTTATTTCCGAAGATCCGAACGTATTAGCGAAACAGCTAGAACTACGATTTCAAAGCTTCAAAGCAGGCAATACCGGCGTGAGAAACGAGATCGTGGCGATGTGCGACGCGTTATTGAGGCAGGAAGTGCTGAGTAAAGATGCTTACAAAAATATAATGATGACATTGTAAAATGCAGAAAAAATGCAAGTCATTAATAGAAGGAGGTATAGAAAACAATACGTTATCGGAGGATCGGGAATATTCGATACAATTTCAGGATTTTTCAAACGACTAGTAACGTCGAACGCCGCCAAACAATTAGCAGCGACCGCTCTCAACGCGAGTAAAGACGTGGCGAAAGAAATTGGGAAAAAGGCCATCGACGTTGGGAAAACAACCGCAATCGACGCCGGCAAACGATTAGTGGACAAAGCAGCGGCCGAACTGTTTACGACTCCTGCTCCTACCCCCACCTCCAAGAAAATTACGCCGGAAACTAGACAAATTTTAGATCGGCTGAGTAGCGTCGGGTTGACCTCGAATATCCCAAATATCTCGAATATTAATAATCTGATGATGGGGGACGGCCTGAAGAAGAACGACGCTATATCGATACAAGATTTAGTACGCTCGCTAAACGGCGCCGGAATGAAGGTCGCGTAAAAAATATTATCGTGTAGTAGTAAAAATGCAATCATCTGATATTCTAAGATTTACCGAACAACCATTGAGCGATGAAAGCGTCGAACGCTACGAATGGTATGAGTATGAGCCGATATCGGGGGCGAATCTAAACACCTCCGGCGAGATTAGAATAAACATCGAACTTCAAGATCTATTTTGCCATCCAGCAGAATCTTACCTGTTGTTCGAGGGTAGATTGATGAAGGCGGACAACACCTTCTACGTTGATGCCGATGAAGCAACTCTTACGAATAATGGGCTCATGCATCTTTTCAGTCAAATTTCGTATTCACTGTCGAATCAGGAAATTGAATCGTTATTTCACCCAGGTCAAGCAACGACGATGCTCGGATAACTCAAATACCCGAATGATTTTCAACTAGCACAAGGTCTGAATCAGTTGTGGTACAAGGACAGCGGGGCGACGGCTGCTATCGCGAATAATCAAGGTTTCGCCGTGAGACAGGCGTATATAATTCAAAAACCAAATGCCAAAGGTACTTTTAGCTTTGTAGTTCCATTGAAGCATATTTTCGGATTTTGCGATGATTACGACAAGGTTGTTTTTGGTGTGAAACATACGCTAACTCTGGTTCGTAAAGCCGATGATGAAGCAATTTTTAGACTCGCTGCCGCAGCCGCAGGGAAAGTTAGGCTGGATAAAATCTCATGGTTCATGCCGCACGTTATTCCCGCGGATATGGAGAAGATGCAATTGTACAAAACTATCGAATCGAAAGCGTCGCTGCCAGTTGCGTACAGAGCCCGTCAATGCGATACCACCTCCGTCGCACAGTCGACTAATTTTAGCTGGAGACTTAGCGTCAAGACATTACCTGAGAAACCTAGGTATATCATCTTGGGTTTTCAAACCGACAAAAGCGGCGATCAAGAACACAATCCATCCGTTTTCAATCATTGCGATCTGAAGAACATGTTCGTGATGATGAACCAGGACCGATACCCGGTTGTCGACTATAATCTATCATTTCCGAATCAACAATTCGCGCGGGCGTACCGAGCAGCAGCCGCGTTTAGTGAAAAATACTATGGAATGGATGAACTAATGACACAATGCAATATCACGCCCTCGGACTTCAAAGATTTGTTTCCGATTATGGTGTTTGACGTGAGCAAGCAATCCGAGCGTCTGAAGTCATCGGTGGTCGATATCCAGATCAAAGGCACGTTCAATACGGCGCCGCCGGCTAATACGGAAGCGTACGCAGTGGTGATTTCAGACAAGTTACTGAGGTTTCAATCGGACGGCCAGAAAATGAGCGTGGTATATTGAAGAAAGATAATGCTGAAGAATAATGAGACTTACAGATACCTATCGCGCGTATATGAACGATAGGTATCTATGGTTACCTAGTACAAAAACTCGACCTGCAATCCGCCCCCGCCCATGAGAAGACGGCGACCGGCTGTTGGACTGTTTCCGGACATGACGGAATATAACTTCATACCGAGCTTATCGTTGGCGTTGAAAAATATGGCGACGGTTGGTAATACGAGCGATATTCTGCTGCCAACCGTTGTTCCGCTGACCTTGTATTCAAAAAGTTCGTCACTATGTAACTCATCTTGGACATACGCAATTCCGATTAGTTTTTCACCCGGACTATCATTTCCTATCAAGAAATTCGCGAATCCGCTAAGTCGATATACGCCCGTACGAGGAATAGTTATGAAGCCCAAGGACGTCGTATACGCCGAATCCGTATTGATGGCAACGACCGTTAATTGATGATGCATTACATATGCGCCTGAGAATGCTCCACCATGCGTTGCATATGTGCCCGAGAATGCGCCACCACTTACGATAGCAGCCGTCGCTCCGCTGTCATCCTCTCTCAACACACAAATAGCCGGGCCGGTTGTAGGCCTCCAATTCGCGGATAATGCTGGCGCCGCTGTTATAGCTCCGGCCGTTCCTTCAGACCTGTATATAATACCGCTCGTCGTATTTCTCACTAGATTGCCTGGAGATACCCTCATACCCGAAACGTAATCTCTAATACCGGTAGGCTCAGCGCTATTAGTGATTTTATCGGCGATTAGGGCAATAGCTTGTCCCCAACTTAGTGCTTCATCCATTCCCGCATCCGGATTATTCGTTACAGGCAGGCCTTTGATGAAGTTGCCATTCATATTTAGATTCCCAGTCGCCGGATTTGCTCCATCTACCCTTAGAAAAGTACTATTTACTTGGGACAGCGTAACGCCCCCTGCAATTACTCTTTGAGTAGATCCTGAATCTGTATGTCCAAATTTATCAACAGGCATTTTGAATATAATAATTATTATTAATTAGGGTCGCAAGAATGCCGCCGAAAAGTCTCTACACAAAATGTTCGTAGCGATGGACGAAAAAGCGTGTATGTTGACGTAATCGAACTCGTCTAGAAAAACTATGTTACTTCCGATTGAATGGTTTTGCGAACCTTTCGTACTCCCTCCGCCGGCAATTTGCATGTACGACGCCCCATTTTTATACAGGTGGACGGTGCCATACGCGGAATTACTATTGTTACAAAATTCTATATACGCCGAAACGATATAGTACCCGGCTTTACTGGGGAAGAAAGAAGTCGTTCCGATACCCTGTTCAATACCGTGTTTTGCGGTACCGCATCTTATTACGTCAAAAGTAACTGCAGTGTGAGATCTAGCGAGTATAGCCTGTTGAGTTGAACTGTAAGCGCTAACCGCGGGTCCTACCACCGCCGCCACTTTCGAAGTAAGTTGTTCATCGACGTATTTCTTATTCGTCAAATGATTATTGTCGGTCGGGACGTCATCGTGATTCCGCAGTAAATCTATTACTTGTCCCCGACTCACAGCCTCATCTATTCCTGCCTCCCGAGTATTCGCTGTATTCGCTGTATTCGTTGTATTCGTTGTAGGCAGGCCTCTAATAGTATGACCACTCATATTTAGATCTCCGGTCGCGGGGTTTGCTCCATCTAGCCTTAGAAAAGTACTATTTACTTGACTTTCAGTAACTCCCCCAGCAATTACTCTTTGCGTAGATCCTGAATCTGTATGTCCAAATTTATCAACAGGCATTTTTTACATCTGAATATAATTTTTAATGCAGGTTGTTCATAACTTCTTGAAAACTCACTCCATCTGTACATGTTTTTTTCAAGACGTGCAGGCATAGATGACCGCAAAACACTTCGTTGTCGGGCTGAACACGCTCGCTATTGTAGTACACGGGACTCTGTAAATACTTTACCAGTTCTGTAGGAGGGGGCAGGCCATAGCTGTCGAAATATATTTTATCCTTGCCGTTCTTCAAAAAAGCGACCCAGTGCGAGCCGGTTCCATTAGAATCGTCTAGATTCAATATCCCGCATTCATTCCGGCCAGGTTTCTTCGGCAGCTCGTCTCTGAGAAATACTCCCCGGAAATTAGGGATATTGAGCTTTTTCGCGGCATCTAGTAGTTCAAAATTTGTCAACGGATGATTCGGGAGGACTACGCCTTCGACATTTATATTTTTCACAGTTGTATAGCTCATTTTAATATTTCATCTAGATGTTTCACAAACTAATGAGCTTTCGGGCTTCTACGCAGGCGAGATAATAATTATGTCTACAATTTTTACATTCATTCGCCTTTCCATCTTTTTGAAATCGATTGTTGTCGTATGCCGATATGTTCTGATTTACCTTACACCGACTGCAAACTTTTGTTTCTTTTGTCACCCTAATTTCCTGTCTTGCGTATTTGTGTGCAAGCTCCTTTACTTTGGCATTTTTACAAATTTTACAGCTGGGGTAATACCCGCTCTTCTGTGAGTTATCTTTGTGAAATTCGTCCAAGCTTTTTTCTTTTTTGCATTTGGTACACACTTTTTTTACCGCATCCATTTTATATTAGTGTAAATTATTCTTTATTTTGTTTAGTTTTCAGCGTGTAGTGCCCATAGGCTAGGGTATGGATTCCGTCGTCCATTATTACTCTTTTGTCATCGTCGGCAGACAGAGCTATTTTATTTACTTCTTCGGTGTAAATTTCATGGCGATAGGATCGAATGACGTTCATCGCTCTCGACTGTTGTCTTTTCGTAAACACACAGTCTTTGTAATCTGCGTGAGTGATTGATTTCTTGACGACGTTCTTTTTCACACCCTTACATTTCTTGTAGTCTTCACCCGCCATTTTGTAAGAGTACAACTTGGATCGTAGTCCGACAAATTCTTCAATCTGTTTTCCCGCGGCCTCGTCTTTGAACATACCAACCACTTTTTTATTAACGCCGGATTCTATACCTGATGGATGGTCTTTCGGGTAGTCTGAAGTATCGAACATACTTTGGACGTCGGGGGAAATATCTTTGTAGAAGTCTTCCGTTTTAATTTCATACGCCAAAGAATCGGTATCGGTGAATAATAGCTTGGCCCTATCTCCGTACTTGGCCTTGATGTAATTATAATGAAAATCATACATGAGCGTCTTACTGGTGTCTAATATACACATCCCTAGATATATCGGCTTGTTGTAAAACAACTTGGTCTTTTTCATGTGAACGGCGATGAGGTTTTCATCGAAAATCGTTCGTCTGTCGTAATTAGTTTTCGCGACTAGCTTGATAGCTTCCTTCTCATCACACACCAATCGTATGTCAACCCGATTCTCGATAGCTTCCATTGTTTTACCGAAAACGCTATTGTTCATCAGCTTGAAAAAGTCTTTCTCAAAATCGTTCGTAGCTTTCGTTCTCAGGTTGGTATTCAGATCGATATACTTTTTCAGCCAGGCACTTTCCACGAATTTTATTCCTCGATGTATTTTTACGATTTTCAGTCCGAGACGTTCGTACAATTTTAAATGTCCGTAATGAACGACGTACTTCTTTTTATCGTTCAAGTTTGGAATGAGTTTTGCGACATTCGATCCCGCGGGTTTTACACTCTCCGGAGCGAGAGGATAATCATTGTGCAGGTCGTGCAATTCCTCTGGATATTCTAAGTCGACTTCTAACACACATCCCACTCCATCTCGTTCGGTAATGTTTTTCCAATCATTCAATTCGTCATCGTTCATCCATTCAAACCCGTGAGTCGGTAGCGGCTTGCTCATCGCCCATCCGTACAAGTTGTTCGCGTCCAAGTATGGAATGAATACTGAATGCTGGGTGGGATTGAAAGCTTCTCCCATGTACTCGTTGTTCGCTTTCGCGTATCGATGTGAAATCGTGCTAACGCCTCCTCGTATTCCCTGCTTGATCATCAGCAACATATCGTAGTCACTCAACAATTCCAACTCTACACCAGTCGTCTTCAACGCCGCGTCCCAAGCAAGTCCGGGGGAAGTATAATACCACGCAGGATCTAGGTTGTAGTTCTCCATACAGACGTCTCTAAAGTTTTCAAAGACATCCGCTAATAATAGAACATCTGATAAATTGTACAAGTCGTGATATTGACGTAATGTTTTGCATTCAAATTTGCCCCATACCGTTTTTGCGTGCGCGTAATCTTTTTCACTAATACCCGAATCGGTTAGTTTTGAATAGAAGGCATGTTTCGGCGGCAATTCGGTTTCGTTTAATCTTTCAACACCGTCGACGTAATCATACGGGTAAACGCCTTTTCTGAGTAAAAGATCCAGCTTCTCACCGTCAAAAAATTTCCCTAAATTTTTGCACTGATCTTTCTGAAGATTTTTCGATAACGCGTCGAGACTCTGGGGCATGAATCTCAAACTATCGATGAAACGTAATTCGCGTTTGACTTCTCTCTCTTTCCCATCTTTGTCTACAAATCTATCGACGACGACCTCTCTGCTGAATGAGATATACTTTTCTTCGTTGCAGGGAATGCATTTGATTTTCTCGCCGTGTTCGCCTCGTAATTTCTTGATAAATAAATGGCTGTCATAACCTGTCAAATTGTGAAATACGACGGGGAAGAACTTGGGGACTTTGTATTTCAGATTACAAAGGTTGTGAGCGGCACCTCTAAATTTTCCAGTCAAATGACAGTGATCCCGCACCGGTTTTTCTTCGCCTATAAATTCTCGTTCGCATATATGGCAAACAGTAGCCGAGTCGAAGAGCTCCTGCTCTTTCTTGCCGAATATCATCTTCTTGGGGAATTTGAACTCGTTGTATATTCGTTTTACATTTTCTTCGATAGAGTCTATGAATAACTGAGCAACATCATCGTCTTCGTTTTCAGCTGTAAAACGCACCGGCTCTTGGGAATAAACTTCATCGTCGAAGCATTTCAAATGATAACAAAACGAGCTGGGCGTATGTTTTTGATACTTGTTGGTGTAAGACGTGCTAGGAACGGGCTGACATGTACCGATAGGTTTGATGAACGACTCAAAGTCGGCAAAATACAAAAACGGTACACGCATCTTTCTATAATAATGTGAAAAACTTAGCATAGTCCCAGGTTCCGGAAGTTCTATTCGTTGGGCGTCCTGCTGCGAACAGTACTCAGTATGTTTGTGAAGCGATTCTTTTCTACTGAATCCTATCAAGCATCTTTTGCAATAGTACATTGATGTAGTAGTATTTTCTGTTTTCACCGCCATCAGTCTGTTGAAATTCTTGATCCAACAATAATGCTTCTTTTCTCCATCAGAAATGAGTAATAGATCTACACACCTATCATTCTCATGTTTTGATATATATAGTGGGAATACGTTCACTTCTTTCTCGTAACCAAAAACATTAATACTAATATTATTATTTTTCTCAAACTTACCTATCACATTAGCATCCGATGCTACTGGGAATTCAATACCAGACCAATTGAGTTCCTCAGACTGTCTAATTAATTCTTTCGTAATTCTCTCCGGATGTTCTTCAACGGGGTTTACAGCCCTCGTTACACACCACTTGAAGCATTCTCCATCTTTGTTCTTCATATTAATAATAGCCTTTTTATTCGCTAAATAATCTGGGAGTGGAATGTAGGATCTACCTTTCAGCGGTTTATATACCACCGTATCGATATCCAACTTCAAAACGGTTTTGAATCTCCAATTACTCCCCCGCATCTGAAAACTTGCCATGCTCTCCTTAATTTTATCCGCTGCGTTGGTATATATTTCCCTCACATCGGTTGCTTCTAAAATAATATCACTCTTTGATTTGAAATTAGGCTCAGCCGTTACTACTTCGCCGGTTTTCATATCTACTTTCTCCATTTCGCACATGAGATCGAGTTGAACTTTTACCCCCCGATTTTTCCCTAGCAGCCTAACTACCTGCGGTCTTACAGCCTTGAGAAAAGTTGCAACATCGATCCTGCTGTTGCCATCGATCGTGTATCTTTTTGTAAACCCTTTGATAGCCGCCGCGGTCTCTCGAAGTTTGAATCTATGAATGGGCGGTTTTATTTGCGGGGGTAACCGACTAATCTCGCTAGTCAGCCAATCCGAAAAAACTATTTTATTTTTCCCCGGATGCAAAAATTTCCAAGTAGTAGTCAAGAATGCCGTCAGTTCCGCTTTTGCTAATCTCGAGTATCCTCGCACGCCTCTCTTTTTTGCAATTTCTCGCAATTCTCGTACCGTGGCGGGAGTATGCGCTGGTGTTTTGTTGGCATGGGCCCGAGCGCCTAGTCGATCTCCCTGCGATATGAACGCTATGAGTTCCGCTTTTCGCAAACTCGAGTATCCTCTTTGTCCTCTCTGTTTAGGAATTTGTCGTAATTCTTTCAGATTATACGATGAGTAGTCCATTTTATATTGGGATCTCCTGTCTTTAGGCCGAGCTGTATATTCCATTTTCAGTTATTTTCTATACGCCGGAGAAAAAAAATAATAATATTCGATTGATCCAAAGACGATTATAAACCAACGGTGTAAAATCGTTTGCGATATTGTAATCCCGTATCTACGTCGTAGTCCACTCATGCCCTTACATCACACAGGCATGAGTTGCCATTGCATTGACAATTAACGACGATGATCTCGTTGTCGATCAAACTAACATCACACGGGGGTGAGTTGCCATTGCGCCGACGACGAACGACGGTAATCGTGCCTGGCCCTTGTTGGCGATCCGGACGTGGATACTTGCATGGGCATTCACCGTCGCAGCATCCGCGGTTGTGGGCGTCAATTACAACAATCAACTCCGATCTCCGCAGTCTTGTTGTATTTCCAACCAAGCCGAGCTGCCTGGCGATTTTTTGTAATTCAGTTTTAGTTTTATTCGGGTAAACCATTTTTATTGGAATATCTTGTCTTTATACCGAGCTGGATATTCCATGAATTTGAAAAAGTAAGGCTAGTATTGGTCAAACTGCGCAGGCACTCAATTTTTATGGCTGGTATTGGTCAAATTGTCCGACGGTCAAGGCTGTACTGGTCAAATTGTCCGATGGTCAAGGCTGTACTGGTCAAATTGTCCGAGCTTGCTACAATGACATCTACTATCGTATAGGCATATTATGTTGTCCGAGTTTGCCAACTAAAGTGTCCAGCTTTAACTGAAAAACCGAAAAGTCAAATTTAGTCAGCTCGCAGTACTTGACACACTCCTGGTCGAGTTTATATAAAATTGGCCAGGTCTAACTGACTGCATTAGTTGAATGAGATGATAAGCTATACAACACACTTTAAATTTTCTATATATGACTTTCCGTTACGGTGTGGCGTCGGTCTGAACAAAAAGTGTCCGACTTTATGTTAGTTCACCCTATTATTTTTTTATTAATATTAATAATAAATAAATTTGTAAAACGCGCAAGGTTTAAGATATAAAAAAAATGCGGGACCGCGGACTGGTTGCAATGCACTGAATGGCGTGCTATGAAGCCTATGATAGGCCTAATTTGTAAATTCTTTTTCATAATTATTCGGCCACTAACATCATTTCGCAGCTTAGCAAGTAGCATTGCAAGCGCATCATCATAGACCTACTCACTGACAGTAAAGTTTTCATTGTCCAATTGGCATGCATTCAATAGGCCTAGTTTTTTCCCGTCTGCAGACAGCCATGCAGATGCAGTGTAGGCCTAGGCCAACCAAGGTAGCGCCAAACTATAAATTTATTATATAGGCCTTGTAGATCTAGCTTTCTTTGCGCCGAATTCATACTGACCACTAGAAGTTCACTATTTCCTCATGTTCAAGTCTTGATAAGCACACGTGCTAATATTTTAGTAACATTTTTGTTTCACCATCTTAATTAAGCGCATGCCTAAGCGTGACGTTTTAGCATTGAATAACAAATCATATGAATAGATCGGCAGACGGCAGTCTGCACGATAGTCTACCGGTAAAATAATCAGTAGGCTAAGTCTATGTTTAACAAAGGCCTCAGTCATTCTTGTAAACACAATACAAAAGTTGTTTAAATGTTGTCCTGGTCTCACGATAATTGGTTTGAAGTTACAAATTTAACTATGTTTGTGTCTCAAGTCAGTTTAAGTCGACTTGTGGTAAAAACAACTTGAAGTGACTTCTCTCTACAAAATTCGACTTGGGGTCAGTTGCGGTGACCAGAAACGACCCGACCCGACTTGGGATGGCCAAGTCGACTGGGGTCGACTTATTGGGGTCGACTCCCAGGTCTAGATTCGGGTATATGCCCACTGTCTACGGCGAAGTAAATATAACGAGAAACTATTATTATATCAACTCTCTCAATGGCATAGCTATAATTGGTAAAATCATTCACTGAAATTTGTTTATCCACTGAATTGTACGCAAAGAATAATAGAATCTAACCAAGTGTATGATTAAAGCAGAATTTCTCGCTGATCTAGTGTTTTCTGTCATCAACACAAAATGGCGAGCGATGAAAGTATTTTGCACTAACGACAGAATAGATGAGGTTGGTAAAGTATGTTCTGTCCTCTAGCGAATAAATTTTGACCCACTACTTAGATTACTGCAGGACTTATTTTTACATTTCAGAAGCTTAACCCTCGGGCTACCAGGGGGGGGTGGTATCCACTCCCCCCTAGGTTTTTCCCAGATCAAACTTTTTTCGTTAGGAATAAAATTTTGACGTTTTAGGTAGCTGTAGAGGATTCATTTTCACACATTTTGAGCTAAGATGTGTGATGATATACCATACCATTCAAAAGTTATACCCGATATACCCGAGGCACCAGAGGGGGGTGGATACCACCCCCCTTAGATTATCGGCTGTATCTTATCCGTCCTTTGACATGAAGAGACACCAATTACTGTGAATTACACCATTCTGTAGAGGGAATGTACACGTAGGGCTACATTTCCATGCTCAGTGAGTTGTCTTTGGACAACCGGAAGTGCTCAAAATAAATTAAAAAATTAAATAAAGGTGTTTTATTTTCATAAAATTTTCATGTTTTTCCTATTAAAAAATATTCATAATTTATTTTTTAAGAGAAATAAATTAAGTCATTCTATAGAGGGCTTTTAGGGCTATTTTTGATACCAATTAATTTGACATTTGATGACCGGAAGTGCTCAAAATAAATTTAAATGTGTGAAAATGTTGGATTTTTTTACAACGCAAACCGATAAGTCTGCGTAAACGTTTTTCAGCATGTTTTACATGTTTTTTCTCTTTTTATTGTAACTAAAACTAACTTATTGCTAGTTTTTATAGTTGAATATTGGACTTTATTATATGTAAACAATTTTTATTAAATAAATTATGTTAAAAACACACAAAATCTAATATTTTGCTTATGCGAAAGTATACATTTTGTGGAATCGACGGGTGCCTACGGTAAAAAATTCATAACTTCGGGGTGCTTTCATATATTTTAAACCTAAATATACCATTTTGTGCAGAAATGAATGCTGAATCCATTGGTGTATTACAAGTTATGATATCTCAAACCAAACCCAAAATCCAGGGGGGGGGTTGTAACCACCCCCCCTTGGTAGTCAGTGTTACAAAAATAGCGTGGTAGCCTGAGGGTTAACCCTCGGGCTAGATTTCCCCAAATCAAACGCGTTTCGTTGGGAATAAAATTTTTGATATTTTAGGTAACTGTAGACGGTCTTTGGCACAGGCACACATCTTGAGCTAAAAAATTGGATGATACCCCAAACCGTTCAAGAGTTATATCCAATAATTATACCCGATGTACCCTAGGTGGATACCAGCCCTCCTTTAGTTATCGACTATATCTTTTCCGACATTAATTTTAATATGAAGAGGCACAAATTATACCAGTCCATAGAGGGATTTTGTGGCTACATTTTCGTTCCCTCTGAGTTATATTATGACAACCGGAAGTGCTCAGAAAGAACTAAAATGCATTTAATGGTTCCACGACAACTGGTCCAACGACAACTCGTCCAACGACAACTCGTCCACGAACAACTCGCCCACGGACAACTCGTCCACTGAAATAGAAGCCGGATTATTGAGAAAACGCTTGGGAAATAGAAGCTGGATGAAGGTTTTTACAGGTGAAATAGAAGCTGGATTTATTAAAAAGCGCTTAAGAAATGGAAGATGGGTCAAGTTTTTGTTGGATTAGAAATAGAAGCTGGATGCATGTTGAGACATATGATGAAAATCATCAATTCAGCTTCTATTTAAGCAAGGAAACCATTAGACTTTTTCTCACAAATCCAGCTCCTACTGCGTAAATAAAGAACCTTCATCCAGCTTCTATTTCCCAAGCGTTTTCTCAATAATCCGGCTTTTTTTTCGGTGAACCAGTTGTCGGTGTACCAGTTGTCCGTAGACGAGTTGTCGTTGGACAAGTTGTCGGTGGACGAGTTGTCGTGACACCGTATTTATTGTTTTTATTTTCAAAAAAAAAATCTGAGTTTTTCTATTATAACAGCCATAATATATTTTTGGATATAAATAAATTGTCATTCCATAGAGGGGGCATTTAGGGGCTTTTTTCGTCCTAATCAATGTCTTGATGACCGGTAGTCCTCAAAATAAATTAAAATGTGCGAAAATGTAGGGTTTCTTAACAATGCAAACCGATGTCTACGTAAAGGTTTTTCAGCAGCTACCACGTTTTTTTATTGTACCTAAAACTGACTTATCACTGGTTTTTATAGTTGAACATTGGACTTTATTATAATTATGTAAACTATTCCTGTATATATAAATCATGTTCCAAACACACAGAATCTAATATTTTGCTTATGCGTTTAGTATTTGTTTTCTGGAATCGACGAGTATCCATGGAAAAAATTTCATTATTTCGAGTTGCATTCAGATATTTTAAACCATGAGATACCATTTTGTGCATACATGAAAGCTGAATCCATTGCAGTATTAACAGTAATGATATATAAAACCAAACCCAAAATCTCCATTGGCAGTTCGTGCCACAAAAAAGCTTATTAGCCTGAGGGTTAAAGGCAATTCATATCTATGTACCAGATACTGCAGCTAAATTTTACCAAGCTGCTTCGAGTATATAATATATAATTATATCACTTTTTATGAGTCCACCACCCACTGTTCCTAACGATTCAAAACATCACGCGACAGAAAGTATCAGAACACTTTTTTATTAAGTCGCATCTCAAATAATTGCCATCAAATCAATATGATCTATAGTGCTTTGCAACTTGCGTTCTGTGTGCAACACCACTGAAAACATTTCCAAGCAGGATACTAAGTACTCTTTCAAACTGTTCGTAATTATTTCGAGCATGCTTGCAAATATATTTTAGTAATGTACAAAGCATAATACATATATAATTAGCCAATGTCAACATGTAACTCAACAGGTGAGGAAAATCTATGGCTAGCACAATGTTCTAGAAATTCCTTCTCAGATTCAAGCATTTCGCCACACATACCACATCCAAAAGATTTTTCCACAAACAGTTTTGCATTCTCAGGTGATTTGAAGTTGTTAATGAAAAGACATTCTCCAACACTTTTTAGAAGCGGACTTGTCGTCTCATGAGAATCCTGACGTATATTTCTTGACAAACGTTCACAGGGTTTATTTCCAATACCTGCACTACATAATGTTGTAAATGGAACATTCTGGTCAGCAGTTGATTCACATTCCAACAGTTCTATTCCAGCTTGGAGTTTAAACTGTTTGGTTGAAGCAGTGACCTTACTTGTAGAATGAAATTTTCTGAACATGAATTTCTTCTCTTTCAGGTGAAGTCTTCTGTGTGCCATTAGAGTTCCAAGTGATATAAATCCTTTATTACAAACTTCACAAATGTAAGGTTTTTCTCCAGTGTGAGTTCTCATGTGGCACTTTAGAGAGTAGATATCTTTGAATGATTTCTGGCAAAACTGGCATATGTATGGTTTCTCTCCACTATGAATTCTCATATGCTTTTTCAGATTATTGCAAGCAACAAATGATTTTTGACGTAACTGGCATATGTATGGTTTTTCTCCACTATGAATTCGCATATGCTCTTTCAGATTATTGCAAGCATTAAATGATATATGACATAACTCACATATGTATGGTTTTTCTCCAGTGTGGGTTCTCATGTGTTTTTTTAGATGCTCACCTTGAGTAAATAATTTCTGGCATAACTGACATACGTATGGTTTTTCTCCGGTATGGGTTCTCATATGTGTGCTCAGATTACTACTAGCAGTAAATGATTTCTGACACAACTTACACCTATATGGTTTCTCTCCAGTGTGGGTTCTCATGTGTATTTTTAGATAACCACTTCGAGCAAATAACTTCTGGCATAATTGACATTTGTATTGTTGCACTGCAGTGTGGGTTCTCATGTGTGATTTTAGATGACCACCTTGAGTGACAGTAAATAATTTTTGGCATAGACGAAGTTTGTATGCTTTTTCTCCAGTATGGGTGCTCATGTGTAGTTTTAGATTACCAGCTTGAGTGAATAACTTTTGGCATAACTCACATTTGTATGGTTTCTCTCCAGTATGTGTTCTCATATGTGTTTTTAGGTGACCAGCTTCAGTAAATAATTTCTGGCATAGATGACATTTGTACCGTCTTTCTCCAGTATGGGTTCTCATGTGTATTCTTAGATCACCACCTCGAGTAAATAACTTTTGGCATAACTCACATTTGTATGGTTTCTCTCCAGTATGTGTTCTCATATGTGTTTTTAGGTGACCAGCTTCAGTAAATAATTTCTGACATAGATGACATATGTATTGTCTTTCCCCAGTATGGGTTCTCATGTGTTTTTTTAAATCACCAGCTTGAGTAAATAACTTTTGGCATAACTCACATTTGTATGGTTTTTCCCCAGTATGGGTTCTCATATGTGTTTTTAGGTTACAAGCTTCAATAAATAATTTCTGACATAGATGACATATGTATTGTCTTTCCCCAGTATGGGTTCTCATGTGTTTTTTTTAAATCACCAGCTTGAGTAAATAACTTTTGGCATAACTCACATTTGTATGGTTTTTCCCCAGTATGGGTTCTCATATGTGTTTTTAGGTTACAAGCTTCAGTAAATAATTTCTGACATAGATGACATATGTATTGTCTTTCCCCAGTATGGGTTCTCATGTGTTTTTTTAAATCACCAGCTTGAGTAAATAACTTTTGGCATAACTCACATTTGTATGGTCTTTCTCCTGTATGGGTTCTCATGTGTCTTTTTAGAACACCACTGTCAGTAAATAACTGTTGGCATAACTCACATTTGTAAGGTTTTTCTCCAGTATGGGTTCTCATGTGTCTTTTTAGGTTACCAGCTTCAGTAAATAATTTCTGGCATAGATGACATTTGTGTGGCCTTTCTCCAGTACGTGCTTTCATATTCAGTAAATGATTCCTGGCATAACTTTCACTTTTTGGGATTTCTTCTCAGTGTGATTTTTTTCTTTTTTTCTTTTTTTTTCAGATTGCCATCTCAAGTAAATGACCTCAAGTATAGATCTGACATTTATATAGTTTCTCTTCAGTAAGTGTTCTCATGTGTTTTTCTTGAAGACGTCCTTTATTAGATGATTTCTTACAAAACTGACACTCGTATGGTTTAACTTCTGTGCATGTTTCCATATGCACCCTGCACAGCCCACAGCGTAATTAATTAAAGTTGCTATCCAATATAACTTACACTTGCATGCCTACTCGCTAGTGTGTTTTCTAAGAATTTTGCCTTAAGCATGATTTCTGAAAGTAATGGCGTGGTTGTCCACCAAAATATGTTGTCAGTGTACTTCTAAATCACCAGAATATACAAATCATTTTGTCACACAAAATGCTGTTTTGTGTCTTTCTTCATCATGTGTAGCATCCATTTGAAACACATTTCTGTGTAGATGCCTTCTGTTTTGCTTGGTACACATGCAAATTTTCACATTTGTTATGAACCACGCTTTTGCAATTTATAAGACAAGAAATTATCCACTCCAAAAATTGTATCCTTCGGGATGAAATATCAGAGCCATCGATTTCTGTAGAAGGGCACACCTGTAAGTTCTCCTTCAGTAGAAATGTTAAATGACCAAGAAAATATGATGACGAAACTAGACGCTGTTAATGAATGTGTTCACTCTGAAAGTGTCCTTGACGAAGATCAATGTGATATAGGTCTTCTCAAATGGCTGCACTAAAGGGTTCCAATATAGTGTTCTTTGCCTTCATGCACTTGTCAAAAATAACTTCCGGCACCTATGAAGATGTCGAAAAAGAGCATTTCAATAACAGTATTTTTAAGACACAAATTATTGCATTGATCACTGTTCATTTATATTGCATTGAGGTATTTTGTCCTCCTATGAATGAACGGTAACCTGTTCCAATTAGAACAAGGCAGAAGAACTGGATAGGACATATACTGAGGGGCAACTCCTTGCAAAGAGACATAGTGGAGGGCAAAATGGAGGGGAAGAGGAAGACCTAAGGAAAAGTTCTTTGACTGGATGATGGATATGGAAAACTCAAAGAAAAAGCACAACATCGAGAAGAGTGGCATCATTGGGCATCTGGACCTGCCGAGAGGCAGCTAACCTAAAGAAGAAGATGAATGAATATGCGATGCATACATTCAAACAGGCTTCATTTGAGCATTTCAATTCCATATATGTCTTAAACGGTAACCTGCTCCAATATAAACGGGTTTATGCCAAGAAGCCTTCAAACGTTAAAGTATAGGTTAAAGATAAATAAATTAAAATAGTCATTAAACAAGAAATTGGATTGATGAAAAGAACATCTGATTAATAGAAATCCGATTAATGAATAGAATTCTGGTTCAAATCAAAGTTGGAAAGATGAGAACAAAGCCTTCCCAAATGGAAGCTGGATTGAAACTGGCGATCCAGAAATAACTTTGGTATATATATATATATATATATATATATATATATATATATTTAGCATTGGCCAAATAATTTAGCAACCTCGGGAAATGGCCAAATAATTTAGCAACCTAAACTACGGTTTAACCGCTAAAACCATTGCAATATTTCTTGAATAAACGAAGTATATAATAACTTACGACACTTAAAGTCTTCGTTTACCGACTATGCCGTAAACCATAATAATTATAAAGTAACCGCTGACCGCAGATTCATGTTAGAAATTGTGTTTAAACGCATATCCGAGTAAAATTTCATTCGTACAAAATGGCGACCGATTCAATAGACTCGGGTAAACATGTTTACCGATCTTGAACGAATACATTAGAGAAAGTATCATTCTGCCATCTAGGGAATATCGGAGATTGCTATAACTATCTACACTTTTCTACAGCATAATTAAACGGATCTGAAGTAGGAAAATTTGAAATTTTCATAATTTTTATAATAAATTATTGCACCGTAAAAAAGGTGTTCAATTGGCACTGTTTATATTGCAGTATGAAAAGAAAGGGGTCGTCCAATGATAATACGCTGATCTTGAGCGAATCTTTTCTTATTCTGCTCCTGCGGTGTGGCTGTCAGGTGGACAGATGAAACGGGCGTAAGATTAATATCATCGTAGCCTATATAGGCAGGTTTGATAAATTAATTATCAATCTTATGAAATGATGCATCATAGTCATTAATTTAGTGCAGATTTTACATCAGTGAATAATCAATGATCAGGTGGAAATCATTAACCCATTTACCATTTTTCTTACTTAATGGGTGTTTACTAAGTATGCTGTTACCAAATATAATATTATTTATTGTCATCTTATATTTTTTGAATTTGTCAAAATTTGGTTTTTTTGTTGTCTGTTTAGGGGTTTTGTTCAATAATTTTTTTCTCATAACACGTCAATATTTCCGAGAAGTGAAGCTGTTAGATTGGAACACTAATGTGAGTAATTAACGTCTTTTGTTTATTAAATTTATTTCTCATTGTATACTGAAACCGTAATCTGCGAAATTTTAATGTTGCGTTTTCGCAACATCGGCGGAATGCGCTATGCGAATTATGTTGCGTTTTCGCAACTTCGGCGGAATACGTTATAAACTTACGCATTATGGCACGTATACAATACATGTAGTAACTCATATAACCCTATTTGAACTTACGATTGCTTACAAAAAAACTACCTGGGGTACTCAGCGTTTCCCAGCAAATTTTGTGTTTCCGCACCACCAGCCCCCCATCAGCACCAACTATGGGGCGGAGTGTCCCAACCAGCTTCCAGACAGCCCTTACCTCTATGGGGTATCCGGCGTTGACGCAGCTCGGAAAACTTCGGATTTCCCGCCCTTGCCACTACCCACTACCCCTCCCTCTCAACCCCATCCGGTTTCACGCTCTTTGCACCCAACCCCACCCCATTCTAGACCTATTCCATCCAGCCCCACCCCTACCCATCCACGCCTGCCCCGCCCTAACATGCTTCCGCCGCTCTAGTGTCTGCAGTGTTATCCAGTAAATTTAGGTTTGTGACTACTAACAACAACCGCCATCCCAACCTCGCCACCACCACCCCCCACCCCACCCCCCTCTCCCCATCACCACCACCCCACCACATCCCACCTCACCAGTCGCCACCTAGTTCGCTCCCCCTCCACGGGAGCCCCATCCTCTCCTCTGAAGTAACCGGCGATACCCATGAAATTTCGAGGTAAACTTTTGGTTCACCCAGAAACCCAGCGCCCACCCCATCCCTGGTGGGTGGGGTGTGTCCTTGTGGGCGAGAGGTTGCCGTGGGGACACTCGGTCTAGCTGTCAGCTTCGGATTAGATGTGAAACTAAGTCGAAGATGTGGAAACAACGATATTTGTGTTATTTTCCAGCCCCCCCCCGCCCCCCCCCCCACAGTGAGGGGTAAAACCCAGGCCCTCCACTGGATGACCCTGGCGGCCCTCTGCTCAGTTGCAAGGTTTCAGGTCAATAGCAACGAAACTGTGGGCGTACATACTGGAAAACACACATAAATTCATAGTCACATTCACCTTTACATGCATAGATAAAGTTCACCTTTCCTGCCGTTGTTGCGAAAACGCAACGTCCTGAAACTAGGTCACAACAAATAATTTAAATGAAATTGAACTCTCAGAAGTCTATTGGCATCATTTTGATGATATACTATCAGCTGCAGCCTGATACGATGGCTATTTCTCATAGCGGCGGTAAATGGGTTAAGCTTACCTTTCAGGAAACGTTTGCTCCAGAGGCTTCAGAGACTAAAGAAGAACGTCGCTGGCAACATCTTGCCATTTGTGTTTCTTGAGGAAGGCACGTAGATGCATCCGAGCAGTTTCTCCTCCTCTAAGTATTTTTATAATATGGCAACGCGAGAACATACAATGTCAGAGAGCCTCCTCCAGTTGGTGTAGTTTGGTTAATTCAATCAGTGCCTTTTCCTGATAGTTCTTGAGATTCGTGAGGTCGGCGGTCAGTGGCAGGATATCGGGGTTGTTATAAAGTTTGTGCTTCAACGACGTCAATGAAGCAATGTGGCCCGTTCATTCGCTGCGATGGAGGCTCAAAGAGGCATGTGCTTCGTTTTCATGGCCTTATCCACAGTAGGCCTACGAATGCCCATGCCTTTCTTCATGTCGGCGCATTTTACCAAGATTATGGCGAAGTGTTAATCCAAAACAGGGGTGTCTTTTTCGGTTTTACGGCGGCAGTCTTTCGGTGGCTTCTACCACCGAATCAAACCTATCACCGATGAGAAGCCGCTCCAGTAGAACCTGCTCTTCCGACACATCCTCTTTTCGTACAGCGATCATCAAACGGGCCAGATGACGCATCTGCTGGGAAATGCTATTCACCCGTTGTGGGCCATGTCTGTGGTGCAGTTAACTTCCGAAGCGCATGATCAGACTGTCCTGCCTTGCCCGATGCCCGTCGTGTCCGGTGGTCGAAGCGCATTCTAGCCAGAATGTCTTCCCGGAATTATTCTTTACTGACTGTCAGTAGGTCGCTGTTGACTGACCCTTTAGGAGATTTCGCGACGCAACTGTCACCGACGTTCGGCTCGTAGTTTCATCAGTCTTGTCGATAAATTTTCTGAATTTCCGAATGGACACTTGGTCGTATGTCTCCAAAAGTCATGTTTTAGAAACATGGCCACATTGGCCAGGCAGCGCTTGCACGGCAGATATTCCTCAGAACTGTGCGCTTGCTTCGATGGCCTTCGCCGCACAATCAATGAGCCTTCTCTGACACTATACGCACTGCCGAGTTATGCTTAAAGCTACCTCTGTGTCCAACTTCGATGAATCCCTTAAGACTGTTTTTTTACTAGAGCGCCACAAGCTTAGCAACTTCTGGCTCGTTGCTATGCATCTTCTCCAGATGCCGCTTAATTAAGCTTGCCTTTCAGCAGCTTCTCACAAAATAGCAGGCCACACATTTGTCGTATTTCCACATGTTGTCGGCTGTATTTTGAGACAAAGCTATGGAGATTGCTGGGGAGTTTCCAATCAGTCCGTTTTATTGCACCGAGATTGCGGTCGCCTCTCCCCGCTTCAACTGACATGACATTGTGGACGTCGTCTTCATCGGAATCTATGGTCTGTGACTTCGGCCCCCTTCTTTGATTAAGCACATAGGCCAACTATTCTTCATCATCGCCAACATTGCCCACATGGTCTTGAGTCTCTTGACGACTGCCAATACCTGGAAGTAGTACCAAAACAAGAAACTGACAACATAAAAGAGACGCTTTCGAGCAGTGGAAGCATCATCATCATCGTCGTCGTCGTCGTCGTCGTCACCATCATCATCATCATCATCATCATCATCATCATCATCATCATCATCATCATCATCATCTTCATCATTATTGTTAATATTATTACATGAACATATGACCATAGACGTTGACCCTTCTGTTTGATGGTCCGGTCGATGATCACCTGGTCAAACAGCTGCCACTCTTCAATCAGACGCGCCCTACGGTTATCGATGTCATGAACACAGGAAGGAAAACGCGCTCCACCAGTAGGCCTACTGTGCATATACCCGGATCTCGACTGCTAGGAGGCCACAGCTACTACAATACTACGTCTATCAAGACTATCATGGTCGTGTGTTTGTGAACAAAACTGAAATTTTGCACACCATATACATGTATACCATTATACCTTCGCTGCTTGCAGTCTTTCTTATTAAAATTTAATAACTTTTTAATAAGAAATACTGCTCGGTATTGGGTCAGAGTAGTCCTTACTCGTGAAACTAGACCTAGTATATAAATTTTTCACTACAAATGATAAACCACTTGATCAATATTTAAATGACACATTTGTTTGCAGGCTTTGCGAGACCTTACCGTATAACTACCAATTAACAAGGGCGACCATGTTTAATTTATGCAGCTCACGGCTTAATTGCCAAGAGTCAGAACCCCAGAGGACTATGCTTGATAAGTCCAGCATTGATAAATGGTAACTCCATTTACATAAATTATATACATTTATTTAATGTCCGAATGAATGAGTGAATGAATGAATGAATGAATGAATGAATAAATAATATTTGTGAAAAATGGGTAGATAGAGGTAATCAGCTTTTGGAGCTTGACGGTGTCGTTAATTAATCAACAGAAATAACAGTGGTCGTCAAAAACACATTTTAAACGGATTTAAATGGCACTATAAAATATGGACAATGCGTGAGAATATCAGTTGCTACTTGCTGGTCCGGATCCAACTATTATAAACTTATATAGGCTACCCGCGCTACAAAATCAAAACAAGAAAAAAGTGTGAGAAAATCCAACTAATCATCCATGGCATGACATAGCAACAAGCTAAAGCTAAGCATTGACGGTGACCTCTCACATTCGTCCTCTGCTACAATGTATCGACTGAACAATATTGCAATCAATCAAGTAAAAATCGAGCCCGCTGTTCAGCTTAGGACATCCATGCATTTGCTGTTTAACGTCACTTTGTGGTAACAAAGACCATTAGCCAGGCTTCTGACTGGCACTGGCAGAGTGCCACCAGTGGCGAAGTTAAATTGTTGAGGGTTTTCTATAAAATTATATACACGTGGAAAGCGGGATTGGTTTGATCACCTTCTCCTTAGAGAGTGTGCTGTGACCTATCGTGCGAAATGAATGTTATCTTCTATAGGTTCCGACAGCCGTTCATTTGTGCAAGTGTTCTGCCCCTCTCTGTCTTATGCTTTATGGTTTAACAAAAAAAAAATAGTATCGGATCAAAAGAACTCCGAATCATAATTATATAATTGGTGATTATTATCGGCACATGTTTTCTATAGAGACTTTCGTCTTGTTAGTTAGAAAGTGCGATTCCAAGCTCTTCTGTGTGGTTCGACCAATTTTTTTAAACACCTTTTTCAAATTGTTGAAAATACTATATAGAAACGGTATGCGACAACTATTTATAATGACACCCTTAACCCATTTGTGCCTAGCGTCCCATATATGGGACGGGCAGTTTAAAATTTGGTAAAAATTCAAATTTATAATAATTCCACAAGTATTTTATATCAAATTGTTCGTCAGACTCTAGGCAACATTTATAATCCACTATTGGAGCTAAATAGGCAGCTTTTAGCGTGCTGGTGGGGTTTGCTTATAGCAACAGTCGACAATTGCTTGTTATCAAATTATCTCGTATAAAGTCATAATTTATTCATACATAATCTTTAAATTTGCAAGTTTATGATGATAAACGCGAAGAATAATATGTTATGGAACTGTTTAAATAACTTTGTGTAATTTAAACAGTCATTTTGACAATTTTATTACTGGTTGAAGCACCGTCCCATATATGGGACGCTAGGCACGAGAGGGTAGGGCATTTTGTGCAATGCATTTTCAGGCTGACACAATTTCACGCATTACTTTTTAGTCATGATTTATGTACATATGATCAATTTAAGTTGCCTTTAACTGTACTTGTCCAATTTAGAGCTCTAAATAATTTTTCTAATTTTTAAAATTGGCTAAATATGACCCGATTAGACATGTTGGTCCATACAATTTTTAGTTTCTGTAGTGGAGTTTGCATGGCGATTTTTTTTCTCATTCTTGGACAGTTTGCTTTGATTTCCAAATACATAGGTCTATGTGTATAATTTTGGTTTAGCCATGGCTAATTGTAGCATGCCAAGCCAGAAAGTATGTTCTGTTCCCCAAGTGCTAGCAATGCTGGAAGATGACGATTTCACCCATATAGATACATTCATCTTGGCGCGGTGCGATTCAAGCTGTAGTGGTGAGGATAATGACAGCAAGGCTGAAGATACAATCATGCCATACTCATCGACAACTGGGAGCTGAGGCAGTAGTACACTGTGACAAGGGGGGGATAAGAACACTTCATGACTGATGGATGTGATGAATAACATATTGCAACGGGATTTTCAGGGATTCTCACTATTTGACTACAGCTGGTTGGTTCTGCAGCAGAGACATTGACTTGCATTGGTGCTAAAGAGTCAGATTCAGTCAAGTTTTCAGCCTCATATGAAGAATGTCCAAATTATATACTGTGCCAAGGACATCACCGTTCAGCTGCTGAACCACATATGGTAGACCTACTGTAACAGTAGTGTAGCAGTCGGGATTTCATCAGCGGGTGCTATGACAGACTTCACGGCATATACTTTTCAATGCATCACTGTGTCTTTATGAAATCCCTGATATCACATGTGTTATTTCACATTCACAAATACTGTGTAGCATTGATTTCATTGAACAACAACTCAACTAAACCCACCATTGCGACTAAGTGACCAATTGATCATGAACGTTGCATCCATACAGAACAAATATAACAAAGGCAGCAAATCATAAAGGAAATGGGTTCACCAAACATGCCAAACAGCTTTATGCCAGCACATGACATCCATGTGGACCAGTATGCTAATACCGAATAAATGCCAACAACTTTCTTGATGATGCAGTGCTTTTACCACATCTCAATCCATTCGCACAAGTGGTGTTGACCTATCTTAGCCTACCAAATAAATGTCGCCATCCAGAAAACTTGGTTGATCTGTTGATTTTCTGAATCAATGAATCGTCAGCCATCAGCTGCATGGAATTCTAGCACAGTGTCTGCAATGTGTAGGCCTGTGGCAAAAGATACTCTCTAGAAAGCTCAGCAACTATTTTGGAAATAAAAAGTCACTGAGCCAACAAGCACTAATGAAGATCTGCAAGGATGGCAAACATTACATAGAAAAAATTGAAATGCAGATAATTATGTTGCTCAGTTTGTAGTTTCAAGTTCATAATCATTGCAAGAAGTGCAACATTGGCTTGCACATTTACTGTTTGACCAATTTCATGAAATCCAACAGAAAACATACAACGTTGAATGTTGTAATGAGACACTCGATAACTATGTTCAGGAATATTAGGCACTGCCATAGCAGGTTTTATTATTACTCATACTATAAGTACTAATTGAATAGACCCTTTGGCTAGTCAAATAAAAGTTTTGACAGTCTGTTTTGCAGTCTAAAGAGTTTGAAAACTGTAAGCGCCATGCACTACCAAACTATGATCGGCCTATTTTGGCCTTTTGTAGTAATTTATACATTTTTCCTTTATTTTTCTTATTATTCCTAATTTATGTTGACTGTTTACTCTAGATATTTGTAGATAATGACCATCTTCTTTGATATAAACTGATTTTAGTTTCATTTGAACCTGCTGTACGAGCTGTGGCAGTGACAACATGTCTATTAGTTCAGGTACCCTCTCGTGCCTAGCGTCCCATAAATGGGACGCTTACAAAAACAGCTCAAAATCACATATTATGCTAGCAATAATAAAAGTAATATTTTTCCCTATGCTTATTCTGCATATGCAACAAATTAAAAGTAAATAAACATGATTTTGAAAAATCAGGCACTAATGGGTTAATAGAGATAGTTGTTATTATTTTAATTATAAGTTTGCTGAGCTAACCGAAAATATCGCCGCCGACGACGACGATGACTACGACGACAACGACGACGATGACTACGACGACAACGACGACGACGACGACGATGTTGATGATAGTGACAATGATACCTGTGATGCTGATGAAAATGATGATGATGATGATGATGATGATGATGATGATGATGATGATGATGATGATGATGATGATGATGATGATGATGATGATGATGATGATGATGATGATGATGATGATGATGATGATGATGATGATGATGATGATGATGATGATGATGATGATGATGATGATGATGATGATGATGATGATGATGATGATGATGATGATGATGATGATGATGATGATGATGATGATGATGATGATGATGATGATGATGATGATGATGATGATGATGATGATGATGATGATGATGATGATGATGATGATGATGATGATGATGATGATGATGATGATGATGATGATGATGATGATGATGATGATGATGATGATGATGATGATGATGATGATGATGATGATGATGATGATGATGATGATGATGATGATGATGATGATGATGATGATGATGATGATGATGATGATGATGATGATGATGATGATGATGATGATGATGATGATGATGATGATGATGATGATGATGATGATGATGATGATGATGATGATGATGATGATGATGATGATGATGATGATGATGATGATGATGATGATGATGATGATGATGATGATGATGATGATGATGATGATGATGATGATGATGATGATGATGATGATGATGATGATGATGATGATGATGATGATGATGATGATGATGATGATGATGATGATGATGATGATGATGATGATGATGATGATGATGATGATGATGATGATGATGATGATGATGATGATGATGATGATGATGATGATGATGATGATGATGATGATGATGATGATGATGATGATGATGATGATGATGATGATGATGATGATGATGATGATGATGATGATGATGATGATGATGATGATGATGATGATGATGATGATGATGATGATGATGATGATGATGATGATGATGATGATGATGATGATGATGATGATGATGATGATGATGATGATGATGATGATGATGATGATGATGATGATGATGATGATGATGATGATGATGATGATGATGATGATGATGATGATGATGATGATGATGATGATGATGATGATGATGATGATGATGATGATGATGATGATGATGATGATGATGATGATGATGATGATGATGATGATGATGATGATGATGATGATGATGATGATGATGATGATGATGATGATGATGATGATGATGATGATGATGATGATGATGATGATGATGATGATGATGATGATGATGATGATGAAAATGATGATGATGATGATGATGATGATGACGATGACTATTATTCTAAAGATGACGATGAGAAGAAGGCAGAGAACGGTTCGCAGGTGCATTGTTGGTCGGAGTAGACTTGCATGATAATCTCTCTTCTCTTCTGTTCTTCGTCTGTCGTCGTTGATAAACGGAGCACGAAGACAGAATGGACAGTAATTGTATTGAGGAGTGAAGGGTAGGTCGGCCGAGTGGGAGGTGGAGGTTGGGGAGGTGGAGAGGAGGAGGAAGATGAAGAGGGGGATGAGGGTGAGGAAGAGGAGGAGGAGAAGAAATGGGAGGTATAGGTTGGATAAGAGGGAAATGAGGATGAAGACGAGGAGGAAAAGGAGGATGAGGAAGGTAGGCAGAAAGAAGAGGAGGGAGAGGTGGAGGAGGAGGAGGAGGCAGAAAAGGCGGAGGAAGAGGAGGAGAAAGAGGAGAAAGAGGAAGAGGTGGAGGTGGTGGAGGTGGAGGTTGTGGTGGAGGTGGAGGTGGATGATGAGCGAGGAGGAGTAGGAGAAAGAGAAGGAGTGTGGCTGTGAGATGAGGGAGGGTATAGAGAACGCTGCAGGTATAGAGAACGCTGCAGAGAGAGAAAGAGTGTCTCTTAGAGAGACAGAGGAGAGCCAGAGACAGATAGGGAAGCACACAGAGACAGACATGGAGAGTCAGAGACAAAGATGACATACAGTGAGACAGAAACATATGCAGAGAATCAAACAGACATAGAAAGACAGACAAGCAGACAGAGACAGACAGGAAGAGTCAGAGACAAATATGTAGACAGTGAGACATCGACGGTCTACAGAAACCTATGCAGCTAGTCAAACAGACATAGAAAGACAGACAAGCACACGTACACACGCAACGAAAAGACCTGTCTTCATGCAACTTCTGTATCTTTCCTCATCATCGTTTCTTCTCTCACGTGCATTCACTCACGTATATCCACAGACGTTGAACCATCGTCTGCCGCTGCTGCTGCTGCTGCTGCTGTCTTCCTTCTGGGGGCTAATTAAACCATCCTCCTCATCTCCATGGTCCATCATCGTCCGGCCTTAAGTCTTCGTTGTCGTCCCGATGGAATGCCAGACCGATGAACGGACCTCGAAGCACGGCCGCTCAACGGTCGTGCTTTCGACCCCTGCGCCGATCCAACCCTGCAAAAAACGTTCCGATTGATTTCTACAGCGTACGAATGCGCGCGAGGTAGTCAATTTATTTAGCCTACTATGGCTTATCATGAACAAAACCGTTGACAGGGTCGAGGAGAGATATCTTGAGGCCAAGAACAGGTAGCAAGCCTTGAAATATATTCTGTGAGAACAAAATAGTTTAAATAAAATTTAAGTAATTAAAGGGCCTGTACGAAATGTGATTATTATGATTATCAATGTTTAATGGTTTTATTTATTTGTTTACTGAAAGTTTGGACTGTAAAGTGAGGGGATGTGCCATTTTAAGTGTTTCCAAATATGGACCGGTGTTGAAATAGTTTCCCCCACAAACTACTTGTTACCACACCGGGACGTGAGCGTGGGGGGACGCGGGTGTACGGGATTGACAAATGGTGGAAAGACCGGTCGTGGCTAAAAGCTAATAGATGTGTTCTTGGACGGAAGCTGCTGCTGTTGAGAGAAGCGTAGAGGACGCAAGAGCGATGAGCGCAACAATTAGAGAAGAATTAAGAGACAGAGGAGCTTAGAGGACGAATACCAGCACAGGACAGTTTAAAGGAGACTTTCAAAGGACAACTATTATAAGGAGGCGGTCGTTTTAAGGACAGCTTCTTGCGGTGGATTTTACAGAATTTTCGTGTTGTTAGGTACTTTGAACAACGGGTGATCTGTTAGTATACGGTGGCCGCAGAAAATGATTTAAAGGATAATTACAGACTAATTATAGGATTTAAATGAGTATAATACAGACGAAAGAAGATTAACGAGAATCAAGCACAGACCAGAGATTGAAGAGAATGAAAGAGGAAAAGAAGTTAAACAGACTGAAATTATGAAGAAAAGTCTAAAGGTATTTGAAGGGTATTTGAAGGACGAGAATAAACTGACATAAAGAAATGACAATGACGATAAACAATAGACGATTTTATAAGAACAAAGCATTGCACGGATGAAAGTATTTCAAACCAAATTCGTCGATTGGTAAGTTTGTCTAACTGTTCCGCTGAAGTCTAGAGGTGACGGTAGAGCAGGTAAGATCATCGATGATTAATATGCACTACAATAATATGAAACGACTTTTATATATGGGTGAATATTTGAAAACCGGTAATTTTAGGTGCTCCATACATGAGAAAAAAGTTGTGATTTTTATTATTAAAAGTCACATAAATCGAAGTGCAAATATAGTCTGAAGATATTAACAACATGATTCATAACGGATATGTCCTAGAACCCCCATGAATATATCGTTTTGAAAATGGTAGGTGTGGCACACCATGTCACCACCACAACCGCATAATGTCACCACCGCAACCAATTAACATGTCAGTAAACAAGCTGAATAAAAAAAATTATTTGCAATTTAATAGTCCAATAAAAACTGCATGATATGGAAAAAGTAATTTAATGTGAAATGAAAATGAATACCATCAAATTATCAGAAAAATTATAGGAAGAACATAACTTTAGGCGCAAAATGTCAACACCGCAACCGAATGGTAGGCCTATCAATAATATTCTAAACTGTCGTAGAAATAATGATCATGTAATAACAATGCACATCAAAGCTGTTGCATAAATACATTTGAGTAAGCCAGCCGTTATTAAAAAGCTTCAAAATATTTATTCTGAATAAAAGTTTATGTAACAGAAAACAACAGTCTTAAATGTCACGACCGCAACCATCAGCAAATGTCAGCAAACTTCAAGACATACAAAAATTAAATAAAGAGCATCAAACCACAGCACCGAAGACTAGGTCTACTTTGTTTCATGCTGTTGAAATGCAGTGTATAAGAAAGTTATTTCTAAGAACTGAAACAAAAACTGAACACAGCATATATTAACTGCTTTAAATATTACAAGCCTAATTTTAACAAAATAGCAGGGTATGGTTACTGAAATGGATAAAATTTGACTTAGAGTTAACTGGTGGCCAGACTCTACTACTGGAACAGTGTCAAAACACAATGGTTACTCATGTTAATAGTCACTGAAACCCTAGCAATTGAGTAACTGTCAGAGCCGCGACCATGAAGTCACCACCGCGACTGCTTGCTTGGTTGCGGTTGTGACGGTTGCGGTGGTGACAAAATTGTTTAAAGTTTAAATATTAGGCCAACCCAGCTTCACTAGCGTATACAATGATAGGTCCCGTCTCATCTGTACTTGCTTGCGGTTTGATACATGACAATTAAAATTGCTTAGATATTAATGGTATGCCTGCATTATTGGTTGCGGCGGTGACCTTCAATAAACATACGCGTGATGGTTGTCTGACATTTATTGCTAATAAACTGTCTTAAATTATCGTAAATTACATTTACAATACGCTGTCGGCTAGTGAAGACGCAGGAGATGCAATGTAGCAGTGTGCAAGCGTAATCAACACATGCGAGGCAGCACTAATAGGTGTGCGCCAGCTGCGGTTGCGGTGGTGACATAGAAAATTGAAAGTATGTTACAGACTTTTGAAAAAATATTTAACACTGAAAACCTATCCCTGAAGATTAATTCTGTACTCACTGTGCTGAAAAATTATAATCTCTATTAAATGTTCACAAAAGTTTGTAAAATTATTAAAATGCATTAGCTACTACTTGGAATTCAAAATAAGTAACCTACCTTGGATACAGGTTGCGGTCGTGACATTTAAGGCTTTTCTTTCAATAAATCAATATAATATATAAATATTAAAATTTGGTTTTTGAATAAATAGATCTGCTCAGTTAATATCTATTTAATGGTGTTTCGCTTTTTAAAATATGATAACCCAATTTTTATTTAGCATGCTGAAACTTAAAATTACCGATTTTCAAATATTCACCCATATCAAGAAATATACATTAAAATGGTGTTTAATAATAACTTCTGCGTCTTTGCCGATTTATTACGACTGTGGATCTAACTGTTAAGTGGACAATCATGCGATGGCGCTGCACTTAATGTAAGTGTTTGTGGACAATTTTAAACGGGCGAAATAGAGTTTCTTTGTAGAAATAAATCGGTAAAATAATAACTCAACTTGGACACCACGCTTTACGTCAGAGATACAAGTTAAAGATATTTAGTGCGTGAATGAAATTTAACTAGTATTCACTGAATATGACCACAATCATCATCTGTTTCAATCTGCACAGATACTTTGTCGTGGCCTTCCAACTTTTTACTCAATCGTTAATTAATTTTGTTAAGCGTATCTAACCTTAATAATCATGATGATAGTATAGTGATGGTGGCGTGGGGACGTCGAGGTGAAGTCAATGATGGTGACGACGTTGCTGATGAAACCAAGCATACTTCTACTCATCCATCTATCCATCCATCTATCCATCAATCTATCCATCTATTCACTCCCCTTCTATCCATCCATCTATCCATCAATCTATCCATCCATCCACTCCTCTTCTATCCATCCATCTATCCATCAATCTATCCATCCATCCACTCCCCTTCTATCCATCCATCTATCCATCAATCTATCCATCCATCCACTTCCCTTCTATCCATCCATCTATCCATCCATCCGCTCCCCATCTATTCATTATCCGACCCAACCATTCCATGATGACGATCTCTTTCTCTAATCACCATCTCGTAAATCCTCTTGAATATTTCATCAAGCATCTCCAACATCTGTCATCATTCCCTTCATCCACGCCTCCCCATCCACTCCCCATCCACTCCTTCAATCTCCCCATTAGCTCCCATCCACACCGTCCATCTCCCCATTCACTCCCCATCACCCCACCCATCCATCCACCCAATCCACTCCTTCCATCTTTCCATCCACACCCCATCCACTCCTTCTGTCTTTCCAACCACTCTTCATTTACTCCCCACCCCCTCCTTCCGTCTTTCCGTCCACCCATCCATCACCACACCCATCCATCCACCCAATCCACTCCCCATTAACCATTCCATATCCCCATCTACTCCCCATTAACCATTCTATCTCTCCATCCACTCTTCCATCTACCCACTCCATTTTCCCACCCACTTCCCATTAACCCTTCCTTTCCTCCATCAACTCCCCATCCACCAATCCTTCCATCTTCCTATGAAGATTGTCTTAATTCACAGAAGGTGACCGACACTCGTGAATATTTCATCAAACGTCTTCAACATCTGTCATCATTTCCTTCTTCATCCGCTTCCTCTCCGCATCCACGTCACGTGACCGTCGCTCCACAACGACCAAGAAATGAGACCGGAAACTGCAATGGCAGTCACTTCCTGTCCAGTCGTTGAGCGTCGGGCCATTTCCGGTGACGATGTTTCTACGTCCGGTTTATCCGCCAAGTTTTCGGTTCCAGAAAGTCGTCAAATTTCCGGGATTTCGATGTCGACTTCCTGTCGGGACGTTGCGTCACGTGTCATTTCCGGTATAAGCGCTTCCGGTAGAAGCAAGTCTGTTTCCGGTCATGCAACTTATGGCAATTGGACTTCCGCTTTCGTTAAACTTCCCTTTGGTCGGATGTCTCTCGGAAATAATGCTTCCGGTCACGTGATTTCAACTGGAGGAAGTCAACTCTCCAGCGTTCCAACTTCCGCTTGCGCATGCGCTGTGGGCGGGTCACATTCTTGCGGTGTTTCACTAGCAAGCGCTGAGTGGGAACCTCTCAAGGGTGATGTTCAGTCGGTCGAGGACGTAGTGGAAGAGGAGGACTCTGAGGAGGCGCCAATTGCGGAACCGGATATCGACGATCTCGATGAGCTGTCAGGTGAGGTTCTCGACGAGGTACCGGATGTAGCGGAAGTGCACGTCCGGCGACACCGGAAGTCGACGTCACACGAAGATGGCGGACACCGACGGAAGCACCGCAACCACCGGAAGCGAAGGTCGTCTCGAGTTCCGGTTGAGAGAGGAGGAGGAGGAGGGGGAGGTCTTACTTCTGGTACACGTCATCACCACCATGAACGGAAGTCGAGTCGATTAAAGGAATCGCGAGAACTGCTACCAGGTTGGCGATATATAATGTAGGGTTCTTGCAAATGGTTGTAACGTGAAGTATCTACATACATTTATCATGAGCACTATGACGGTATGTATGTTTACACGGTGATAAAAAAAACAAGCCTTTGTTATCACTACCCTTATTTGTGTATACATGTGTACGTTAAATAAACAAAATATTACAAAGATGAACATAGTCATAAAAGAGGTATTCTTTACACCATGTGAATTAAATTAGTCTTAGTAAACCATGTAAAAGGTTCAGTTCAATCGATATGAATCAGAAAAATGTCACTTTTTTAGCTCTTATGTGTACATGTATGTGTGTTTACAATGTTCTCCTTCGGCCTCAACACACACAAAATTAAGCTCAGCTCTGACTAACTGCTGAACCGATTGCAGCTTGGTCAAATTCGTCCCGATATAGTTTTGAGCCCCTTCACGGAGTATCTTAAACACTTGTGAACACTAAAAAATAATAATTAAAAAGCAACAATAAGAGTAGCATTTATGCATCTATCATCCAGCCATCCATTCACACATACCCATATTCCTCTAATTCACTAGCTCCGCAATTCCCGTTCCTTCCCACCCATCCATCTACCCACCAACCTATACCAATTCACCCACACCACTACTCCAATTCAATCACCGTTCTCTATCAGTGGCCGATCAAGAACTGTTCCTAGGGGTGGGGACCAAAATCTTTGATCTTGGGACAGGGAAAAAATTCGTCGTTGGTCACAAAAAAGTTGATGACCTTTTTTAGTCCTTAAGCCGAAAACCGAATGGGGGCCACGTTCCATGCAAGTTTTTTAGGTGGCAGTATGTCATGACTCCCCTATATTCGAATTGTTAATTTCAAACCGACTGGGGGCCGCGTCCCGTGCAATTTTCTTTTAGGGGGCAGTATGTCATGACTCCCCTATTCGTATTGCTAATTTCAAACCGAATGGGGGTCACGTCCCATGGCAGTTTTTAATGGGTGGGGCCATGGCCGGATTGCCCCCTGGATCCGCCCCTGTTCTCTATATATTATTTCCTTTCCACTTTCCAGATCGATCCCGCGAAGACGGGTCCCTGTCTGTCGGCCGAGCACGAGCCCCCTTCACCGACCTCATCGGCGGCGGCAACGGCGGTGGCCCTGCAGGAACCGAAGGAGGAGGCGCCGGTGCGGCCGACGCTGCCAGCCGCAAGAAAACTCCCGTCTTTGAGATGGTCGTCGCTGGTTTGATCGTCGTCGCAGGGATGTGTACGCTGCTCGTGTCCGTCGTCATCGGTGGTGAGACGTGGACGATCGTCGGGTCGTCGTGTATGGGACTCGGATCGCTCTTTCTCGTCATCGGCGTCTGCTGGTACCTCGCGAAGACGAAGGATGACGCTCTGCATGACGAGGACGAGGGATTGGAGGTGCGTGTCGTTGATGTGAGACAGTTGGCCGATCTCATCAAGCTTGGAGTTCAAGTGCGAACGGTTAAGTGACGACGGGAGAAATTTTGTGAGTGGGGGAGAGTGTAACTCTAACGTTTAAGCAGTAAACGATGCAGCACTGTTGTATAGACGTATATATATATATATATATATATATATATATATATATATATCATCTAATTACACCGATTTAAAGGTGTCTAAGTATGTGGCGATTATCTTCCGAAGGATCCAGTAGTTAACTACAGCTTATGACAGCTATGTTTGTGTTCTTGTAGAAGACTACTTTGGGAGATTACGGCACGTCTTTATTTTGAGAATGTAACACTTAAAAGAGGTGTGGAAATTATTTTTAACGGTTCTCACTTGTTGTTGGACAATGTAGGTTTATATTAGAGGGAATATTACAAGCATCAGTATTTTAATTTGGTGCGTAATTACCAGTCTCCTCGGAGGCGTGGGTTCGAATCCCACCGCTGTCACCAAATGTCACCCACTCCTTATATCCGAGCGTTGACCTCACCAGTCTCTTCGGTAGCTTCTATATTTCCTCAGTGGCCTAAACTTACCCCTACTGATTTAACTGATTCGAATCTACTGTCTGACCACTCATCCTCACATCAATCTTCACTAACTTAGCTGGAATAGGCTCTCCAGCCACACATTGCAAATGTACTCTGCCAATTTCTTCTACTTTCGCTCCTTCCAGTAGTTCCTCGTTGATTACTGGTATCTCCGTCCCAGAATCGATCAACGCTCTGACCTGCACAGGCTGTCCACTGTTATTATTTCCACGAATTTCTACAGTTACATGCTGCAATACAATCTTCTTCATGCGTTGGCAGTCATCTTTACTCTGTATTTCTCGGCCAAATTCTGCAATGGGAGTAGACTTTATTGCTTGTTTCGGTGTGGTGAACTGAAGCGCACACTTCATCACAGACTTCACTTCCGTTTCTCGGTCGTCTTGTTCTTCCCAACCAGGAGGTGCATTTACCACTTGGATCTGGTTTACTCTCAAATTCTCTGCACTCCTACTAAAGTTGTTTCTCAGATTTGTCGCTCCTGGTGCTTGGCAATGTTTTATCAAATGCCGATCTGACTGACAGTTGTGGCAACGTTTCTTTACAAAACCTCTTTGCTCATTGTTTTCCCACTTGCGGTTCGGAGAGTACGATGCATTGCCTTCTTTTGGGTTGCCCAATGGTGGAGTTCGATTGTAGGCTTGTCTGTCCCACGTTGACTGTTTTTTATCTTGCCACCACGGCTTTCCAGAAAAATTATCTTTCTTGACATCATTACTTTTGGCTTGGCTTCCAGTTTCTTTGGCAGTGCTGTTCCACTTGGTCTGCTTTGGATTATTGCCCCATGCGTCATATTTCGGTTTTTCTTGAAATATTACACCAATTCGATTGTTTACATGTATGTCTGCGAGGTCTGCAACATTACTAGCTTCTAAACAGTCTGTACCCTCTTTCGATAAGACAAACTGTAGTGGTCCTGGTGGTAAACATTCTTTCAGCTTATCCGCCACTAACAAATCGAACAGCTTCTCGTAGTCTTTGCCCACTCGTCTACTTCTGACATAATAATTCAACAGATTCTTCAACCTTGCCGTGAACATCGTATACGTTTCCTCCACAGTTTTCTTGGCATCCGCAAATCTTGATCTGTACTCACGAGCAGTTAGCTTGAATTCTTTCAATAAATGCTCTTTCACCACATCGTATTTGTCTATATCATCAAAAGATACGCGGTTCAATACAGTTCGCGCTCTCGAAGTCATAAGTGGCAATAGCAATTTCACCCAGTATTGTTTTTCCACAGCGAAACTATTGAATGCATTTTCCACTGTTTCAAAGTATAATGGCACTTCCATCATATCATACGGCATCTTCGGTAACACGTGCTTCATTGCGTCACCTATCTTCTTAATCTTGGACACCATTGTCTCACTTTCTCTGAGCCTAATCTGTTCTGATACTTCCCGGCTCTTACGATCATCTTCGTCTTTCTTCTTCAGTCGATCTTGATCTTCGGTTCTCCGCAGTTCTTCCTGTTCTATCTTCTGTTGTAATAGTTCTAACTGCTTTCTGCGTTCTTCCTTTTCAATAGCCATTTCTTTAAGTTGAGCCTCCTTGATAGCAAGTTTCTTTTGTTCTAATTGCATCTGTTCTTCTCTTTCTCTTTCTGCTTTTTCCAAATTGTCTTTTTCAGCTTGCAATTCTTCCTGACGAATTTCTTCTGCTCTCTCCAGTTCTTGTAAACGCATCTTCTCCTTTTCTTCCTCACGAGCCTTTTTGTCTTCGATCTGCTGTTTTCGTATTTCTTCATCGCTTTTTCTTGCTTTTTCGTATTCTATCATTAACTTCAACATAAAACGTAACAGCAGCAAACAACACGATAATGTCTATCCTTGCATTATCATAGCAACAACGACTCTTCTCTACTACAACTAAACAGCAACTACTACAGTTATCACAGCCTAAACTCGTGACTCATTCCTCAGACGCTCATTCCTTCTCTCTATCCGCCGTCTTCCAGACAGTGGTTCAGACACTCGGCCAGACAGTCGTCTCAAAACCCGCGCCCTAAACACACCTGTGCAGTGTGTGCACTTTGGCCCGTTTCGTCGCTGGCGTACAAGTCTTTTCCCTCTTCTTCTCTACGTGTGACCTTCAGTCTCTTCGGAAGCTTCTTCGTATAAGTTCGTGGTAGCGTAGGCCTATCCCTAGATAACTGTTTCATTAGCTAAATGGCTAGGTTAAAGAATCTACAGTCTTTCACTGTTTTGTTAACCAACAACGACGACGTGTTTAACTCTTCTTATTATACTCCAAAATCCGATATAAAGTAAAACGATCAGCAACAACACAACAATGACTACACTTGCGTTATCATAACAACTACACGACTACTATCTTCATCAGTCTACTCTATCGCAACTCAACAACAACTCTTACAGCCTATCTCAACGGCTCTCAACACGCAACTCTCCTTCTTCACTTCCACTCCCTTCTTGTACAATTAACGTACGCTCGTCTAGACGTCACGTGCTGTCCAGACAATCACCTGTGCAGACGCCGCGCGGCAATTTGCACCTGGCCTACTTACGTCGCTGTACGACAATCGGCGTGCACTGATTAAATTAGCTGACATTACCTCCTTCCTTTCTTTTGAAGAGAGCTAATTAATCTTAAAAATTAGCGAACGTATAATGCTTAAACTAAATACAAACAATTCTTATACTAAATGCAATCACAAAATACCTTATACTACAATCTCGATAAGCAGTCTGCTACTACATTCAACTTTCCTTTCTTATAGTTCAACAGAATGTCAAAATTTTGCAATGATAAAGACCATCTGACTAACTTAGCAGACTTCGACATTGACTCAGTCAAATAAACTAAAGGATTATGATCAGTGAACACATTAATCTTGGAACCAATAATGATTTCTTTCAATTTGTTTAAAGCCCATATGATTGCATAGGCTTCCTTCTCAATCGTCGCCCATCTCCTCTGGGTATCTGTCAGCTTCTGGCTGATAAATGAAACGGGACGTTCTATCCCCTCATCGTCCACTTGTGACAGCACAGCCCCTGTAGTCGCACGCGAGTCTCAAGGATCCGTCCTTCTTCTTGACGATGACCAGCGGACTTGCCATTCTGCTCGACGACGGCTGAATGATGTTTGCTTTCAGCATCTCTTGTATTTGTTTGTCCACTTCTGCGCGGTATATCAACGGTATTCGATAAGCCGTGAACTCCTTCTCTCGAAAGTCTGGTCTCAGCACCACTTCGTGTTCTACCAATGTACATAATCCAGGTTTGTCCGAAAATCTGTCTGCATATCGGTTCAGTACATCCAGTAGCTGTTTCTGTTGCTCGCTCGTAAGATGTCCGATCTGTTCATAGTCCAATTGCAGCGATTTCTGTGTCGTCTCTGCATGGTCTTCTTTCAATGGTAGCTCTACCACTGATCCGAATTCGTCGTCCTCTTCCACGATGAGACCACACGATAATGTTCTTGCGATGAACTTCCTCATTTTGTTGGCATGGACGATTCGTCGGCCGTTTTCATTCATGTCCACCAGATACGAATACTTGGATCTTCTTTGTAGCACTGTACATGGACCATGCCATCGTGAGATCAATTTATTGGTTGACGTTGGATACAGGACGATGACGTTTTCTCCTGGTTCGAATTCTTTATCCTTGGCCCTCTTGTTGTATTGACTGGCGTATTGTTTTTGCTTTTCCTCTGCACAATTCTCAGCAAATATCAAAGCTTTCTCCATGTCTGCTCTTAAGTTCTTCAGGTACTTTGCTGGTTGTACTCCAATGTTTGGCGGTAGATTTATTTCTTTGGTCCAGCTTTCCTTTAAGATAGTTAATGGTCCTCTTGGCATTTTTCCATACACCAGCAGATATGGTGCCACTCCTGTCGTTGCGTTGGGAACTTCTCTCAATGCCCATACGGTAAACGGAATGATTTTATGCCACTGTCTTGGATTTTCCACAATGACATGATGCACCATCTTCTTGAACGTCTGGTTCCATCTCTCAACTAATCCAGCTGCCTCAGGATGCCCTGGTGAATCGAATCGTGGACAGCATCCCATCAATTTCAAAAATTCTCTTGTGAGACTGGCTGTAAAATTTGTGCCTCTGTCGCTGGTGATCACAGACGGCACCCCCACGTCAATGAATAGCTTCATCAAAGCTTCGCACACAGCCTTAGCAGTCAATGACTTCAGCAAAAAGATTGTCGGCCATCTTGTACATGAATCCACTATGCACAAGCAATACTTATGCCCAGCTGCTGACTTCGGTTCTATTGGGCCTACCACGTCCATAGTCATCCGTCGGAATGGAACATCTTCCCTTGGAATTGGTGTAATCGGCACTCGATCCATCACCAAACTTCGTGCCTTCAGCTGACACTTCTCACAGGACTTACAAAATTTCACCACGTCTCGACGCATCTTTGGCCAGACAAAGGACAACTTGATTCTCTCTCGTGTCTTCTCTTCTCCCAAGTGTCCGCCAAATACTGACTCGTGAGCTAATTCCATTACTTGAATTCTTCTCTCTTTCGGTAACACCAACTGATACACAAGCTGATCCAGCATTTGATGCTTCTTATACAGCAATCCATTCACCACGCTAAACTCTGATCCTTGGTCTTCAGCGATCCTCCACCACGATTTCAGTGACTCGTCATTTCTCTGCTGCTCCTCGAATTTCTTCGCATCTTCCAGCTGTCTTTCATCGTTCGAATTCTCTGTGAACAAGTCCCTCATACTTGTCTCCAGTTCAGCGTCGCTTCCGGAATCTTCACTATCATTTCGTTCACATGCAGCCATCTCTTCTTCAGTTTCATTGTTCTCAGATGTTGTTCTTTCGTCATCTTGGATGCTGAGTTCATCTTCGCTTTCCGTGTCATCTTCTTGCGAACTTTCGTTTATCGTTTCATCTTCTCCGTCTTCGACTTCTGCTCTCCGACTTTGTGCTCTTGTAGTCACATTCGCTTGTAGCTCTCCTTGCAATATACTGATTGGTGGAACCTCTTTCAGTTCTGCAATTATCTCTGGATGTAGCAGGAACTTTTCTGGATTTTCTTTACACAGTTCCGCTGAAATGCTGGCACACACTAAAGTTAAATATGGCGCGATATTTATTGTCCTGTCCTCTGTAGCTGTTCCTTCGTTACGACCGCTCATCCGCACTTCGATTTTCACCAACTTAGCTGGAATCGGCTCTCCAGCTACACATTGCAAATGAACTCTGCCGATTTCTTCTACTGTCGTTCCTTTCAGTAGTTCCTCGTTGATTACTGGTATCTCGGTCCCCGAGTCAATCAACGCCTCGACTTGCACAGGCTGCCCATCAGTCCCACGTATCTCCACATTTACATGCTGCAACGATATTTTCTTTATGCGTTGACACTCCTCTTTACTTTTTGTTTCTCGACAATTTTCTGCAATGGAAGTAGTCTTTATCGCTTCTTTCAGTATGGTGAACTGCGGCGTACACTTCATCACTGACTTTACTTCTGTTTCTTGGTTGCATTGTTCTTCCCAACCAGGAGGTGCATTTATCACTTGTATCTGGTTTACTCGAAGATTTTCTGCACTTCTGCTAAAGTTCTTCCTCAGATTTGTCGCTCCTGGTGCTTGGCAATGTTTTATTAGGTGTTTATCAGAATTGCAATTGTGGCAACGCTTCTTGATAAAACTTCTTTGCTCCTTGTTCTCCCACTTGTTGTACGGCGTGTAAGATGCATTACTTTCTGTTGGGCGTCCCAGCGGCGGAGTTCGATTGTAGGCTTGTCTGTCCCACGTTGACTGTTGTTTATCTTGCGACCACTGCTTTCCAGAATAATCATCTTTCTTTGCATCATTACTCTTGGCTTGGCTTCCGGTGTCTTTGCTATCCTTGTTCCACTTGGATTGCTTTGGACTATTGTCCCATGCTTCAAATTTCGGTTTGTCTTGGAACATCACACCAATCCGATTGTTTACATGTATATCTGCGAGATCTGCAATATTACTAGCTTCCAAGCATTCTGTGCCCTCTTTTGCTAAGACTAACTGCAGTGGACCTGGTGGTAAACATTCTTTCAGCTTATCCGCCACTAACAAATCAAACAGCTTCTCGTAGTCTTTGTCCACTCGTCTACTTCGGACATAATAATTCAACAGGTTCTTCAGCCTAGCCGTGAACATCGTATACGTTTCTTCGGCTGTCTTCTTGGCATCTGCAAACCTTGACCTGTACTCACGAGCTGTTAACTTGAATTCCTTCAACAAGTGCTCTTTCACTGCATCGTATTTATCTAAATTCTCAAATGATAATCGATTCAATACCGTTCGTGCTCTCGGGGTCATCAATGGCAACAACAATTTCACCCAATATTGCTTTTCCACAGCGAAGCTATTGAATGCATTTTCAACTGTTTCAAAATATAATGGCACTTCCATCATATCATACGGCATCTTCGGTAACACATGCTTCATTGCGTCACCTATCTTCTTAATCTTTGACACCATTGTCTCACTTTCTTTGAGCCTAATCTGTTCTGATACTTCTCGGCTCTTACGATCATCTTCGTCTCTCTTCTTCAGTCGATCTTGATCTTCGATTCTCCGCAGTTCTTCCTGTTCTATCTTCTGTTGTAATAGTTCTAACTGCTTTCTGCGTTCTTCCTTTTCAATAGCCATTTCTTTAAGTTGAGCCTCCTTGATAGCAAGTTTCTTTTGTTCTAACTGCATCTGCTCTTCTCTTTCTCTTTCTGCTTTTTCCAAATTGCCTTTTCCGGCTTGAAATTCTTCCTGACGAATTTCTTCTGCTCTCTCCAGTTCTTGTAAACGCATCTTTTCTTTTTCTTCCTCGCGAGCCTTTTTGTCCTCAATCTGCTGCTTTCGTATTTCTTCATCGCTTTTTCTTGCTTTTTCGTACTCTATCATTAACTCCATTCTTCGTCGTTCTGCTTCGTCACGATCTATTTTCATTTGTTCTAACTGAAGCTGGAACTGCTGCTTCTGCATATCTATCTCTTGCTGTCTCATCCTTTCTGCTTTTTCTATCTCTTGTTGTCGCAGCCTATCTGCTTTTTCTGCTTTTTCTTTCTCCTCTTGTCTGCGCTGCTCTTCTTTCTGCTTCTCTTCTTGTTTACGTTCTTTCTTTTCTTGGCGCCGTCGCTCTTCTTTCTCCTTCTCTTCTTGGCGACGTTCTTTCTCTTCCTGTCTACTCATCATCATGAGTTGTAGCAACGCCTCTATAGACATCGGTGCCTCAGGCTTCTCCACTGGCTTCTCCGCAACGCCTCCGACAGCACCTTCTTCTTCTTCTTCTTTCTTAGCCCAAACCTCGGCTAAATTTCTCATCAATTCTTCCCTAGACATCTGTTCGACTTCTTCTGCGTCTAGATCTGCTTCAATTAGCAGTTTTATCAGTCTATCAGTAGACATTTTCTTAATATTTGCTTGCTTTTTCTCCGTAAGTTTCTCCATCTTACTTCTTTACTTTACAGATGCTCGATAAAATAGTAGACTACTCTTCAAATGTTTGCAATTGACTGACTTCAATTCTTTATGCACACTTCAATAGACAAGCAAGTTTTTCTACCTTGTAGTCGTTGTGTTGTCGTTTCTCACTGTCGTACGGATGCTCGATGTATCGTTGCTTCTCCCGTGTGCTCGGCTCCTCGATAAATTCACAGCGTCCGTTCCTCCACAACGTCTGTTGATTGGATAGAATCCCTCCGTTCGTAACTAGGATCGTTCTCCTGCAACTTGGATCGTTATCCTGCAACTTGGATCGTTATCTCACCGCAACGACACCAAATGTCACAAGTCTTTTCCCTCTTCTTCTCTACGTGTGACCTTCAGTCTCTTCGGAAGCTTCTTCGTATAAGTTCGTGGTAGCGTAGGCCTATCCCTAGATAACTGTTTCATTAGCTAAATGGCTAGGTTAAAGAATCTACAGTCTTTCACTGTTTTGTTAACCAACAACGACGACGTGTTTAACTCTTCTTATTATACTCCAAAATCCGATATAAAGTAAAACGATCAGCAACAACACAACAATGACTACACTTGCGTTATCATAACAACTACACGACTACTATCTTCATCAGTCTACTCTATCGCAACTCAACAACAACTCTTACAGCCTATCTCAACGGCTCTCAACACGCAACTCTCCTTCTTCACTTCCACTCCCTTCTTGTACAATTAACGTACGCTCGTCTAGACGTCACGTGCTGTCCAGACAATCACCTGTGCAGACGCCGCGCGGCAATTTGCACCTGGCCTACTTACGTCGCTGTACGACAATCGGCGTGCACTGATTAAATTAGCTGACAACTATATAGGATGCTTAACTGTTCTCATGCATTATGTTTTTAAATTGAGTTGTACTTTTACATGCTGTTGTTCTCGTGCGTAGGGCGGACGTATTACAAGAAGTGGCGAGTTATTATTTTTACAGCTTTACCTTGTGAATGCTACACTGCTTATTAGATGGATGCATGGATCCAGATTTGACGAGGGCCCATGACATCAGAGGCCGTTGCCCTCGACAAAAACTTGTTTGGCATATTACAACACTTTAAATATGGAATGGAGATCACACCTTTAATAAAGTTGGACAATTCGGTTAAAAACGTTTTTAACGATTTAAAATTGTCTTCGTTCCGCTTTCGTTAGTTCCGAAATTGGTCAAACATTTCTCCTAGATTTGACGAAAATAAATTGGGGTAATTTTTTACCTCCGGTAACCAACAAATGTAAACAAAAAAGGGTTGCACTATAAGGGTTAAACAAACTTCACTTTGACATAGAGAGGCTCTTATGCTTCCACGCCGGTGGCAGGATATATGCACACAATGTATGCACGCATTCATTTATGATAATATTTATGTATAAAATTTCTAAATAATTATTATTAATTATTGGCTCTTTTAGTTTTCTCTTCATTGGGGGGATACGGTTAACACGGGTTATGGTCTATTTCGTGACACCGGAGGAATATTACTGTATATGCACACAATGTATGCACGCATTCATCTGTAATAATTTTTATTATAAATTATGTCTGTATAGATAATTATGATCCTTGCTTCTTACGCAAATACGTGATAATTTTGTCTGGCCACATCACAGTATATTCTGTTCAAATCAGACAAGTAAAAAACGCAGTGGCCAATCAGAATTTGCTTCCGTCATTCGTGATTTATATAAAGACGCGCTTTCTTCAACGCGGTTACACACCATTCAGCCGCTTTCGTTGCACTAAGGTTGTCTAATCTACGATTAGCTTCTACGGTCGGGTCCACAACAGACCAACTCTGATCAAGTTGATCTGACGAGGGCCGAGCGAAAGTGAATGACATGGTACCAGTGTCTTTCTTGTCTTAACGAAAACAGTAATTACAATACTAACAACTGTCATCTTGTATGGAATGGCAATCAACCAGATAGTTTTAGAGCAGGGAAAAGATGGCCAGCTAAACGCCAAGGGCGACAACCGCCCAGCCCAAAGGGCGCTAGTCGAGTAGACTCCTAGCGCCTGGCTTCAAAGACTTTGGACGCTCATGCAGTGCAAATGAGTCTATAATCGTAATGTATACAGCGTAAACTCTGAGCTACCGTGTGAAACGCCCCACCAACCGCGAACAAGTATCAACACGTGATATAAGTGTGTACATACTGTACATTATGTACATTTTACTGTACATTCTATGTACATTTCTGTACGTATGCTATATATCTATACGCATGTGTTATATCTTGTCTCCAACGAGTGAACGTGTATATCACGCCTCCAGAGAGCAGCACAATGGCAGCGACCATTCCCAGCCGTGATCGTATAACGCCTGGCTCTGATGACCCTACAGCAAAATAAATATATGCGACATCCTATCGCACCCTACATATGAACTTATGTAGGGTCTTGAAACGTCACTCAACTGTTTGGCCAAACATCTGTCTGTCTAGTTAAGTCTTAAGTAAGAATCTAGGGACTAAGATATACTGAAAACAATAAAGACTGCAACAAGTTTACCATGTAGGCCTAGTCTTAGCCAATTCCTAAAGAAGAAAAACAGGGATTATAATTAAATATCACAATTCTCGGGAAATGATCAACCTGAATTTGTAATCAGAAACAAGTTTTTAGTAAGCTTTATAGAGTTTAAATTCAAGTTTCAAACGTAACACACCAAGCACTGAAGTGTCTCAAACGTTTTTCAGAAGATGTGATACACAAAATTTGCGAATACAATGAACTGCAATGAAAGACGCTATTTCAGCTTATGCATACATTCATCTAGTAATGCGCGGAGATAAATGCGCATGGATCAGAGCAGGTTTGCATCGTTTAAGGTAAAATTAGCCGCTACGTGAAACCGTAATCTCTTTACAACCGATGCGGTTTGCCGCGATCACTGACAAAATAGATAAACGACATCGGGTGCATTTCGATGTCGTCTTTGACCTTAGAACGTTGAGTCAGTAATGCGACCGGGGTTACTGAGTGTAGTTCGTCGCCTAGCAACGGCGTCTAGCAGGACGCGACGTGGACCAAGTGGGATTCCGAGGTCCTTAAGGTCAAGGTCACTGACCAGGGTCAACGAGTTCATGTCCAACTTCTCTCTGGCCAGCACTGGCACGTAGTCGAGTAGACCGTACGCCTGGAGGAAGGCGTCCAACGTAGATCCACGAGAATCCATCGCTCTGGACTCGATTCTTTCTATCCCGGGTCTTATAGAATCACTTATCCACCCATTCCCAGGTTTGGGCCGTAACTCGTCTCTTTCCAGCTTGTTGGAAGAGCTATTTTCGTCTCTAGGCTTTCCGTTTAGTCTTTCGTTTCTTTCCCGGTTGTTGATCCAGTCCGTTTCTTGTTTGTAGCTACTTTCAAGACTGTTGGAACTGCCGCTCTGTGTTCGCGGAATTCCGTCCATTACTCCCAACCTCTTCCGATTATTATTGGAATTACTAAACGTTCCCGTAGCTCCATTGAGTTTCTCCCGATCGCTCCCCCATCCATTTCCCTCCTCAGGTCCTTGGTTGGATTGACTAGGGTGGTCACTGACTCCATTTTTTGCTAACCCCGTTGCATCCAGTCTGCGACTCTGACCGTTGGAGTATCCAAAGACGTGTAATCCAACAGTGGATTCCAACGAAGGCTGGACACCAGGGTCTTTGACATGAAGCGCTTGGTGGTGTTGTTGATCAATCCCTTCTGTGTTAGAGTAGGTCGTTTCGATCACATCCATGTCAATGTTTCGGATTTCTTGATGCACGCTCAGCTCCGGTTGACTGTAGGCACGAAACGGAGTTGAAGGTCGGACACGTTCGATGTCTGATGCTTGTACGGTTACATGGATCGGGTCTTTCCCGTTCGTCCCATTGGCTGGACGACTGAAGAGGGACCCGACCGGCTTCCTCGCGGTCTGCGTCGATTCAACGGTGGAGTTGTTTCCCGAGGTAGAGCCAGGAAAAGGTCGTGGTTTTCGTTGGATCTTCTTGGCGAATAGACTTAGAAGTGAGGCGCTTTTTACATATGGTGGAGAACCGGATTCGTGTTTTGTTGAATACGAGCTACCCGTTGCCATGTTTGGCTGAGAACCGGTTTCGAAATTCGACGAATACGGTCTCAGTTCCGACATGGCGGTTCTCCCACTCAATCGAGACGACAGCGTTAGGGAGACGTAGGAGGGCGCCGTTCCCGGCCGAGACCCAGAGGAATCCTCACAAGACGGGAAGCTACGACTGGAGCTGAGCTTCATGCCATCGGGTCCTGCAGCTGCTGCAAGCTCCATCTCCTGCGGTGACTTCTGGAAGCGCTTGGCTCGTCTCTCGGCGTCCCTGATGGCCGACTCGCGCTGCTTCTTGACGGTTCGGACGTTGGTGGACATCTGGTCAGCTGCTGCCCTGTCCAGACAACTGACCACGGTCATTCGATTGTGGATTGCAGCGACGTCTAGTGGTGTGTTGAAGTTGTTGTCCAGTGACCAGATGTTGACCCCGAATGCGACGAGGAACACCACGCAGGCCACGTGACCGTTTCCTGCTGCATGATGTAGCGCCGTTCGACCGAAGTAGTCGCAACGATTCACGCTGGCGCTATAAAAATAGAACCGTGATAACGGTGATATTCATAAATAATGGTGTTGTTTCAATTTGGGGGGAACTAAAGGGGCTTGGCAACCAATCTGGCGTGTTACGATATATAAATAATATACTTATCACGTTAAAGTAATTGAATACTCAGCGCTGTCCAAGAGATAGATCTATGTTTGCAATAGAAGAAATCCTGCATGCAGGGCTCCACGACATGCATCAACCCCATTTACATGTATTTTGCACTTCTAAATTCCGACATTTTCACCAAGCCTCTGTTAACTAGTCCTCCATAAGTTACCAATGGCTCCAGTGTATAGTGTATACGCCATAATTATGTGTCACTTATTCAATTTCAACCGGTTGCTTCATGACAAAAGCATCACTTAACGCCTCAAAATTAGCTACAGTCTATCCGCTTAACCCTTTGGAGGTGAGGTGGCGAATTGTAACGTTAGAGGTGAGGTGGGGTCTGACACACCCCAACACATTTTTTTTATTTTCAAGTCACGATATCAAATGGAAAGCATTAATGTTTGTTAAACTATTTTTCTATGATCTATTATGAACTGAAACAGGCGATTATCACGAACAAATATTTGTTTTCAATCCTTATTAGATGGCCAGAAGGTGAACCCATCAATTGTGTACTTAGCCCAAGCAAGTTTGAGTCCTCATGCGCAACATTATCAAACAAGACTTACACGAATAGCAATTAGGCCTACTATACAACATAGAGTGTTTTAGTCATCATTGTCGTCAGCCTTCTCAATGCCAGGTATAATAAAGAAAAATATTGGCGTGTTCAAGGCACACTCGCATGCTAAACGAATGGTCCATGAAATCAGCATGTATAATGGTTTGCATACGAAAAAATACAATTTCCTTACAATATGCGACGAAATAAAAAAAAACTGTTCGTTCAAAAATTCTGAAATTGTGGTAAGATGTCCGCATTTCATATTAGCAAAGGTAGAAAAAAGAATTTGAGCTGGCTCAACGTTTTCCGGTAAAATTTTAGAGTAGAATACCTCTGGGGTGTGACACACCCCACCTCACCTCCAACGGGTTAATAATTCAGAAACCAGTAAGTCTAAGATGAACCCTATTCACTTAGCCTAATCTCTCTCAAACCGGTAGCTGTAACCCACATCCCCACAACCAATAATTGACTTAATTCCTGTCATGCAAATTGAAACTCAACATCATGCCCTTTTCGCATTAAACCAATAGGACTCCCTTCCAAACAACAACTATTATAATTAATCAACCCTACTCACATATGCCCATACCTAGACCCCTAATCTTAAACTAAGCTTCTATAACTCAACCTCTATCAACTACTAGTTGTAGCCAACCCCCCCCCCCCCCATAAGCTTGCCCTTACTTATCCCCTTACTTATTCCCCCATACCTACCCTTACTTACCCCCTTACTTACCCCATACTTACCCTTACTTACCCCCTTACTTACCTCATGCGTACTCTTACTTACCCCCTTAATTACCCCCTTACCTACCCCCATACTTACCCTTACTTACCCTCATACTTACCCCTTACTTATCCCCCATACTTATCCTTACTTACCCCTTTTACTTACCCCTTCTCGACAAGGATCTTCAGCGCCTCCACGTGACCGGATGCAGCTGCCCACATGGCCGGGGTCATTCCCCTGTCATCCGATCGGTCATAGTCCTTCCATGTACCCTCCCTCAATGCCAACGCATCTCCCTTCCGAGCAGCGTCGTGGAATCTATCTGATGATGACATTACAGTTCAACGATTGGAAACTGTAAAGTAAAACCAGTTATCACTATAATAATTACGACTAGCGTCTACTGAATTAATCACTTATACTCGTAATTGGATGGATCCAGATTTTACGATGGCTTTTGACAACAGAGTCCGTTGCCCTCGACACAAATTTGTTTGGCATAATTATATTAATGACTCGTTTGCATTGAACTCACTAGATCAATCGTAACAACAACAAAACGCATAATTAAACGTATTTGCGTTATTTATAACAGATAATAATACTTGTTTCGGGTGTTTAAGACCAACGTTGCATTATCCGTTGCATAGCGAAATATCGTTTATGTAGATGAAATAACTAAAAAGACTTAAGTAGGCACATTCTTTATTTCATAACCAGCTGTCAAACAGCACTCTGGTGAACAAGTATCACAAGTAAATTTAACATAAGACATAAAAATTATTAAGACTAAACAAACTAATTAATATGTAAATAAAAATTCTATTTATAAAATTTAATGTCCTCGTCATTTGATTATCTCCTATATATTCATCAGGGCTTGGAGCCTGCCCCTTTCTTGCTGCCTAGCATACCCCCACCATGCATGAGTTGCATAATTATATAGGTGACACTTTGGCTCGTTATACACCTTTGGAACAAATATAACTGGCCGTATAAATACAATATCTGCAAAAAGGTCGGCATTCTTGTGGTTTTGTTACATCGTGTCATTAGAAAGATTGAAAACTGGTAAACGTCGCCAGTGCGATTCCTAAGCATGGAGAAAGGAGTAGGGTAAGGCTGATCAGTTTTGCCATGATAAAATTTCGTGTATTTATTTCTTTTTATTTCTCCATTTTAGCGCCGTTTATGGCTCACTGCTCAGAGGCGCTCCAGACTACTGTGCAGCGCGAACACTGCATCACTGTATATGAGTTTCACGCCGAGGTGCTGAGCAACTGCGAGTGAAGAGCTTGATCAATGTCACAACGCAGCGGCTTGAGGTGGATTCGAACCGGGAATCCTCAGGCTTCAAGGCACCGAACTCACCACTTACACCACCGAGGCCCAACGTTATGCCACAACTGACCAAACAACCGTTGCTATTACAGGGTGACCATTGTGCTATTTTTGAATATGCCATACACCAAGGGCGTCAATGATCAAGCATGATGGTCATCTCTTGCCCGCCATTCGCCTTTTTAAGTTTATTAGACGAGTTTTATGTGATGTTTGTTGCAGGTAATGACAGGTAAAAATTGGAACTTCAATGCCTAATATGACTGCGCGCAAAAAATAACGTGTGGTCTTTTTGTTTAAAAAAATCAGTGGTCTTACCGCGCCTACTTACAGATCTTGCTACAAAATTAACGCAATTGATCAATCGTTAAATAATTAAACACCACTTTTGAGTGTGATATTATCCCTGTAGGCTATATGAAATTGGTCATAATTAGACAAATTAATTAAATCTAAAGCTTATGAAGTGCTGTAATATGCCGAGCAAATAATTGCTGTCCAGGGCAACGGCCTCTGTTGTCATAGACCCTGGTCAAATCGCAGCCATCCAATTTATTAGACAAAACCAAAATAACCCTTTCAAAAAGGCTGCAATATAATATAAAAATCTATGTCAACGGGTTCTGTTGTCATAAGCTGTCGTTAAATTGTGGATTCATCCTATCCACGACTTTCAATCACATTGTCCGTACATAGATTTTGCATTGATTGAGCTCCTATGATTAACATCGTTTACGCAACATGACTTAATTTATGAATAAATATTGGTATTAAGCTCAAGCTACTAAGGAAAATAATTATTATTCAGCATTAGCGTTATCCGTAAGATGTCCTTAGACATTAAATATTGCGATTGTCGCCTTGAACACCTCTTAAATAGTTTTAAACGAGTCTATATATAAATAGGCCAAAGCAATTATTATAACATGAAAAAGTTCCATGCGGTGATTGTAACGCGCTAAGTTAAAAAGTTAGATTTCAAAATCCAATTTGACTGCGTGCTAAAAATACACTGTTTAGTCTACAAAAAATGTCTTGCAAAGAATCAGAGGGCCGTGCTAACCGCACACACTTCCAGATCTTGCCCCAAATGCCAATGATCCATTGTCAAGTAAATCCACACCACTTTTCAGTGCAATTTTTGCTCTATATATTTGAAATTGGTCATGGGGCTTTTAATTTTGGTACTAAATTCACTCTGCCAATGCCAATTCCAAGACTGGATAAATGAGGAGGGCTATGCTAATGGTTTTTTCTATCACATGCGCACAATGTCGCTTACTTAAACAAGCCAAAGCTCATGCAATATCATAATAAACCGAGCTGCAATATGTCAATTAATTGTTTGTCGACGGCAACGTCCTCTGTTGTCAAAAGCTGTCGTTAAACTACGGATCAATTCGTTCAATCTAAAAATCTCCAACACCGTTCGGACTCTCACAGCGCCAGTCTCAAGCCTGGATGAAAGAAAGGACAACGACAATGACCGCTGTTATCATACAGAGTGCTTAAAGACTGAAACTACTACAACTACTGGAACTCTGTGTACCTGTGCTATCCATTCCAGGTCGTAGATTCCTTCGCTCTGCAACGCATGGTGACCTGGTTGTTCCTATGGCTCAATCTTCCACAGTGCTGCACATAAGCTTTGTCTTTCTGGAATAAGTTACCTATTTGTCTCCGTAATGAACTTCTTTGTCTTTCCTTGCCCCTTTTCCGCAATCGTTTAAAAAACCATTCTTTTTGATTGTGGTTTGGTGTCACGTCGGGAGCGCCTCTGAGAAGTTCTCTTGAAGGGGCGCTGTATAAATGTACGATTACAATTTAAAAAATTACAAATACTATGTAGGCTATTATAGATAATGCGGAGTTCGTCTTAAACACCTTTTCAATTAATCTTCTTATGTTATAAATGCGGCACACGCTAAAATCAGCAGGTGGACCCCGATGTAGAAAAAAAATGACATTGAAGTTGATCAATCAATCAGTCAATCAACCAATCAATCAATCAAAATTTATATAGCGCCCCTTCAAGGCACCTACTCAGAGGTGCTCCCGGCCGAGATCAAGCAAAAAAAAGTCTTCAACAGTTTGTGAAACTGATAACAGCTCGGGAGGTGTCGCATAGTTAAGGGAAGTCCATTCCAGGTGTTTGGACCAACCACAGAGAACGAACGCCTCTGCATTGTTGCAGAGCGAGTGAAAGGAACCATTAAGTCATCATGGACAGCAGAGCATAGTGCACGGCGGCCTATGCAAATGAAAAGGGGGAGGCAAAGGTCACACAAATAAGAGGGTGCCCAGCCTGATAAGCATCGCCACACCAAAGATGCAATCCTAAATGAGATGCGCTGCGGGAAAGGGAGCCAGTGCAAGACCTCACGCATATATTGGGATACACGGTCGGATTTCGTGACCCCCCCCCCCCCCCCCCAATAAGACGCGCGGCAGCCCGATGGACCCTTCCAAACTCTCAATCCGAACCAGCGGGAGACCAGCATAGATCTGATAGAGTCGATAAGGCTCAGCACAAATGCATAGAAAGAGAAGCTGCAGCTTTATAAGTCAGAGAGCGAGCAATGAACCGCAGTTGGTAGTAGCAGCTGCGGCGCACCTGATCTATATGAGATGCAAGGGTGAGTTCAGAGTACGGAACTCCCCAAGGTCACGCACCACCGAAGAAAAAGTCATATGTGGGAATTGAGAAGTGAGAGCGCTCATGTCGAGCTTAGTCAGCTGTAACAGTTGCCTAGTGCCCGACCAAGTGAATTGGGTGTTTTGGGCGTTGAGTCGGAGTCGGTTTGAGGACATCCAATCTGTGAGGGCTCCCATTGCTCGTTGCACGGTGCGGGGGCCTCAGTGACTGAGAGTGGAGGGTACTGCAGTTATGCCTGGAAAGGGGGTCATTAGTACAATGATCGCTGCAATCGTATACAGTGTTAACATACTACAATAGTATCAAAGCACCGGTGAAATTTTCTCTCAAATTTATGTCCCTTTCAACGATATTCTTTGACACAAAATCGTAATCGTATATTTATATAACGCCACTCAAGATAAATTCCTCAGAGGTGCTCCCGACCTGACACCGAACTACAATCAAGATGTCGCTGAACTAATGATAAATAATTCATAGATTCGCTGCGGTCCTTACTGGCTCGAAATGCTTGTAGCCTAATCCTTGTCGACTTCAATTGGACTCGTGTAGGCATACGTGCTTTTGAACGTCGTTTTTATGAGAATCACTTGTCTTATAAAAATTAATATAGAATATGACCATGTCCGTTCAGTTTGGATATTAAAATGGTTTTCGATAAACACCTCTTAAAGGTTTATTTAAATGTTATATAAAAGTAGGTCAAAGAAACTAATAATGACTTATTCCTCAACTAAACCATGAAGCAATCAGTTCTATGACTGTGTTAGAATGATGTTAAGCGTATTACGCTAGCAGTGCTAATCCCCAGCCTGGGCAAAGAAGGAGGGCGAGCATAACGACCCTCGCACTGTGTCGCACTTAAACTATTAATAACAACTAATTTGCTAACTTGTTAATAGCAACAATGCAGAGGCGTTCGTTCTCTGTGGTTGTGCCATCAACCTGGAATGGACTTCCCATGATTATGCAACACCTAGCAAGCTGTTTTCAATTTTACAAACTGTTGAAGACTGGGTTTTTTTTCGCTTGATCTCGGCTGGGAGCGCCTCTGAGTAGGTACCTTGAAAGGTTAGATAAATTTTGATTGATTGTTTGTTTGATTGATTGATTGCACGTCAATTATAGTTCTACACGAATTTGTATAATTACCTGACATGCACAGGAACGGAATTTGCGAGTTAATATCTGGGCACTAAATCAGTGGATGAGTAATAATTATTATATGCTTGACTGAATTTCAATTTACACATGACAGAATATGCGCATTGCTAGATTTTTGAATAGTGAAATTGACGAGTGACTTAATTCGTGAATGACTGAAACAACGAGCGACTTAATTCACAAATGACTAAATTCATGTATGACCAGATTCATGAATGACTGAAGTTCCGCATGATTAAGCTTAGGAATCACAAAATTTACGAGTGACTTGATCTACACGTGGCTGAATTAACTCTATGTTGATTTTATGTACGCATGACTGAATTTACTCATGATCTGATAATGCGCATGATTTAATTAACTCATGATTTGATCTACACTTGACTGAATTAACTCATGATTTGATCTAAGCATGACTGATTTTACTCATGATTTTATCCACGCTTTACTAACTGTGTGCATGAATGCATTTATGAATGCCTGAATTTAAGCATGACTGACTTTGCGAATGACTGAATTTACGCATGAATGAATTCATAATTTGGTCATGAATGACTTACCTTTATAAGCTTACTTTGTTTACCACCATCGTCATGGAATCGCCCGCCATAAATTTACCGCACCTGTTCGCACATTTGTATGCATAGACTCTCATTTATAAACTCAGGTAATCGCATATTAGGGGAGAACGGGGTTGAAAGTAACGCGTATTGGTTGTAACAGGCACTATAACAGCTAAACTAAAAGGCAGTGAAGCAGACTAGTTATGTCATGTTTATCTAAAATGCACTTCCGGTTTATGGTCCATGAAGAATTATTTCTGAAAAGCTTTGGTAAGTTTTTATCGACAAAAATATGTTTTCTACCATGAAAAGTAATTTTTTTTCGCTTAGACTATTTTTCTACTAGCAGGACCAAACAAGGCTTTATCGAAACTTACTAGGCATTAAAAGAAAGAATAGGGACTGTCGAATAACATGGCTGGAACTATTTTCGGCGGTTGTAATTGATTGCTGTCATTTTTTTCATTCAATCCAAACTGCATGGGTGGGGGCAGATTGTAACATTACGTTCGGGGTTGGTCGTAACGCTGTTACAACCAACCCCCATTATTGTGGGTCATAATCTTTTACTTAACTTGTATGAATATGTGGTAAATATATGTAATTGTATAGTAAATTAAAGAATCAAACAGAAATGAGAACTTACAAAAGAAAAAGTAACCGTGGACAGACTACAGTGGATGTGATAAATGACGTGGCCGAAGAAGTTTTAATGCATGATCGGCCATGTTCTCGATATGTCATATGTCAGTGATGCGATATATTCGGAAGCTTCAATCTGTTAGACCAGGAATGACAATAGATATTCTGTACAAACGAAATCGTCAAATTTTTACCGACATTCACGAAGCTAAGCTCACAGAATATACACTAGACATGCTGCGTCAATTTACTTAGGACTCTCACCAGGGGCAGTTAGAAAAGTTGCATACGAATGTGCACTGTTATACTGTATGATATCCAGATTCCTGGTTCATGGAATGAAAATAAAAGGGCAGATAGGGACTGGTTCAGTTCCTTTATGAAACGTAATACTGACATATCAGTGCGGTCACCAGAACCAACCTCCATTGCAAGGGCTACGAGTTTTAACAGAAATCCGCAAAAACCACGACACAAGTGACATAGCAGCCCTGTTGCTTCAAGTTGTCATGATGTGAAGCAGACATGCACAGGTCGGTCAGGACAGACCGGTGGAGAGAGTCGGTGGAGAGGGCATTGAACACAAAACGGGCTTGTCCCACTGGTTGTCCTTCATGGCTCTTTCCTAACATTCTCTTCCAGCAGACAAGGCGGTCCAGCTGCTTCAAGATACAATGGTATGGAGTAGACCTGCTAGCCTGTAGATACTGGGAGACAGACTCAGACAGAGAGTGGCGTCGGACACCTACGGGTGTTGCGCCTATGGTTTATGATGATGATGATGATGATGATGATGATGATGATGATGATGATGATGATGATGATGATGAGTTCAAGAATTCTCTGCGAAACTTGCAGAAGTCATAGATCGCTATGGGTTTCAACCAGGGGAGTTCTGGAACATGGATGAGACCGGGGTTACTACCGTTCAAACCCGAGCAAAGTGGTTGCTCGAAAGAGACTGAAACAGATCGGTGCAGTTACTTCTCAAGAAAGGGGCACACTGGTAACTGTGGTTGTAGCAATCAACGCTTTGAGAAATTCTGCACCACCCATGTTAATTTTTCTAGGAAAAATTACAGAGATCATTTCATTAGAGGTTCTGTCGGAGCAGCCAACAAATCTGACTGGATGACAGAAAATGAGTTTGTTGTAGGCTATTCATGAAGCTCTTTGTTAACCATAGTCGTTGTACGGTGGAAAGGCCTGTCTTACTCTTGCTAGATAACCACGGTTCCCATCTGATAAGAATAGCCTACGAATAGTAGGCCTATAGGTCTAGATCAGTGTAGGCTACTATACTTATAAACTGTGGGGTAAGTTGTAACATATGGTACAACATACCCCACATGCAGGTACAACCTGCCCCCACAAGGGGTAGGTTGTAACTTTTCAGTTACCCTACTTTTTTCGCAATTTGTTCTTTTATGTTTAACTCGGTCACAAAACAAGTATAATGACTATAATAAGCAATAAATAGACTTTCGTTTGCAATATTATTTGTTTCTTTATCTCTTATAGTTTTCACACAACCAGACAAAATGTCGAAATTGTTACTTCCAACCCCGTTCTCCCCTAATACCTCCATCAATTAAAAACATTAACAACCGTTCGTGGGTTCCGGCCCCGAACGCACTTGACAACCACGGTACATCTGGACCGACTATAACACCCACAGCCCTCAGTCGACCGCCGGTCTACCCACAGGTGCGTGCCGCTTCGCCTATCACTGGGTCCTAACCGTCCCTCCCTGCCGTATTTTTTTTATCTGCCTCAACCTACATAGGGTGCAACGGTGTGGGTGCAAATAGCATCCATATAAATTAGTTCCCATGCACAAAAATAGTTGTGATTGGTTCTCGTGGGTAGAGTATTTTTTCTTCTAAGCAGAACTGCTCGGTGATAATATCATGAGGTGGAACTTACATGAGAGAACTCAACATGGTACGAAATAATTTTCGAACTAAACCATGAATTAACCGATCATTACAACTTGGAGAAATGTCGCATAATCAAGGGAAGTCCATTCCAGGTTGGTGGACCAACCACAGAGAACGAACGCTTCCGCGTTGTTGTAAGTAAGCAGGAACATATTGCGTAGCATTAGGCCCTAAGGGTCAATCTATCAAGCAATCTATCAAGCACTCCTTTAATCAATTGAACAGACGAAGAAACAAAGATAAAGCGTCGTCTTCAAGATTACTACTAAGAGGAACTCCAAGGTCAGTCGCATCTGAAAAATTAATAACGGTTTCCACGTAGTGAAGAATTCCTAGGGAAGAGACGGAGCTCTAGATAGTTGGGTCCAGGACCGATAAGACCCGATAAGGCTGTTGTGAAAAAAGAAACACTAATTCTCACTCATCCACTCCAGATTATCCAACCCTCATCATCTGACTCAACGCTTCCCTGTGCAGCAGAAGTTGCAGGCGGACCCGCTTTCTCCGAGGTAGCGACATGGTACAGCACCTGCTCTTCAGATACGGCAGCTGCTGTGTGTGTGTTCGGTTACCCGTGACGACGATGACCATGCTATGCGTCTTTCATCGATTCCTACCAAGGTGGGAGTCGAACAGATGAGCCATAAGTATCATCGACAATCGCATCGGTACGGATAAGAATGTGCGATTATTATATTTTTGTATAGCAATGACTACACTAATTATAGACGACATCTCCATAACACATGATCGCAAATTTGCATCGGGTCAAGTAAGAATTGATGATAACATTAGATGTCGCAATGACAACGTCTTAATAATATTAAACAAATCAAGGAATAACGCATTGGCTCGGATAACAATGATGAGGACGATGACGATGACGATGACGACGACGATGACTACGACGACGATGATGATGACGAATCCATTAATACAATTATACAGTACAATGCAATACAATATAATACAATACAATGTTCTCGCGGTCGTTTTCTTATGGTTGTCAGTGTATTATAGTAGGATTCGTTGACTTCAATTAGGTTAAAAAGAAGAGAACTAGTTGTTAACTTGTTATATATGAAGAAAAACGAGTTATTTATAGCCGTATATATCAACAGTTTCAAGGTGTTTAAGCATCAACTCAGAGCAATGATAATAATATTATTTCAACGTTAAACGACAGAATTATTGTGACATATGCATTACATGCTTTGCGTAACGATTTACACACTGTAAAGTAAAAAGTATTTGAGTAATTCATTAGCTTACTTGCTGCTATGGATCATACATCCTCACAATGCCCAGCTTCTTTAGACACCGTGGTTTGAAAGCGACACTGCAATGTGTAGGGCCAGTCCCACGCCTCGCGATACACTAGAGGAGGGCGACCCCGACCATCATACTTACGACAGAACGTCGTTAAACAACGACTAATTGGTATCGAGCAGAAGGTTTCGCCCACGCACTCGATTGCGGCATCGTGTCTTACTACACGAGGTGCGATCAGTAAGATCACAAAACGGTCTCTGCTCGGTGCGAATGGACTGCGGATTTCAAAGTGCCACGTTGAACGAGACAACATTATTGGGGAATGTCCGGCCTTTTAGGCTCGATAGACTAAGTTGAAACCATTTAGACTGGTGTTTTAATGGTATTGTTACAATTTCTGGTCATTTTGCATAGCGACTCATGAAGTAATGAGAATTCAGAGACTATCCTAGCGTTAACAACCTGATGAAAATAATAGAAAAGCCTTATGCCATTATTTAACCACCATTAAAACACTTTTCATGAAAGCTATAAATAATGCAAATGAGCGCAATCGCCATACAAAACTTTTACAACTAGTTGATGTTCGACGTAACCGACCCCCTTGGCGGTCACAAGAAATAAACCAACTGGAAACTGCAGCAGCTGGCCCGCTAGTGGTGCCAGTCCTGTGTCTGGATAGACGAGGAGGACGACGGCGAAGTTATACAGAAGCCTGGACGACAGACTCCATTATATCTAATTACAATGCATCATCATCATCATCATCATCGTCATCATCATCATCATCATCATCATCATCATCATCATCATCATCATCATCATCATCATCATCATCATCATCATCATCATCATCATCATCATCATCATCATCATCATCATCATCATCATCATCATCATCATCAATATCAAAATAAGTGGCGTCCGTCCGTCACTAGAAACGATGATGTCGACGACGACGACAGCAACGATAATGATGATGATTTTGATGTTGTTGCTGATAATAATAATTTATTGCTAATAAAAAAATGGCTTGCTGCAATCATCATTTTTGACAGATTTATCATTTTTACTTTATGTTTTTCCAGGGATATAAATTTTTCTTATGACGACGTTTTGACGATGTAAAAATGAAACGTTTCACTTGTACAAATCATTTAACAGCACAAACGAAAACTAACATGCCATGCACGCTTCGAAGCTATATTGAGGACGAGTCGTTTTGTTAGACAGAGCCCAACTTTGCCTAGCAGCGTCCTTATGACCAATCTAATTAGACTGTTTATCAAACTCAGCTACAGCAAGATAGGACCTACGTTATATTCAAACAATACTAGATTATGAAGCATTGAAGAGTAGGCTACGTACCTAAGAAAACTAGCAAGGTTAGTTAGGCGTAAAAAAAGTGTTGTGTTTCCGGTAACGCGACCGACCCATTTTTAGGGCCGCGACCCAAATATTTTTGTAAAAAATTTTTATTAACCCATATCAGACCATGACCGAAATTAATGGTTTATTTCACATTTTCGTGTTTGTCTAGACCCAAAACCATCGTATTCACCCAGATTTTTAAAAAATATTGCAGAGGTAGGCCGTTGTAGGCCCAAATATAACCGTCAGTTTAAACTGACGCTAGCCACAGGAGGGTACGTGTACAATTGTACATAAACCATCGCTGCAGAAAGAAAACAAAGCGTTTTATTCATCCCAAACATACATGTATAGACCGCTTTAGGAAATGTTAGAATAGTGCCTATATAGATTCGTAGACATGGCTTAAAGTGTGGCAGGACGGTCATGGACGTCGTCCATGCACTTTTTTGAAAATCGGAGTGCCGTCCTGTCACTTATTGGCCAGAACAGCCCGGAAAGTAAGGGGCATCCAGGCACTTATTTTCCCACACTTTGGGCACTGTTTGTAGACCAAAATAAATCTTTATTGAGATCTTGATTACGCACCATAGGCCTAAGTTGTGGCTTAGTTGTGTAAGCCTACAAGATAAAACTACTTCAATTACATGTACCCCATACCTAGCAACACTGGCTCATTACATTCCAGTTGTAGCAATTTACAGTAAATTATTAGTCTTCAGTAATATGAACTGCTTCTAATGGGTCTAGGACATTACCCACCCACCCCGGCCCATTACCCCAGACCCGCCATTACCCCCCATGTCTACATTCTGGTTCAGTGTATGTATGTATGTATGTATGTACCGGTATGTATGTATGTATGCATGTATGTACCGGTATGTATGTATGTATGTATGTATGTATGTATGCATGTATGTTTGTATCGTATTGTATTGTATCTGACCATTTATAAAGCGCTTCTCGCAGCAAGAGCCTCTCTGAAGCGCTCCCAGTGCGTACAACCCCTAGAAAACAGGCACGTTTTTAGACGAGAGAAAGACGAGGATACACTACCAGAAGAGGATGGCAGAGCGAACTGATGGGGGAAGCCTATTCCATAGTGAGGGACCAATGCAGGCAAATGATCTGGATTGAGCCATGGCGGTCCTGACTCGGGGGACAAAGAGATCAAGCCGATCAGAGGACCTAAGAGGACGCAGCGGTATGTGTGCATGCATAATTGTATTTGCATGTGTGTATGTATGTATGTACGTACGTACGTACGTATGTAGCTATGTATGTGTGTAAGTATGAATGTATAGGGCCTACATGTATGTAGTTAGGCATGTATATATGTATGTATGTACATATATTATATACATGCATACTTGCATGCATACATACGTACGTACGTACATACATACGCACGTACTACGTACATACATACGTACGTGTAAATATATACACACATACAAAGTCATACATACATACATACATTCCAGCATATAATTATACATACATACATACATTCATACATACATATATACATGCATGCATACATGCATAAAGCTTCACAATCTCATATAGAAGTTTGCTTACGCATATATACATACATGTACATACATACATGCACATACATACATGTACATACATACATACATACATACATACATACATACATACATACATACATACATACATACATACATACATACATACATACATACATACATACATACATACATACATACATACATACATACATACATACATACATACATACATACATACATACATGCATTCAGCTTCACAATCTGACATAAAAGTATGTTTACGCAATGAAGGACATAGTGGATATGACTGGGAAAACCCCACCCCTTATGTGGCTAGCGTCAGTTTAAACTGACGGTATGAAAATTCTTATATTTTTCAGTACTGAAATTATTTTTTAAAATAGTCATCATAACTACCTTTAGTATGCTTGTGGTGAAGTTTTGCATTACCATAATATTAAAATATGAGTTGACATTATTTATTTTTTGTTTTTTGAACAATGCATATTTAAATATTTCGATTTATGAAGAAAAATATTTTTTTGCTAAGTACGCCTGCTAAAAACAACTGAAATAAATCCACAAAGATAATCACACAGGTCTTAGAATAGCAACGAAAAATGGTTAATAACAGAAAATGCAACTTAAAAGCAAAAAAACCGCCACTTTCTGTGTGTCAGTTTAAACTGACGCTAGCCACATATACGCGCCGTATACGCCCTACGGTTATCGATGTCATGAATACGCGTGAACGAAAAACGCGCTCCTCAGTACATGTACTCCGGATCAAAGTCTGGACTGCTGGACGACCACAACTGCGGGATATGAAGCCGAGTGTCTCCATGGACAGCTATTAGTCCACTACGTTTACGGTAGTGTGTTCGTGAACAAGGAGAACATTTTCAAGTAGGCCCTATAGCTGAATTTCACTTCTTTTCAGGTTTTCCATGTTGGAAAGTTCAATTTTTCGGTGCTCCAATGCAAACGCTCATAAATTTGACAAACTCACGAATATTTCTAATCGGCTTTAGGATCTCGTGTACATATGGTCACTGTTGCTGTATTAAAACTTTCAGACAAATCCTAAAAGTTGTGACCGGGTTATGACACTTTTAGTTGTGTACTACTTTTCATCCGGACACAGTGTATATAAGCTGACACACCATTCGTTGCATACAGTGGTAGGCTAATTTGATAATGGTATTTCCGATAGTCATTCGTACGGCTACTAACTTCACTCACTTCAAACATCTCTTACATGTGCATACATTGCATAATGTTTTCTGTTAATGGCATGAGGGGTTATTCATGCTAATGCTGATTTCTTTGGTTATTTGTCTATTGATTGTTCGTCTATTTTTTGTTTGTGTTCATTCTCTTAATGTTTCTGTAGTGTTTACCATGTACATTTGTTTTGTTAGACAAATTCTTAGTTAAGTAACATATGTGCATTCTAATTCTCCCTTCAGCTTTTACTTTTACACATCACTTTGTTAATTAGGCCCCTACTTAGCGGGACTTGTCCCTTTGGTGTGCCTATTTCCCTCTCTTATTCTACTTTTTCACTCTGAGTAGGGCCTATTTGCTTATTGCTGTTTGTGTCTATACTTTGTTAAGCATGCATGTGCAATTGAATTGTTGGGATCAATAAAAAATATGTCTATGTCTATGAAAATAAAATTATGTTGCACAAACGTGCCGAAAGAGAAAGTGTCTAATTCTTGTTTAGGCCGCCGATTAAATTTCGAATTCCGAAACCAATGGCCATTCGTCATTCTGTATGTCTGTGTGAATATCTGTCGGTCTGTCGGTTTATCTGTGTTTATGTTTGACTGATGATGTATCTCTATAATAATTATTATGTCACTCTCTCTTTGTACAAACATTTCCCATCTTCCTCTTTGCCAAATTTAGCGTCTATGTGTTGGTTTAGACTCTAGACATGATAACTAATTGATGATAAGGATCATCGTGCTGAGATACTTTATGTCACTCTATCCATCAAATTCAAAGTTTCACATATAGGCTATATATGAAACCTTCACAGTTGATCAATGCCAGCCTGGAAAAGTTGATGGGGGCACTTGTGCCTAGCGTCCCCAAAACGGGGACGGTAAGAAAAAATTGCTAATAAATAGAAAAAACAAATTTTAGCCTGAATGGTGATTGACACTGATTTTCATTAAGTAGAAATTACAATATTTTCACACTTTCATGAAGAAAAAAAGTCAGGCACTAATGGGTTAAAATGTGTGAAACATTTTGTCAAAAGAATAGACAATAATGTCAGATGAGTTTTCGTAGACGAACACAGCGACAGCTTGTATGTAGATTGAGTAATACGAAGAAGATAATTTATAACTTAGAATTTGATCAGATCATTATGGAAAGCACTGACTTTTATCATCTCTCGATAGCCAAATAAATTTGTTACACTGGACAGAAGTAGCCTACAGAGATAATGTGGTGTTGAGATCTGAAAACGTTTATAACGCGACCGGGTTGACATATTTTAGTTACATATCCGGCTTGACTTCGATATTGTTTTCACAAGACCGACATAAAATGTATGATTGTTTATTTAATTTATGACGCCGTGTAAAAACACAATGACTATTATTAATAGCGTAGCTCTTCTCATTTTACACAGGCCTCAGATTAACCCCCACTGCAGACTCTTGTCATTGGCGGAAGGCAATGGTTTACTAGATAGTGGTGGTTACATAATACAATTATACCTCAATATCACAAGTTCAGGCCTATTATAACTCAGTAGGCCTATCACAAGAACTGAAAAATAACATAGTTGAAATTGACGTTTTTAGTCACTGCGTAAAACACCCAACGACAATTTTATAGAATTCGATTCGGAAGCCAGGTAAGATACTTGCTACCATCAATAGTTGGAGGAAGGAAAACTTACAAGACTTAGTGATAGAGTGTTGTATCAGAGAGTAGGCCTAATGAGCGAATGGGTTAAATAATTGGATAAAAATCATAAAAACATATGTGCAGCAGAAACATTTATTGAGAAATGCGGGCCCTATAATAGCTTTAATTCCTACATGTATAATAGCTGATTGTGTGAATAACTGAATATGGGAACGACGACGGTTAAATAATTTATGGCGAAATGCCGCTTTCTTTTGTAGGAGCGCAAATATGGTAGAGACTAATAGCCTACTTGTTTTGGGGGAATATGTATAATTCCTTCGTGAAGAATAAACGACTCACAGTTGAGCATAATATATTTATTTACAAAATATATCTTCGACTGGAGTCTGGACAATCGGGGAGAATTTGTCTTTATTGAAAGATTACTGCAAATAATTTTGATAAGGCCTATGGTTAGGACTTGTCTAAGATAATAGCCAATTATTATTCTTTTGTTGATTTTCTTCTTGCGCATCATTTTCAAAAACAAATTAAAGTTTCATTAGTATCGATTCTATGGTTAATAATAAAGTTCAGTCTCAAATAATACGCTATAGTTTCAGTTTAATTTAACGACTATTATTAGGTTACACAGATCTTTAATCTTCAGCGTTTCCCTACTCCATCATCCAGGCTTGAGACTGGCACTGCCAGAATAGGGTTCGAAAAGACACAGAGACGATCAGCGTCCTTACATAGAAAGGGTCGAGGGTGATCACTACAATATTATAGTATGGGCTAGAAGCAATGACCAATTCGTGGTCAAAAGTAGCACATTGGGTTTATCTGGTTCACTCCCTATTTCTTGTATGCACAACTGATCTGAAATGTGGTTTGTCTACCTTCTTGCAGAGGTTCATTTCAAGCCGTGAGTTGAACCGGTGCCATGATCATGATAATCCGCATTCTCGTCATCGGTATCTGTTTTTCAACTTCAGAAACAGATGGCCAGAAATTCACGGATTTAAAGCGAATCACGGATGAAGAATCTGCAGAGCATGGAGAAGGTAAACATGCGAACGAAACCGGCTTCGCAACTATTAGGCCCTATCATTATAAAACTGTACAAACAAAGATGGTCTAGAGTGCGAATTGCTATGAAATCTATCAGTATCGGCTGCTATTGTGGTAGTAATAAACATTTTTCAGGATACTAGGCCTAACAGTAATAATAACACTTGTTTAAGTAATAATAATTGTTGCTATTGTTTTTGTTGTTGTTGTTGTTGTTGTTGTTGTTGTTGTTGCTGTTGTACCAGTAGATATAATTGAATTGTGCTTGATTTTTGGCTGTTGAACGACACTGTCATAATTATTAACGTAATTATTAGCTTTGCTTGAAACTTGCCCAGCGAACGTACGAGCAGTGCTGGAGTTTGAATTGCAGCCTTGGTTGTAGTTGATGTTGTAGCCTATATAAGCTTAAATATTATTGGTAATAGTGGCTGTAGTGATGATATCATTAATTAATAATAAATATAATGACGATAACTACAGTTACTGTAGCCTAACATAAAAATTCAATGTGATAACAGTCTATTGTAATAAGAAATAATTATATTGATTTAGGGCGGTTGATGAGGTTGAGGACCTGCCGTGATGATTTCATGGTTCAGTGCGATTTGTGTGAAGTCATTCGCATCGTCAACACAAGCTACGCACTTGGTCAAACACGTAACAGGAATTCAACTGACGGATGCTCTGAGGTCAGTTTCCAACAGGAATTCGATTGTCTTCATCCTGTGAACAGTGAATACGTTGAAAGAATAACGAAAAACTGCAATGGAAATCAGAGTTGCGAATTGCCACGAGGAAGAACTGTCCTTAATTGTAGCTCTTTAGTCGGATACGAGTCACGCTGCGTGGAAATTTACTATGCTTGCGAACAACGTAGGTTAATCTGAAGTTTTATCAAATTGAGGTTGTATTCCTACATTTATAAAGCGCCACTCAACAACTCAGAGGAGCTCCAGACCATTGTCGATTCTCGTAGGCGTACGAGGCGGGGGTCCAGAGGGACAAATGTCCCCCTTCCCAATTTCTGGCAAGTCTGGTTTTTCGGGCAAGCAGACCCGGGAAAATAGTAATAAAATTAAAAGAGAGTATTTTTACGACATTTCAACCCGACGACTAAACAAAGTCGTCAACTTCTTTTGTCTGAAAAAAATTTTCCCACCACGATATTTTTCGGGCTGAACTATGACTTTTAATTTATCTTCTGGATGTTAATCAATTATAGTAAAAATCAAACATCGTAAAAAATGAAACCATTCATTTTAGGAAAAGGTGCTACTCTATGGTCCCTATTTATAGCGGATGACTCACAGAGGAATGTCAACAACGTTTCTCTTCAATGCGAGTCCTCAGATTTGTCCGTGAAGTCCGTTGTTCTAGCATTCAAAAGTTCAGGAGAATTCCATGAAGGCGGAGTCTGCTATAAGTTATCGAGAAACAAGGAATACATTGCAAAACGTTGCTTGAAGACGGGATGTTCACAGGTACAGGTGGCTGGAGTGAGAGGTTGTGGAGAAAACTCATACATATTTAACTATGGCGTCTACATCTATTACACGTGCAATCGCAGCCGCCTGAACCAATGTCAAAGAACAAGGACTACTGTAACAGATCTCACGGCTAATGAAACTGAATTCATTGCATCCAGAATGACGACAAAAACGAATTTGATTGAACCTGAATTCAAATTATCCGGTAGGCTATACAGCTTATCAGTGCTTAAAGTGTAAAAAAAGAAGTGCCTGGACGCTGTATTGTAATTGGTCGTCAGTGGCGGCGCCGAAGGCGCGAAGTTGCGAGTGCCGAAGGCGCGAAGTTGCGAGTGCGCGAAGTTGCGAGTGCCGAAGGCGCGAAGTTGCGAGTGCCGAAGGCGCGAAGTTGCGAGTGCGCGAAGTTGCGAGTGCCGAAGGCGCGAAGTTGCGAGTGCCGAAGCCCTTCCCGACTAGGGGGTCTGAGGGAGCGTCGTAAGCTCCCCAGCGGGGTCTGGGGCGGAGCCCCAGCGACCAGAGCATTTTTGACTGTGTCGACCTCAAATGGATCCATTTTTAGGCTCTTTTTTGCCAGCTATTTGTGAACGATGAAGTCGCGAAAACTTCAAAAATAAGTAGTTTTTTAGTGTCGCAAGCTACCAGGATTATGACATGATAACAATAGAAATCAAAATGTTAGTGTAAAAGAGAAAGGTTTTTGTCTTGACCGTAAGCTCCCGCAGCGGGGTCTGTTTTTAGGCTCTTTTTGCCAGCTATTTGTGAATGATAAAGTCGCGAAAACTTCAAAAATAAGTGTTTTTTCAGTGTCGCAAGCTACCAGGATAACAATAAAAATCAAAATGTTATTGTAAAAGAGAGAGGTTTTTGTCTCGATCGTAAGCTCCCGCAGTGGGGTCTGGGGCGGACCAACGCATTTTTGGCTGTGTCGACCTCAAATGGATCCATTTTTAGGCAGTGATGGCCGGTCGTCCGTAACTGCATGGACGCCGTCCATGCAGTCATGGACGACCGTCCAGGCAGTGCTGGCCAAATAAGTGGCAGGACGGCGTCCAGCCTCGAAAATAAGTGCCTGGACGCCGTCCATGACCGTCCTGGCACACTTTAAGCCCTGCAGCTTATGCAGTATTTAACTACGTAACTCACTGTCAGTACAAGCTCGTAAACAATGCAACAAGAAAGACTCACGATAAGGTTAAACAATTAAATTGGGTACACGAGAGTCTGAAACCAGGACACGAGAGCCAAACTCCAAATACAATTTTATCCATAGGCCTAAATGTTTTATTATCTTCAATGTTTTAATTCATTATAAACAAACATGATGATTACCTTTTATCTGAATTACCTTTTCAGATTCCGTGTGGGTTATTGTGGTTTTGCTCGTCGCTGCTCTGCTCGTGTCTTTTGCCGTTGGATTCATCGTCATTGCAAAGAGGTTATCAAGTTCTGTTTAAAATATTTTACACAACCAACTAACTTTATAATTGAGTGATTGAATAGGGTACCTAGTGAATACCCTATTCAATCAACTGCCAAGCACGCGGAGAATCAGAAAAAGAGGTGGATAAAAAAAGCTGGCCAGAAGAATATTACACCTGTGCTGGAGCTTCAGTGAAAATGCACAAGAAGGGTCTAAGACGTTCGAATGCATGAGCCACTCCGGCGCTGGGTGCAATGCTGTGCATTGTGTGCAAGTCGGAGACTTAGACATCGAGGGAAGCACAGAGACGGTGACTGAGGGCCTTTGAAATGGGGTTTTTGTGAAAGATAGAGGGAGTCACAATAAGGGACAGGATGATTGATGAATGTTGTTGTGTTGACTCCTATTTTTATGTTTATTACTTTGTTTGCTTTTCAATTATTGATGTTCAGACTGATATCCAAGTTTAGTGAAATACATAAGGCCTATATAGACTTAAAAATAGTCTATCGCAATATTAAAACTGACCACTATAATAGCCGAGGTTGAGTCGGGAGCGATCATGAGTAGTAAGCTTTAATGGACGCTGTATAAAACTTGTAACAACTCAATGAATGAATGAATGAATGAATGAATGAATGAATGAATGAATGAATGAATGAATGAATGAATGAATGAATGAATTAATTAATTAATTAATTAATTAATTAATTAATTAATTAATTAAAGTAATGTAAATTGTGATTTGTTCAGGCGACGGAATTCGAAAATTCGCAATGAACAGGAGATTGGAACTGCGAATCAGGAGAAGTCCCTCCCTGCAAACCGAGACAATCGTGGAGGTGAAGTGCCAGAGATGGAATTGGATGGATACAGCTATCCAGATATGTCGTCTATCATCGTCCAAGATAGCAATCTGGAAATCAGTGAATACTGCGATGTCAGGGATTTGGAAAGTGAAGTAAGGAAGAAATGTTTAGATATAGAGAGCGTGAGAGACAATGGGTCAGATCAAAGAGTAGAGCGAGAGAGAGTGATTGAAGGGTCGTATGAATGCCCAGAGCCTGACAACTTGGATTCGAATCAAACTACCGGCAACCTTGGATCAAATGCAAATGTGGCTTATTCTGTCGTAAATAAATCTTCAACAGGTGATCAAGAAGAACTGATTTATTCTGAGGCAATTCCATTAAGAAATAAGCCAAAGCTGGTCTATGTTGAAGTGAGTAATTCTTCAGAGGTTACAGACGCATTGCACGCCGAGGTTGACTGCTCAACAGAGCCAGTTTATGAAAGCGTGGATTAGCAAGAATATTTATTTTTTTTAATAATCCACGTTTTCATGTATTTCATATAATTTATTAGACTAAGTTCTTATATGATTCAAAACCGGTTTGCAACAAAGTAGAAGCGCTTCAAAATTCTCCAGAACCAGCTATGACCAGAACCAGCTATGAAGCTAATGATGATTTCAGGGCATTTCTTAACGTGCAGTTGTAGGTGTCCCGTCAAAAGCGCGCAGGACAAATGCGCGCCGACAAATGCGCGCCGTCAAAAGCGAGCCGACAAAAGCGCGCTCGGGTCAAATGCGCGCCGACATAAGCGCGCAGCTTGGACCAAAGGCTGTACTTTCACTTCGCCTAACATAAATTAAAGCAATATCCATATATAGGCCTACTTCTCACCTACATGTGGCCAATTTTCAAAGCCTTTCATCACGGCAATGATTCAACAACCTATTTTGATGAAAGTTGTTTGTCCACAAATAGGAAATTAAATTAACCACTGCTTTGTAATTTTTAATTGCTGATTGACAAGACTTCAAACGAAACCGAAAGATTCAGTAAGGTTCGCTACCTACTGGTTGCTTATTTGCTCAGCGTAAACTACGGCACATAGCCTAATGTAGGCCTAAAGCAAAACGACTGCATAACTTAATTTTGCGGACATTATATTTTTCGTCCGCAGTTCACGTTATTTGTAAATTTTCTCTGATTAGATTACACTCTTAGCAATATGATTTTTCCAGAACTTTTAATTAATTTTTGGACATTAGAATTTTCTATCGTTGTTTGCATATGTGCCAGATAATTACACATGAGTTTGTTCATGAGTTTCTTCAGCTTTTAGCCTGTGTATGTTAGTCTATATATTGTTGACTGCGCGCTTATGTCGGCGCGCATTTGTCCCGCGCGCTTTTGACGGGTCGCGCTTATGTCGGCGCGCTTTTGTCGACGCGCTTTTGTCCTGCGCGCTTTTGACGGGGTACCGCAGTTGTAGCGCCTACACAAAATGTAGGCCTACAGTTAATGGTTTTCGTGCAGTTGTAGAAGCCCTTCTGTACAGTTAAAACTAGCAAAAAGGTCATTGTCCTCTGATTGGAAGTAATTTACCATGGATGTTGGGGGAAAGAAAGGAGTTGTGCAGTTCTAAAATTCCTTTTAAACAGCCCTGGTTGATTCGTGCGTGCACTCGCCACCGGTTAACCTTCCGGTTTTGTGTGGATTAGTTTTACTTACCATGACACGTTGACAGACCTGTTCTTCGAAAAGCGCTATATCGGTTATCTAGTTAAATGGACTGAGTAACAACTTGCAAACAGAAGACTTCAAATAATAATTGCTGTAATTGTATTGTTTATGGTATATTTCTATGCATTTTAAGTGATTAATATGTGTTATTCTTGCTTCCTGATCAGGGGCGGATCCAGGATTTCTGGTTATGGGGGGGCGTAAATACTACATACATACATACATAGTTACACACATGCATACATGCATACATACATACATACATACATACATACATACATACATACATACATACATACATACATACATACATACATACATACAGTCGTATACATACATACATACACACGTACATACATACATACATACATACATACATACAGTCGTATACATACATACATACGTACATACATACATACATACATAGGCCTACATACATACAAGCAAACATAAGTACATACATACATAGGCATATAAGTCCACGCACATACATGCATTTGTTCAGCGCAGTGGTGAATGGGTATAGGCTTAATTATTATAGTATGCATGTATGTATATATGCATGTATGTAATATGTATGTATGTAAAAATAATATAGTCGATGCCAATTTATCATACGATAATTAACATAGTAATCATCATAGGCGTACGAGGGGGGGTGCAGGGAGCAAATGCCGCCCCAACTTTCGGGCAAGTGTGGTTTTTCGGGCAAAGACAAACCCCAAACGACTAAAAAAGGGTCATCAACTTTTTCCCGGATAAATTTTTTGGGCAGAAGTTCAATCTTTGCCCCCCCCCCCCCCCACTGGTGAAAACTCTCGTACGTCTATGGTAATGATAGAAATTGAATACACTAGTATTTGTATAAAAATAGATTCAATAAGCAAGGGATGCGCCACATCCATGGACCGCACGCCACTGAGCGTTAAGAGAATGATTATATGAGTATTCTTTGATACATTTAATTTCTGCTGAAGAGCTTCCATGATCCGACCTGCTGAAATTGCAGTTCTATATCCTTGATTTGCTTTTGTCCATAATATCGGCAGCTGAACGCTTTCGGCGGCTATAATCAGCACAACGAATTTCAAAATTATAATGATAATCATATGCCATCTTTTGAGATTTAGGCCTAAGATAGGCTTATGTCTTGCCAACGGCAGTCTGCTTATTCGCGAATGATAAAACTGCTTGTTTAAGCCGTTTTGACGGCGGACCACTCGACATATTTTTAAATTGAACAATTTCTATTTAGGCCTACGTAAATTTTGTGTGTACAACAGTACATGAACTTTGTGAATGACGTAACGGCAAAAGTCATTGCATAGTCACGTGGGCAACGTCTGCTAGCAACTCACGTAAGTATGTAAGAGAGCTCCGGTAAGAGAGCTCCATTCTGCCGGTCCAGCTACTTCAAACATCCTATTTCCAAATTGCAATTAGGCCTATATTAGTTTTAGGCATAGGCGTAGGGGACATTTCAGCAGCGGGGGGGGCAAAAATGAGACTTTTGCCCGAAAATGTTTTTGTCATCCGGGCGAAATCTTAAGAAAGATTCCCGTTACGTTTGCCTGAAAATTCTGACGATATTTTTTTTAGTCATCCGGCCGAAATTTTCTAATATTTCCCGTTACTTTTTGCCCGAAAGGTCTGACGACTTTTTTTGTTCGGGCAAGTTTGATTTTTCGGGCAAGCAGACCAGGAAAAATAAAAAAGTTTTTAAAAAATTAATTAATTTCTAATTTTTTCGGGTCTGCTTGCCCGAAATTTGGGGGGGGGGGGGCATTTGCCCCCCTGGACCCCCGTCTCCTACGCCTATGGTTTTAGGTCAGTTTAGTTTAAGAACATTTGCGGAGGTTTAGGGGGGGGCGTACTTCGGCTCCACCCCCCTCTGAATCCGCGCCTGCTGATTGAAGTGAGACAGTATGTGAGAGGACAGAAGAATTTTGATTCGTTGATCTTGAAATAAAGTACATGAAACAACAATATTAATGTAAGCAGAATATAATGACTATTATTGTCGTGTGTTCAGTGACGTAACTAGCGTTGGGCTTGGGGGGGCTTAAGCCCCCCCAAACGAAGCTGAAGCCCCCCCAAATGAAATCAAGCCGCTGTATGCTTACGGCTAATTTAAATAGACTACCGCGTGGACGGCGTACATGCAGTTACGGACGACCGGCCATGACTGCCTAAAAATGGCTCCATTTGAGGTCGACACAGCCAAAAATGCGCTGGTCGCTGGGGCTCCGCCCCAGACCCCGATGGGGGAGCTTACGATAAAGACAAAACCTTTCTCTTTTACAGTAGCAGTTTTATTTTTATTGTTATCCTGGTAGCTTGAGCCTTGCGACACTGAAAAACGACTTATTCTTACAATTTTCGCAACTTTTTCGTTCACAAATAGCTTGCAAACAAGAGCCTTAAAATGGCTCCATTTGAGGTCGACACAGCCAAAAATGCGCTGGTCGCTGGGGCTCCGCCCCAGACCCCGATGGCGGAGCTTACGACGCTCCCCAGACCCCCTAATCGGGACGGGCTTCGTGTCTTCGGCACTCGCAACTTCGCGCCTTCGGCGCCGCCACTCACGACCAATTACATTACAGCGTCCTGGCACTTTTTTTACACTTTAAGCATTGGTCATACTTAAGGCTTAAGCCCCCCCAAACGAAAAATCCTAGTTACGTCCCTGCGTGTGTTGCTGTTTCAGAGCCTCAATTACAGTTTATTCACTACCTCTAATTATTCTGGATGATCATCTCGCTTCCCGTGCGCGAAATGATCTTATAAAATATTATGCAACACAATATTTTCTCTCTAATTAGTCGCATGGTATGGAATTGACTTCCACTGTCTTTACGTCTTATGACATGGGTTTGCTCAGACACGTTCTATTGCAGTCTTAAAACAGTCGCCTTCAAACAGGCTCATATTAGATTGGGAGGCTCTATATGAATCTCAGTAATGAATGAATGAAATAATGAATGAATGAATAAATGAATGAATGAATGATTAAGGCATCTTTGCTACTCTCTGAACAGCCTTGACGACGCAATAGCAAGTAGGAAGGCAGTCTCAGGCAGACCACAATTAATGTAAGCAGAATGTATGACTATTATAATATAATTGTCGTGTATTGCCGTTTCAGAACCTCAAACAATAGTTTATTCATCACCTCTAATAATCTGGATGATCATCTCGCTTTGGTAGGCTATCTTATTCTGACTTGTCGATCGGATGACTAAAAAAAGGTTGTCAGATTTTTTAGGATGGAAAATAATCTATTGGTGTCTTTCTGACTTTTTGATCGGATAACTAAAAAAGGTCGTCAGATTTTGTTCTGCCCAGGATCATAACAATTTTTCCGGACCTAAGGTACACAATTTTGCCCCACCCCTTCAAAAATGTCTGTATCCGCCCCCGGCTGGTGAACAAGATGTGCAAAGAAAAATAACTAGTCGCATTTAGCATATTAATTTTGGCAGTTGTTCTAGTTTTTTTTTTACCACGGTAGACTTATAAATGTAGCCTATCTAATAACGACATTGCGTAAAAAGATTTATCATCATGATGGAAACATACCCTTTTATGCACTCTTGGTAGTGATAAACCTACACTTTACTGAAGATGAGATTATCGTTAGACAGGACCGGTGTGATAAATTTTTCTAACAGCGTTATGATTACCCATTCTTCGTCCCTGATTCAGTCGTATAATATTAGGCCTATAGCAAAATAGACGAAAGCACCAATATTTGCGAAGCCCAAGGCCCTAGACAGGGGGGGTGTTTTAGGTGTTTGAACACCCCCGAAATGGAAAACGCAGAAAAAAATCTATTGCATTTTTTAGTTCTTGATGCAAAAAAGCATGGAAAAAGCCATAAAACACCCCCCAAAATGAAATAATAGATAAAATTCCGATCTGAAAAATGAAGTTAACGATTAACCCTCATCCGAACAAGCGAAAATCCAACTTAATTTGAACAAGGGGGGGTCTGGCCAGACCCCCCGTTTAAATGTAGGTTTTTCATAGGTAATAGTGTTTTTTATATGCCAATCTTGTAGGATGATGTCAGAATGACGTAAAACAATAATGTATTAGTCTCTCTATGCAACATAAATCGTTTTTATGATGCATTTTAGACTAGACCCCTTTACATGTTTGGTAACATTAATTGCGACGGTTTGTCAGACCTGTTTCATGGACTCAATAACTGTCTATCTATAAAATTTGGAAAATCGAATAAAGAAGTCCTAATTCTAGTAATATTGGTATTAAATGCTGTTAAATTCAAAGTTTTGTATAAAATATCTATCAAAAAATTAATGGAATATGCCTTCACCTATATTATAAGCATGTATCATAGTCCGGGTTTGTATGTCGAATGATGATGTCTCTCATCTCATTGGTTAGAAAACTGTCAATACTACCTTGACTTTTCTCATATAATGTTTCCGTATTCTTTTATTCCACATATTTTATTTATTACATTGTGCAACACGTAGAGCACATCCTTTTGGCAATGCATTTGTTTGCCAAACATATTCGGATCTTTACTTGTAGGCCTATTCAGGTCTCGGCTTCATCAGTGTCAACAGTTTCGTCATCATCATCTTCACTATTAAGTCCAGTCTCATCATCATGTTCATCATCATCTTCAATTTCAGCACTGTTTTTATCATAAGAAACACCTGAAGGTTGTTATTCAGGCATTGGTATCTTTTCACGTTCACATTCTTTGTTATTGCTCTTATTGTCGAAACTGTCAACATTATACAGTATCCGTCAGTATTATCTTCAGTATCTCCTTATCACTCAACCGATTTGAACGCTTAGATGTGCTAATTGTAGCTCATCCATATAGGAACAAAGTCATAAAAGCAATATTAGAAACTATCACTTTAAAAAAAGTTATGCACCAAATATATGAAGGGGGTCTGGCCAGACCCCCCCCCCCTTGTTCGGATTAGGGTTTAAAAAAGGTCATCAGAAATTTTGACGGCGAAAACGGAAGATATTTCCAAGATTTTGGAACCGGAGGACTAAAAAAAGGTCGTCACAAAATTTCGTCGATAAAAACACCCCCCGAAATAAAATCCTGGCTACGACCTTGACGAAGCCGTATTCTAAACAATAACGAATCAAGCTGACAAGATCACCATGACCATGAAATATCCCACCACGTTACTGTCGCTTCTTCTACTAAAATAGTTTTAGATGGGCTTATATTAATTTATTTTAGTAGTTTAGGCTATTTCAGTTTATTGGCATGAAATAGTTAGGCACGCTACTATTTTACACATGTGGGTACATCAAAGTGAATAATGAGATTTTTCATGCGATGTCACGATAGCCTACCTTGCATAACAATCTCATAATTAGTAATTACATGTAGGCCTATTTTGACGCGAGGGATAAAATTTCGCAGTCATAAGCTTACTTCATTAAACACAATTTTCTGCAATGACCAAGAGACACGATCGTTCGACAGGGCAACCGCACAGCACACATTGTCAAACAATACAAAATTTCACTTTCGTCCACAAAAATTAATATGGTCTATGTTGATAGCTTAGAAATCCACTTTCTCTTTATAAATCCGCTATGTTTTATCGCGTGAACGTATTATGGTCAGAATTTATGGCTTATCATAATAATTATGATCAGCACCTTATGCTTATCTTAATTATTATAATGATCAGCATTTATTGCTTATTTTATAATGAGTTCACGCGATAAAATATAGCGGATAAAGAGAAAGCGGATTTCTAAGCTATCAATTTGCGACGGTTGCTAGAAAAGAAGCCAGTGTCTTTTTTAGATAGATTTATGAAGGAATTATCTATTAACCATTCTCTCACTTTTACTTCCTTAACCTTTTCGTTTGCGCATAATTAATTAATTATAGTCCACTCGTTTTGATAATTATGATATCTATCCTCTGCTGTGAGGTCGAGAGCGTCACATGGCAGTCTCTCTACAGGTTAGTGCTATAATAAATGCACAGCTACGATTACAGTTGCAATGAATGTTGAATCTGTTTTTTAGTATAAATTTAGGCTGGTCTTAATCCATGCGGCCTTCTCTCGAAATCCGCAGGACAACGATCAATTCGGTTAGAGCGCTTTAGGCCTACTGATAAAGGAATCGGTCAAGAACTTTTTTCTTTAGTTCGTTACAAGCCTGTATAAGCTTACTTGTGGATACCCGCAAGATACCTAATAACTATACGTTTTCTAGTTGACCTTGTTCTACAGAGTCACCAGTCACACTCGTTGGAAGTGACGAAATGTGGACGATGTGGATTCTGCTATTGACAGTTATTACCAATTATTGGTTGCCTACTTCAGCGGCAAGTGGCCAGATATTTGAGAAATCGGAGAGACTTCCAAAATCGCCAGCTGCAGATGTGGAAGGTAAGCATCCATAAAAATAACGCAACAGTTACAACAAAATAAATAATTTTATTGCCACTAAATAGCCCATCCCACGTCCGCCCCATTCGCCTGATCACCCTGACCTTTGTTGTTCTTCGTAATGGCCTTGGCTCAGTCATTACCATTGCCTCCGTTGATATTCGCCACGGTATGAACATTCTATTTGGATTGTTTGTCTGTATGTGCATTTGTTATAGCGCCCCTTCAAAATCTTTCTACTCAGAGGCGCTCCCGAATGCAGAGTGGACACTGCATCGGAGTTTCACGCCGGAGCGCTGAGCAATTGTGAGCGAAGGACTTGCCCAAGGTCCCTACGTGGTGAGGTGGATTCGAATCTCAAGCCTACCGGCTCCAAGGCAACGACGCCACCACTACACCACCGCGCCCCATTATTATAAGAAATGATATCACATCGACGATGACGGTGACGTAAACGATGACGAAATGACATAAGCTAATAATGATTACAATTATATTCTGTTCAATGTGTTCATGGTATAGGCCTACTTTCACAAATTTGTATGCAAGTAAATGATACGATTACATGTTCAGGATGGCTGGTGAGACTTAGAACCTGTCGCGATGTTTTCATGGTTCAGTGCGAACCATGTGAAGTCATTCGTATCGTAAATGCAAGCTACGCAGACAGCAAACTTCATCATAGCAATCCGAATCAAGGATGTTCTGGTGTCAATCTCCAACATGAATTCGATTGTCTCCATCCAGTCAACAGTCAATACTTAAAGGACATGAAGGGAAACTGCGACGGAGTTCAGAGCTGTGATTTGGAGAGGAAGAATCATTCTATAACCTGTGGCTCATCTGAAAGAGTCTCATCGTGCTGTCTCGAAATCTACTATACCTGCAACCGAAGTAAATGAAATCCATACGTTCATAAAAGTTACACCCAGGGCCTAAATATAGACCTGTTGCACATAAAATTATGTAGCAAGTCTTCAAGGGACTGCTCAGAACTGCTACGGACTCCAGCATGGCCAAAAAGAACGGCTTTCAGGTTAATGAGGAACGTCCCGGAGAGACTTTTGCATGGGGAAGTAGGAGTATTCCAAGGTTTTGTTCATTCCAGGTTGTCGTAAATAAGGAGCTCATTTTGACTTCTGTATAATTATAGTTAATTACTAACAACAACAGCACAGGTCATAAATAATGACCCAGTACATTTTATATAAATTATTTTATTAAAAATAATGATAAAGGCTTTTTTCTGTAATTGATTTGCTGTTTTAAATGCTTTTGTGAATGTCACAGCACGCAATGAAGTTTTGAAAGAATGTAGGGGCCTACATTCCAAGAATCCTAGCTAAAGCATTGGCAAGCAGAGGAAACAGCTTTAAATGCATGTCATAAAACAATTATATTCCTTTTCGTGTATCAATTATTTCAGAACCAGAACTAATCAAGTCAGCGATGTTCTTGGCCAATGACTTGTATGGAAACGTCAATAGCGTGTCTCTTAAATGCCAGTCGTCAGATTTATCCGTAGAGTCCGTTATGTTGGCATTCAACAGTTCAAAAGATGCCAATATTGGAGAAGACTGCTACAAAATGTCACCAAACACAAACAGTTTTAAGCGACGCTGTGAGAGAACGGGATGCTCGGAAGTAAATTTGGCTGGAAAGAGAGGTTGTGGAAGCAACAAATACGTCTACAACTATGGAGTCTACATTTGTTACACTTGTAAGGCCGGTAAAATAAACAAAGCAATTGATACAGCGCCACAAGTTTCTGCATTTGCCCAAACGACAATCCGGCAGAAAATCAACTCAGATGAAGCAGAAGCAGTGAGTTGGTCTTCATGGACGACAAGGTCTTCGAGTCAACATCAAGAAAGTATGACAACGATCATATTAAAAGACAATATCCAAACCCACAGTAACAATAGATTTTGATTGGCAGTTGCAACTAGTGCATATTGGCCTTTCTGCTTCATTTCTTTCTCTTCTTGAGGCTGTCTTATTCGACCGGGGTTGGACTGGGAGCGTTCCTGAGTAGAAACCTTGAAGGAGCGCTATGTCAAATTCTCAGTAAATAGTATATAAATAAACAAATAACAGCAGAAAACTGAAAGAATTGAAAAATATTGCGAATCAGATAATAATATTATTATCGAATAAAATTTTAACCTTGAGCTAACAATCGACGCAGCAATGGTTGTATAGTGATTCTAAGAAATCAGGAAAAGGATGCAGTTTGGGAAAGCAAAAGCGCAATTTATTTGCCTATCATTATTTATTTAGACCCACATTCGAACGTTCGGGGACTCAAATGCTAACTAAGCAAGAAAGAGAAACATCTTAAACGGAAATAATTACGAACCACCAGTCATCCATCATCATAATCTTGCCACAACCATCATTACCAATTTACCACCACCATCATCACTATTATAATTGTTATCATTGCTAATTACAATAATTACTGACCCAGTTGCCATTGTCAATATTGTTAGTGTCATCGGTTATGTTATTATAATTGATAATTATTAGGCTAAGAGTGAAAAATTGCTAGGCCTACTAATGTTATTGCAGTATAATAGTAACTAGTATTATTGTTGTTGTTGTTATTATTATTATTAAAATTTATTAATGTCGCATGCTGTAGTAATCATCCACCATTACTTTGATTGATTGTTGAGTGGGAATCTTAGATCGCCCCTGAGTAGGTTTCTTGAAGAAGCGCTATATAAATTCACGAAATGAATGAATTAATCTAAATGTCTGTTAATTTGCAGTTCACTTGTCTCTCCTTGTATTTGCTTCGTTGGCTGGTGCTCTGCTTCTGTGTCTCTTCGTTGGATGCATCGTCTGCGCAAGCAGGTTAGGAACTAATAGATTAATTAGTATTATTATCTTACGGTTTTAAATCAAGGACTTTCTGTTACAGGACTGGTTACTTGTGAACATTTTGTGGTCATCCATTTCACTCAGAATTTCAGAAAGCACTTGTCATCAGTGGCGGCGCCAGGGGGGCTAGGGGGGGCTAAGCACCCTCTATCGGCGGCTCAGCCCCCCCAAAACAAAACGAGGAAAATCTCTACAACTGCTAACTTCGAATAAGAAAGCTAGACAGTGACCAACGGCAATGAAAACAACTATGTAGAGGGCCTATCCTAATAGAATCCACAGCATATAATATTTTTTCCAAATATCCGCCCCCCCCCGACCCATCATGAGGTTATGTATAGGCTACCATAATATATTATGTAGCCCGCCGGCCGGCTGATGGCTACGCCTGTAATCCTATAGAATCACATGCGAAATGGGGTTTTCAATTAGCAGCAACACTCGTGGTGAGACTTTGGGGGCTTGGGGACGGTCCCCAAGTTTGTAGTCAAACCCGGCCCTAGGGTGTGCGGAGCCCAAGGCAGCAAGAGATTCTCTGAAAATCGTTCTGAAGTATAACATTTACGAAGTTGATTTCCTGCCAATATGGTAAGGAGGCCTAAGTGTCAGTATATCATAGGCTTTGATATTCTAGAAAACCTGAATTCTACAGGTAGGCCTAGCCCAGGGCTGAAAAGTGGTTTGGAAAGTTGCCTGGTCTGACTTTGACGGACGAGCCGAAGCCTTTGAGCCGAAAATTTTCAGAAATCTTGTTTTCGTTATTCGCCCATAAATGAACAAATTTAGCCCATTTTTGTCATTTGCTCATAGAACTTTAAAATCATACCATTTTTACCTATCTATTTTGTTTTACGACCTGTTTTTTTAGTTATTTGCCCACAAATTGTTAGGACTTGCTTCCCGGCTGATACCTAGCACCAGCAGGTCACGAAAATCAATGCCGGGTCGCAGACCCTGACAGACCGAGCTCACTTTCAGCTCTGGCCTACAGCCTTTATACAGTAGTTGTGATTCGCTTTATTTGCAGATTCATGGGCGGAGTTTGGTCTCAGCTGGAAGGGGGGGGCGGGTGGCGGGGCTAAATCAATGTTCCGCGGATCTCCATTATAGTTATAGTAAAGTCAACTTCATAACAGCAGGTCGTTGATAACACTAGAATCAAAATTATGACCTAAAACACCAGAAAATCGTTGGTAACACTAAATCAAAATAATATCCTTAGACACCCGAAAATCGTTGATAACACTAAAAACAAAATGATTTTCTTAGACACTCGAAAATAGTTAATAACACTAAAATCAAAATAAAGTTCTTAGACACCCGACAATCGCTTGCAACATTGGAATCAAAATGATATCCTTAAACACCCAAAAATCGCCAATAGCACTAGAATCTAAATGATATTCTTAGACACCCGAAAATCCTGAGACACCCGAAAATCGTTGATAACACTGGAATTCAAATGATGTTCTTAGACACTAAAAAATCGTTAATAACACTAAAATCAAAATAATGTCCTTAGACACCCGACAATCGTTTGTAACAATGGAATCAAAATGATATCCTTAAACACCCGAAAAGCGTTGATAACACTGGAATCAAAATTAAGTCTTTATACACCCGAAAATCGTTGGTAGCACTAAAATCAAAATGATATCCTAAAACACCAGAAAATCGTTGATAACACTGAAATCAAAATGATGGCCTTAGACACCCGAAAATCGTTGATAACACTGTAATCAAAGTGATGTTTTTAGACACCCGAAAATCGTTGATAATAATTATATTCAAAAATATGTCCTTAGACACCCGAAAATTGTTGATAACCCTGGAATCAAAATGATGTTCTTAGACACTCGAAAGTCGTTGGTAATACTGGAATCAAAATGATATCCTTAGACACCCGACAATCGTTGGTAACAAAGGAATCAAAACGAGGTTTTTAGACACCCGAAAATCGTTGATAATAGTATAATCAAAATGATGTTCTTAGACACCCGCAACTCGTTGGTAATACTGGAATCAAAATGAAATCTTTAGACACCCGAAAATTGTTGGTAACACTAGAATCAAAAGGATATCCTTAGACACCCGAAAATCGTTGATAACATTGGAATCAAAATAATGACTTAGACGCCCGAAAAGGTGTTTTAAGCAAAATTTAACGACTAAAAAAGGTGTCATCGGAAATTTTGACAGCTAAAAAAAAGTATTCAAAAATTTTGAAAACTAAAGTAAGGTGCCATTTAAAATTTTGGCAAATAAAAAAAATTTCTTCAGAAATTTTGACTCTTAATCAAAGGTGTCTAAAAACATCTAAAAAAAGGTTTTTTCAGACATCTTGACGACTAAAAAGTCGTCAGAAATTCTCCGCCGAAGAAACACTACAGAAATCAAATCCTGGCTACGGCCTTTTAGGCTGGGGAAGTTGTGCAGTTCAAAACATTTCTTTACAAACCCGTGCATTCTTATACTGGTAGTCGGCGACACTGCAAAACGACTTCTTGTTGAAGGTTTCAAGATTTTATCGTTCATAAATAGCTGGCAAAAAAGAGCCTAAAAAGGCTCCAGTTGAGGTCAACAGAGCTAAAAAATGCGTTGGTGGCTGGGGCTCCGCCCCAGACCCCACTGGGGAGCTCACGACGCTCCCCCAGACCCCCTAGTCGGTATCATGGGCTACGTGCATTCGGCACTCGAAGATTCGCGCTTTCGGCGCTTCGTAAAAAAAATTCAGCCTTGGGGCTTCAGCCCCCCCAAACCTGAATTCCTGGCGCCGCCACTGCTTGTCATATTTTGCTCTTGCAAAAATATAGGTCGGTGCCCTTGAGGAAGGGCACTGCCTAGTGCCTACCAATCTTTTCATGTACAAAAGCCAACCACTGCTACCTAAAATCTTTCTGTGTTTATCCTTATTCAGGAGACAGAAAAGAGCAGTTAGTTCAATCAGTTCGAGAAGAAATCCGCAAGTCAAAGAAGAGGAAATTACTAGCAGAAGTATAGAATCTGTGGAAGACTTGAAAGATTGCCGCTTTTCTGTGATATCTTCAGCCTGTCTTGAGTGGAGTGATGCACGCTACTATCCGTGCAACGCAGCGGAAAAGCAGACCGCGCATTTAGCTCCAGTAAAGACCAGGGTGCAAGCTCAGAATGCTATGAGAATTAATGAATTTCCATCGTTTAAAGTTCTGTACGAAAACCTGGACAAACAAGAAGACGAAAGCAAGGTCCATTTGAATTCTAGTTATGGCGATTCTAGCTTATATAGCGAAGCTCGTGATGTTCATAACAGAAGTCCAGGCAAAGAATTGGATTCTGATCATGATGCGGAGCAGACGAATTTCGAAAAGGTTTTGGAACCAGTGGAATCAAGTTCAGATTACGTCAATTCGGTGGACAACAGAGAGGATTCAGATTCGGTTTACAGTACACTTGAACGCTTAGGCAGAAATCAAAATCCTGTTTATGATCAATTGAATCTTTCTAGCGTAGTCAGTGATGCTTTTAAAAAGTGATATTTTTTAAAAATTACTTTATTCCTGTATTGCTGAGCTTAATTAGCACATTTAAACGATTAAATCTATTCAGTGATAACGAGGTAGCCTAAGCTTATTGGAATTAGCCTAATACTGGCCGAGACTACAATAAAATATTAACTATCACCGCATTGGTAATGTCTGAAATTTATGGCAATGTCATCAATAAGCAAGGCAATATAAGTTTCTACAACGCTACTCGAAAACTAAAATTAAACGAGAGCGCTGCGTCGAGTCATGGAAGTTTTTCCAGAGAATGGTCAACGAAAGATCCAAGTCCGGTTGCTAGAGAAACCGGTGGGGGGAGGCAGAGCAGCTGCTAATGCTGGCTCCGATGAGGATGAGAGGATGGAAAGTAGAGTCTCGGATGAATTAAGATAGGAAGCCTTGAGGAGGCGTGACACTATTATTAGTTTTGGTGAAGTAATTTACCGATCTCCTTACGAGTACCAGGAGAAGTTTGGTATCAATAAAACAGTTTTTCGAACTTTCCAGTATGTTATCTATTTTTAAGTGATAAGAATGTGATGTGATAAGAAGAGGATTGTAGCAGGTGAGCGGCGGGTTAGAGAATAAAAAAATGAGTATTTGCGGGATATGGGATAAATAGCCTACAGTAGGGGTAGGGTGGGGCATAACGCCTTGTGGGGGGAATAGGCTACGCCCCCGCTGAATATCTTTGTAGTTGGCGACTTTTTGTGGGATTTGATAACTGCCCATGACAGCAGACGTCATTAAGAATTATAAGAAGTTAAAACGTGACCAATTTCTTGTTTCGGTGGAAGACAGGAAATAAAAGTTTGTTTTTCGTGTCTATTTTCTAATTTGCGTATGCAGTTCATTCAGCTGTAATTAATTTCATGTTTAAGGGATCGGCATGAGCCTTATGTCATTATTTAGCTAAATAAATACACAACAGAAATATAACTTAAAGTTATCAATTATTCAGTTTAATAAAGAACCGACAAAATCAATAATAGCAGACAACCATGGATGGGGAAAAAGGCCTCATACGCTGCTGGGCAAAACGCCCGCCCGGGGCGTTTTCCCCCAATACAGATGGAAACGCCAATTGCATCAATAAATTTGGTTAGTTTCATATAATTTTTTATGTTACAAAATATATAGGCCTATTCATATCATTGTCCTTGCTTTGTGCAATATTGTGTAGGCTAAAAGAATGTTTCTATGGTATACATGCGGAAAACACAGCGTGCAGCCTATGGTTCAACTTGCCTTGCTGCGGCTCAAGTCACGCCACAAGTCTGTTTTTCCTTCACATCACATTTTCCAGCACATCTTAGAAATGGAGAAGGCATTCTTTGGCTTGACCACGTCAGATGTACGCCAATGGGCTTCTTGCCCCATGTAAAAGGGCGTCTTGCCCCATACATGGGGCAAGAAACCCTTTTACACTAGTTGAATAGCCTAAATATTGAGTTTTTCTCGAATTGGACTAACATTAAGTAAAATCAACATTTCTACTGAATAGTGCATAGGCTATAGGCTAATAATGCAGCTACTTGTCACCAATTTTGGTTGTATTCAGATTGCCCAACTTTACTGTGGGTGATGTCAAACGTTAAAGGGGGCGTCCTGTCCCACCCTACCTTACCAGAGCCGACGTCCCTTGATGCATAATTATGGATCTGCTGGAAAACTTTGGCAAATCAAAAGATCTGTGTATAGATTGGACAGACAGCATCAAGGAGTCAATGGACCAAGCTGAGCACATGGTGTAGCATGAAGACAGGCGGCGGCAGCACTGGCAACTTACGATGACGCTACCAGGGCTTTTTAACGTGCAGTTGTACACAAAATGTGCAGTTCTAAATGGATTTGTGCAGTTGTAGAAGCAATTCCGAAGCACTTATGTGCAGTTAAAACTAGTTGAAAACGCCATTTTCCTCCGATTCGGAGTAATTTACCATGGGGGATGGAAAAGGAAAGAAGGAGTTGTGCAGTTCTAAAAATTCCATAAAAACATCCCTGGACGCTATCGCAGGTAGTCCGCTTTGTTAGAAGTTGAGGCACACGTACAGTCTATTCAGCCAACCAATGTTGGACAATGTACATACGCTGATCATGCACTAGTCACGTGACACTTGCAGGTCTGTATAATTTTATAGTCCGTCACGATCTGATATTCATGAGAGAAAGATCAAGAAGTGGACTTGTACTACTCGATGCAGCCAACTGATGGAAAGTTCCCAGTGAATAGTGACGCTTATGGAAATAGGACTGCAATCTGATCTCTGAAGAGCTACCCCTTGGAATTCTGAATGTATCTATTATTATGTATGTCTTAATCTTGATTAACTTTTGATTAGTGTCTAGATCTGTCTTCAAGGATAATTGTGTTTGATACGTCTGACATTTAAACTGACAAAATTCAGAATTGAGTAGAATTTTTTCTGATAATTAGCCTAATTAGTTTATTCTTTTAAAGGTCGTGCGGTGCAGCGGTCAGGCAAATAATAATGATTAGCCTAACTGATAGAGTTTTCGCAATTGTCAGATTGGCAAAAAAGATCTCAGCCACCCATTCTATCATCTGCCATTGGGCAGCTGTTGGTCGGTCCCACCCTAGTCTATCAGAATATTTTTGTGTATAGGCTAATCTCATCGTGATGGAGTTCTATCACTCCACGAGGTTAGTTATTGCAGGCTGTCTGTCCAGTTCGTTATATAGTTAAGATTGGTGTATTCTATGATCTCCGTTCTTGTGAATTGTTTAAACTGCATAATTGTACACTGTAACCGGTTGCGGTCTGTCAACCGAGATTGTTTCAATAAATAGAATATTATTATTATTCATAAGGTACATGTACTCTCATAAATTTGACCATCCTCTGGATAAAATAGTTTCCTCGTAGCTACATGGCAAATGTTAAAACAATGTTTTTAAACCTGATTGAGTATTTGAAATACAGTAATCTTTTATTTCAAACTGATAGTATGACGAATGATCCCAATTCATTACAGGAGTTTAACTTAACTGTCGTTACCATCATGTCTTTCTACCCACGTTGCCACCGCCATCTGACGATTGGAAGGTTTAATGAGTCTTTGAAAAAGGATAGACTGAATAGTGAATAATTTATGATAGTAATCAAATCATATTACACAAAAAATCACGGTTTGTACGTGTCAACTTTATTTTCATCACAGCTTATAATGACAAGAATCGGTTAAGTAATAATATTATGTTAGTAATGTTCGAAACTAAACGAACCATGTAGGCTAATTAGCGCAAGAAGTGATATTCAATGTAGGATAGTGTGCTGGCGATAGGTTAACAAGAATGCGCCATTATCACATAATCACATACGCTGAACTGTACACCAAATATTAATGCAGCCTAACAGCACGTGCACGTTAGTTTTGTTAATCTATCATAAGCATGGATATTTAGTATGCTACTGAATGGTTAAAGATACAGCAACAATGAATAATAATAATATTAGCATCCAATTTCTATGTCCTTGCAGATGTTAACATGACTATGACAGATCCATTCAGTTTAGTTAAAGCTATGCTCAGAACTTTCACTGTATATCAACTACTAGAAAATACAGATGAAAAAAATTGTTGCATCGATAGCTGTAAAGAAGCCGAACAATTTACGATCTATTATTTTCAAATACTGGACTGCATCACTACGACTGTGTCACTGCAGGAGCAACAGTTTCTGCGCCATCACCTTTTGGTAAAGGTGTTGTGTCTGTATTGACAACTGGTCCAACTCCTCCTGCTCCAGGAGCTTTGGTTTCTTCACCAGGAGCCTCCGTATTTTCCCCAGAGGATTTGGTGTCCGGATTTCCTGTGTGTTCATTTTCTGACGGAGTAGGTGTTGTTCCAGTTACATCAAGTCCTTCTTCTGTTCCCGAAGCTTTCGTTTCTCCACCAGGCAATTTGGTTTCCGGATTTCCTGTGTGTTCATTTTCCGAGGGAGTAGGTGTTGTTCCCGTGACAGCAAGTGCCTCCTCTGTTCCAGAAGCTTTCGTTTCTCCACCAGGAAATTTGGTTTCTGGAGACGCCGTGTCTCCTGTGACAAGAAGCGAGTCAGGGCCCTCGGTTTTTCCGCCAGAAGATCCGGTTTCGGGATTTCCTGTGTTTTGACTATCTTTAGGTGTTGTTCCCGTGACAGCAAGTGCCTCCTCTGTTCCAGAAGCTTTCGTTTCTCCACCAGGAAATTTGGTTTCTGGAGACGCCGTGTCTCCTGTGACAAGAAGCGAGTCAGGGCCCTCGGTTTTTCCGCCAGAAGATCCGGTTTCGGGATTTCCTGTGTTTTGACTATCTTTAGGTGTTGTTCCCGTGACAGCAAGTGCCTCCTCTGTTCCAGAAGCTTTCGTTTCTCCACCAGGAAATTTGGTTTCTGGAGACGCCGTGTCTCCTGTGACAAGAAGCGAGTCAGGGCCCTCGGTTTTACCGCCAGAAGATCCGGTTTCGGGATTTCCTGTGTTTTGACTATCTTTAGGTGTTGTTCCCGTGACAGCAAGTGCCTCCTCTGTTCCAGAAGCTTTCGTTTCTCCACCAGGAAATTTGGTTTCTGGAGACGCCGTGTCTCCTGTGACAAGAAGCGAGTCAGGGCCCTCGGTTTTTCCGCCAGAAGATCCGGTTTCGGGATTTCCTGTGTTTTGACTATCTTTAGGTGTTGTTCCCGTGACAGCAAGTGCCTCCTCTGTTCCAGAAGCTTTCGTTTCTCCACCAGGAAATTTGGTTTCTGGAGACGCCGTGTCTCCTGTGACAAGAAGCGAGTCAGGGCCCTCGGTTTTTCCGCCAGAAGATCCGGTTTCGGGATTTCCTGTGTTTTGACTATCTTTAGGTGTTGTTCCCGTGACAGCAAGTGCCTCCTCTGTTCCAGAAGCTTTCGTTTCTCCACCAGGAAATTTGGTTTCTGGAGACGCCGTGTCTCCTGTGACAAGAAGCGAGTCAGGGCCCTCGGTTTTTCCGCCAGAAGATCCGGTTTCGGGATTTCCTGTGTTTTGACTATCTTTAGGTGTTGTTCCCGTGACAGCAAGTGCCTCCTCTGTTCCAGAAGCTTTCGTTTCTCCACCAGGAAATTTGGTTTCTGGAGACGCCGTGTCTCCTGTGACAAGAAGCGAGTCAGGGCCCTCGGTTTTACCGCCAGAAGATCCGGTTTCGGGATTTCCTGTGTTTTGACTATCTTTAGGTGTTGTTCCCGTGACAGCAAGTGCCTCCTCTGTCCCAGAAGCTTTCGTTTCTCCACCAGGAAATTTGGTTTCTGGAGACGCCGTGTCTCCTGTGACAAGAAGCGAGTCAGGGCCCTCGGTTTTTCCGCCAGAAGATCCGGTTTCGGGATTTCCTGTGTTTTGACTATCTTTAGGTGTTGTTCCCGTGACAGCAAGTGCCTCCTCTGTTCCAGAAGCTTTCGTTTCTCCACCAGGAAATTTGGTTTCTGGAGACGCCGTGTCTCCTGTGACAAGAAGCGAGTCAGGGCCCTCGGTTTTTTCGCCAGAAGATCCGGTTTCGGGATTTCCTGTGTTTTGACTATCTTTAGGTGTTGTTCCCGTGACAGCAAGTGCCTCCTCTGTTCCAGAAGCTTTCGTTTCTCCACCAGGAAATTTGGTTTCTGGAGACGCCGTGTCTCCTGTGACAAGAAGCGAGTCAGGGCCCTCGGTTTTTCCGCCAGAAGATCCGGTTTCGGGATTTCCTGTGTTTTGACTATCTTTAGGTGTTGTTCCCGTGACAGCAAGTGCCTCCTCTGTTCCAGAAGCTTTCGTTTCTCCACCAGGAAATTTGGTTTCTGGAGACGCCGTGTCTCCTGTGACAAGAAGCGAGTCAGGGCCCTCGGTTTTTCCACCAGAAGATCCGGTTTCGAGATTTCCTGTGTTTTGACTATCTTTAGGTGTTGTTCCCGTGACAGCAAATGCCTCCTCTGTTCCAGAAGCTTTCGAGTCTCCGCCAGGTAATTTGGTTTCTGGAGCCACCGTTTCTCCTGTGACAAGATTCGATTCAGGTCCCTCGGTGTTTCCACCAGGGGATTTGGTTTCTGCACCTCCCGTGTGCTCGTTAGCTGGTGGAGTAGGTGTTGCTCCTGTGACAGCAAGTGCTTCCTTTGTTCCTGAAGCTTTGGTTTCTTCTGCTCCAGATAGTTTGGTTTCCAGAGCCACCGTTTGGGCGGTCTCCTCTGACCCAGAAGCTTTGGTTTCTCCAGCAGGTGAATTTGCCTCCAAACTTGTCACGGGTGGTATGGTGGCTGAAAATGCTATAATCATAATGACAGACACACATTCAGATAGTAATATTTTGGTCAAAAGTGTGTCCTTATTCCTTATCCCTAAATTTATAACAGCAAAGGTCCTGCCTTAATTTCTGTTCTTATACAGAAACACTCGGTAGATCCCGAATAGATAAACCTAAAACATGTGCCTCGCGAGTATTCACCAACAGTGCTACAATTAGTATCATGAAGTACGGACTAGATTCACATGGTACCAGGAACAACGGAAAAAATATTTAAACTCAGTTCAGTAGATAAGAGAAGCAAAGCTGTGTTACTGTGCCTTGTAAATTTGCGCATTTATTTTCTGACGATGTGATTTTCGACCAGAGTCAGATGCATCAAAAACATGAATGAAATCGATGAATGATATTCTGAAGTATAGAAAAGCCGAAAGGAGGAATAGGAAATTGCGATCTGCAATTGCAGGAAAATGACTTGGTTCTCTTTGACATTGAGCGCATAAATTGTGCAGTGAATGATCAGCAAATAGCAGACATCAGGCATGCACTGAATGCTTCGCTGCTTACCGATTTCGTTATTTGTACCATGCTTTTCTCTTTCACAACATGAATATTCATTTATCCGGCTATCTGCTTCTGACATTCCTTATGGTTTTGATAGCATTATTATTTTTTTGCCCCGAGGTACAAGATCACTCAGGGACTTCACTACCGCCTATAATTATTATTTTCATATTATTTCCATTGCTATTGTTGCTATTATTTATACTAAAATCACTAGACCTAATACTATTATCAGAATTATTCTTTTCTTAGTAATATTGCTCCAAATCAGTAAATTATTATCCATTACACTGCATTACAGCTGCTACTCTTGTTGCCGTAAGGCTCGTAACCGGAAGGAATAGCTAATGCGCAATTGACTTTGACTTACCCAGACGTTCTGACAGTTGCAGAACACATAGCAGCAGAAAGACTTTAGCGACTGATGACGTTGATGACGACATGTTGTCCTGTGTAGCGACGGTGTAAGATGACTGCAATGCTTCAGCCCGAAGTGTTGCACTCAATCTGTTTGTTCTCTCTCCATCAGCCATCGTCTTTTATAGCATTTCGAACAATAGACTTCTGATGACCTGGCAATAACAAGACTAGTCTTGCGTGAAGATTATTATTAGGTCCGACATATTTTACTGCGCGTGTGTTGTGTTGTTTGTAAACAGATTGTGGGATGCGGATCAGTGGTTTTCTGGTCAACGTTGTTTATCACTACAGTCGGCTTTCTGCTAACAAAGATTTTGACCGACTTTCCGGCAAAAACATTCTTAGCGCCAACACCCAGATGTTGGTGTCTTGACGATGATAACAGGAGAGGTGACGACGACAACGACGACGACGATGGCGATGATAATGATGATGATGATGGTGATGGGGGTGGTGATGGCGGTGTTGGTGTTGGTGTTGGTGGTGGTGGTGGTGGTGGTGGTGGTGGTGCTGGTGATGGTGGTGATGATGATGATGATGATCGTAACGATGACGATGATGATGATGATGATGCTAAAATCTCTTCTACAAAATTCATGAATAGGACGAATCCTAATTGCTGCGAAGATGGTTACGACAAATATAACAGTGATGATGATGATGATGACTACATCATTGACAAATGCGTCTTTTATTAACTAGACTGTCACTGGAGGCAGTGTATTGTTATATTAGGGGAGAGCGCAGCACTGATGCGCAACAGACTCAGTATTGAAGCTGCACAGCTGATGATGTACGGTCACCGGCTAATCTCATTGAGGTGAAAAGGAGGGCAGCCTCAGTGAGGTAGAAGCCCCTCCCTGCCGGTATAGCCTCTCAGTGCAGCAGATCATCCTGATACCTCCTCGTGGTTCTCCCTGGAAACTACTGGTCTCAGTAGGCTAAACTCAGGATGGTCGCCCATCTATGGGAAAATAGTGAAGACTGCCTTGGTGTCCTCGGCTGAAGTCCGGCACGTCACGGCAATGGCGAGGACGGCACAGCATCCGCAGGTAGCTGCTGAGAGCTTGCTGACCGCCTACTGGCATCAGTCTTGGTCAACCTGCTGCGCTCACACTCTCGGGTCCACATGTCTCAGCTTCTGTGCCTGTGGACGATCGTCTGTGTGAGAAGAGAGAGTGGGACTGGACGACACACACCTTTCTCACTTTAATCTACTCAATGTGAAGGTATACGTGGTGACGATTGGGAAAGTCCTGCGGCGATGGGCGAGTGACGACGGGTGCAGGTGGAGGATACCACTGGGAGCGCCTAGCCACAAACCTGCACGTAGGCGACCTGGGTGTGACGGTCGTCTGCTGCTGACCTGGAAAAAGTGCAGCATATCGGCTACCGATCTGGAGGGATTAGCAGCAGAGCGATCGGAATGGCGCGGTACGTGCAGCGAAGCTACAGAGACATTTGAACTTCAAAGAATAGTGCAGCTCAAGCAAAAACGGCAGCTGCGTAAAGCAAAGAAACAACGTGCCGAACGTGATCAGACTTGACAGTCCAGGACTGGAACTTTTATCACGTCGTGAGATCCGTCGTATCGACGGCTCAGTCCATCATCATCATCATTGTCATATTGCCAGAGGTAGAATTTAATAATAAATTATTGTAGTGAAGTCTTGAAAATAAAAATCAAAGTGGCAACATAATAATTATGGATCCTCGATTAGGCTACGTCAAAGACGTGTTTAGTAGGTTATGACGTTCATTGTATTATTCTATTAAATTCATTACTGCATTCTTATTAACCGAACAGTCGAGAGTTTCTTGAACTGTACCATGAACCAGGGTCACGCAATGAATACCACCCACAGGACTCAATTGTATTCAATGCCATCTCTTATAAATAATATTATTATCAGCAGTTGACTGTTACTTACAGTACATTGCGTCACTTCGTCTGACCCACAGTCATAAACAATTACAGTCAAACGCCAACACAAACCAAAGTCAATGATTATTATTAGTTGAATTTTTATTTATGGGCCAAACAGTTGTTTCACGCGAATGTCTCTTGGCTTCGTTATGAATATTGTTGAGTGAGTAAAATATCAGACATGGGACAGCACAGGTGATTGACTCGAAGACATCGTGTAAGCCGTAGCTGTTTTAATTTTTATGTAATGAATTTCACAATAAAACAGAGCTGATAATTAATCTCGGGCTATTTTAAAGAAATTTTGAGAACTGCACAACCCCCTTCTTTCCTTTTCAATACTCCATGGTAAATTACTTCCAATCGGTGGACAATGGCCATTTTTGCTAGTTTTAACTGTACTTAAGTTTGTTTGTGTGTGCATTGTGCACTTGTTATAGCGCCCCCTCAAGCTCGCTACTCAGAGGCGCTCCCGAATGCATAGCGTACACTGCATCGGAGTTTCACGCCGAACCGCTGAGCAATTGCGAGTGAATAACTTGCCCAAGGTCCCTACGCGGTGGCTCGAGGGTGAATTCGAACCTCGAACCTTCCGGCTCCAAGACAACGACGCCACTACTACACCACCGCGCTCCACAAATAGTAATAGTGTGTATGATGCTAAATGGAGAGTTAGGCTACTTCAGTCCACACGCTTTACCAGCCGCACTTGCATAAATGGATTTCACATGAGCAATACTCTTATTTTTCCGTCCGCTACTCTTCCGACGTATACCAAATACATAGCCTATTGTGATAATGACCTGATATTCGACCCCAAGCGAATACAAGGCGAATGTTCTGTGTACACATCCCTAGTTATCATTGTTGTTGCCAGTATGATTTCTTTACACAAAGATGACAATAAGGGTGTGGAAAACTACTATAAGCATAGAGTCTAAAGAAAGAATGCTGTTATTGTTGTTCTTGTTTGCATGGGCGGAGACCTAGGGGGGACAGGGGGGACGCCCCCCCAAAAAAGGTGTTGTGGGGACGGCCCATGTGTTGGTCCCCCCAAAGTTGAGCGTCAAGACGTTCACGGCGGGTGGAAAAACCAATTTTCACGGCGAAAATAGAATTTTTTCTTGATTTTCGGACTTTTTGGGACAAATGACTTTTTAAAAATGTCATAAACTTTTTAGGCGTAGAATCTTTTTCTTGACTTTTAGACTTTTTTGGGACAAATGACTAAAAAAAGGTCATCAACTTTTTTGGCGAAAAGGGCGCGGAAAATTTTCGTCCATCCAAAAATCCCGCGTCTTTCCTTCAGCCACCCGTCAGCCCCCCCCCCCAATCCTCAGCCCAGGTATCCGCCTATGCTTGTTCGAAAAGGATATAGGCTAATAGTAATAAAACTAAGAAACTAGGGAGTGGTGTGCGGAGTTTAGGCTGAGACCGGGCTGTCAAAAATGTCATTAATATACCTCCCGAATTATTTAGTGTATCAAGAAGTAAATAAAATTATTTGTGCGGACTCGTGACATGAAGAAATAAACATTTCTGACCTGACTTCCATCTAGTTGGTCCATATATTATTTGATATTTGACCTACTCAGTGAAGCCCTTAATCGTATTTGATATGTGACCGAACGTTTCCAAAGTGGAAAATTATTGTTAACACGTCTGAAGGCGCTGCATGTCTAAATCATGCCATTGGTCTTGGTCCATCTCATAAATATTCATGCTACACTTTTTACACTTTCTTTATTCTGTGATCCAAGTGACCAACGTCGTGGCTTCTTCATTTACTTAGGCTACATATCGCGCACGGAACTTTTCCATGTCCTTCATGCACTCGAAATTGCTCGGGCGCTTTGGCGTTAAGCTCCGCTGTAGTGTCCGCGCTCTATTCGGGAGCTACTCTGAGTAGACCTTGAAGGGACGCTATAGAATTTGATGAATGAATGGATATATAAAAATATCGAGACTGTTTTGGTAAAATGTAGTAAGACGTAAAAATGGGGTTCAAAGCTATGATCCAAATATTTGAGGCGATATGAACATGTGGAGCGGGCGGAGGATGCCGACATCAAGAGAATAATGAAGGCGGAAGTGCAAAGGCTGCGTAATCGGGGGTGGCAGAAGAAGATATGGGCAGACATAATCAAGCAGGACCTCACACTGAGACCAGACGACGCTCGTAACAGGACCATGTGGGGACCAGGGGTCCGAGTGACTGACCCCTCTCCAGCGAGGGACTAATCCAAGCCAGAAGGAAAAGAAGAACACTTTGTAAATTGTGACCATAATTGCTTTTTGTTTGTATTGTTAGCAAGTGCACTTGTTATAGCGCCACTTGAAGATCTCACTACTCAGAGGCGCTCCCGAATGCAGAACGGACACTGCATCGGAGTTTCACGCCGAAGCGCTGAGCAATTGTGAGTGAAGGACTTGCCCAAGGTCCTTACGCAGCGAGGTGGATTCGAACCATGAACCTTATGGCTCCAAGGAAACGACGCCACCACTACACCACCGCGCCCCACATTTGTCGTGTTACAGTTTAAATTAGTGGTGTGAGACAATTGATATAAAACAATGTTGCTTAAATTGCATTAGATCTTTTGTCACAATCTTTGAGCATAGAAGATGTAAGATATCTCTTTTTAGTTGTTAAGGATTGAACATTGAGATGAAATTGTGAAACTTCATTCAGGCTCCCTGTTCTTAAGACTGTCTAATTCAAACGCGGTTGGACTGGGAGCACTCCTGAGTAGTCAACTTTGAAATGATGATCGATCAATTTGCTACTAATTTAAAATCAATTTACTGATGAAATTATTAAGGAGGCCTGCGAACAAGGAACAAAATGAAATCGTTTGGTTTCCAACACCTTTATTAGACTATTTAATTTGACTATAAATAAATTTTCGCGCTCAATGCACATCAGCTGAGTGGTCGCTCCCAATACAAAAGTTTCCATTAGCCAAAGTAAAATAATTATAATAATTAACAAACACGCATCAATGATTATTTGATAGATTAATCGAATAACTGATTGATCGATCGGATGACTGATTTATTGATCATAACCTAAAAATACTCCAGGCCTTTCCGAGTGGTGCTAGTCCAATGACAAGATAGAAGAGGGGCCATAACACGATAAAACTTTCTCCTTCAAATCCATTTTCAACTCCCTATAGACGCAATTGGGTCAGACCTTCCGCGAGTAGATGAAATGGAATGTTGCTAAATTTAATATTAACTAACTCATTCTTGCGAAGGTCTAGTTAGAAGTTCAAACACAGAATCGGGCAACAAACATGTGGTAATATTATGTTGCCTTTAAAACACCCCTTTTTAATGAATATATCTGATTATAAATTAATGTTCCTACACCAAAAAATGCTTTGCATAGACGATGATTTTCTTGACATGGCTTTTGTAAACTGTATAAAAATTATAATATAATTAAATTTTATGTTTTCAACGTACGGTATATAATTTTATTTGTCGACATCGACCATTGATGTCATATGACGACGTTAAATATTTAAAGATAACGTGCTGTAATAATAATGCCAAAACAATTTATGCCGACGGCAACGACCTCTGTTGTCATATTAAGCTGTCGCTAAACTGTGTATCCTCCTCCACCACATAAACTAACTCCGCCACTGGCTGCACTCTGTCAGTGCCAGTCTCAAGCCTGGATAAAGAAAAAGGGCGCCGCTAATGATATTTATCATGACGTTAAACTGCAACTGCTACAACTACCACATAAAATTAACGTCCAGGAAAATTGGGGATTTTCCAATTCATGGAAATCGCAAATTGTCGCAAAAACCGCTAGTTACACTCGTGTTTTATTAGTGCGAACAAAGAACGTGCTTAGTTAAAAGAAACGAAGTGACTAGCGGACCTCCAAGCGGCCGTCGAATCTCAAATACTAGCGGACCGCCAGTCACGTGTAACCTGTCACATGACGAGTCTTGATTATTGAATATTGTTACAATGGCGGCAGTTACCGATAGTTGGTTTTATGTCGGACAAAAGTTTTCTTGTTTTAATGACTTAGAAAATTACTAGAAACAGAGTAAGCAACCAATTTTTTTCGTGAGTGTTGGTTAGGTTCAGGTTAGGCGTCGTGAGGGTCGGTTAGGGTTAGTTTTAGGGTTTGTTTTAGGGTTTGTTTAGCCATTAGAAACTCTTGTGGATTGGTGTAAATAGAAAGCCTGGCGGCTTGCTAGTATTCAGTATTGGACGGCCGCCAGTCATGTGACAGGTTACACGTGACTGGCGGTCCGCTAGTATTGAGATTCGACGGCCGCTTGGAGGTCCGCTAGTCACAGCCCAAAAGAAATCATATGATCTTAGACACCGCTTTTAGTTGTTAAATCTAACTATAAATATATGTTCCAACGCATATTTATCAATTCTTTCTTCACGCGGCTTATACGTAAACTGGTCGAACCTTCATTTCAACCCTTTTCAACGAGTAGATTTCTGTCTCCTTGAGTGTATACCAGACGATCCAATCAGCGAAAAAGGTGTCAAGGGTCTGGCGATGATCAGGGTAGCGACCCCAGGTTTTAGAGACCGTTGTGATGATAACTTGATAGGTCATAATCATTACGAAACCACCTTTTAGAGGAATATTTCCAAAGGTATATAAAGTTAAGTTATTAAGCATTTTGCTCAAGACTAACCGTTTCTAACCTAAAAATACTGCACTTTATTTCCGAGCGGAGTCTGTCCACAAGAAGCTATTCCTAAGACTATAATATTGACTAAGAGTCAGCGTGGTGGGTTCCCAATTCCTTCATTCAAATCATTGTCTTTCCTCCCCCTATACGTAAATTGGTCGGACCTTCATTTCCACCCTCTTCAGCGAGTAGAACTCAGTTTCCTTGAGTGTGTACCAGACGATCCCATCTGCGAAAGGGGTGTCAAGGGTCTGGCGATGATCGGGATAGCGACCACCCTGGTGATAGAGACCGTTGAGGTTACTGGAGAAGCAGCTGTTGAACCACCAGCCTCCCTTGTTGTCAAGGGCGCAGTTGCGCATGTGCAGGTCGTTGTCAACGTCCTCTGTGCTGAAGGCCATGTCGTCATGGTAACTCAGGGAGTCGCCTATGGAAACGGAAATGACGTCATGGCTTTCATTTTGAAAAAAGTAGAAACAGGGGTAGTTACTGTAGTAGAGCTAGTATACATATATAGTAGTACTGTAGTAGAGTTTAGTAAAAGCAGTAGTAGTGTATTAGCACCCTTAGTAGTTGTTACTTGTTGTAGCAGTAGTAGTAGCAGAAGCATAGTCAGTAGTATTCATTGTATTTATTATATTACTCGATGATGAATGAATCAGCGAATACGTTATTAATTAATTAACTAACAAATTAATCAGTTATTCGTTAATCTATTCATTCAATCAATCAGTAAGGCAATCAGTTAACCATCCAATCAATGCGTCAATCATTCGCTCTTTCATTCACTAACTTAGCCATGCACTCCTTAATCATCCATCCAAAACAGCAGTCTCATTTCCAATTATACTCATTCATTCATTCGTTTAAGACATTTATATAGCGTCTCGTCAAGAGTATCTGCATGCTCAGAAGCGCTCGCGACCAAACCACGGCTTCAGAGAACAATACTCTTTTTTAAATACTCGCCTGAGTTGCCTCTGTATCCGCGAACGTGCAGCCTGTACTTGTTCAACTCCGAGTCGACTCTGAACAGATCATACTCAGCGTAGACCCTTCCACCTTCGAAGTCCCAGATATCGATCCTCAAGCGGAAGTCCCTCTGTCCAGTCAGACGATGGATCAGCTCGTTCCCAGCCCAGAACTCTCCGTACTGGTTCCCGAATCCGTGCTTGTACTCGATCCACTTCCGGGTGAAGCTGAGACCTCCGTCCACTCTGCGTTGGATCAAGGTCCATCCGGATCCATTGATCATCTCGCAGTAGATGTTGTCCAGCTGTGGAGATCCGTCCGGACGAATCTGGTAGACGCCGCTCGAGTGGTGACCGTTCTTGTAGATGTCTTGGCAGTCTGTAACAGGAAGACGGAAATGACATCTAGCTATTCGGATAGAAGGTTATTTGGGTATTTGGAGTCTGACTTTTGGCCATGATAATTGTGTTTGTTCGGAGACTTTTTGAACGGATGTAATATGGGTATTTGGATAGTTCTTTTATTATTGGCTGGATTTTTTGCTGGCTATTCAGATGTTTGAGTATTTTGGGTATGCGGTTATTTGAAAAGTTGGTTACTTTGATATTTTTGTTTGATTGGATATCTGGGTATTTTGTGTAGCTGGCTGTTTAAATAGCTAGCTGTTTGTTCGTTTTGGTTTTCTTAGGTTAATCAGCATATTGCGTAAGTGACTAGATTTTTTTATTATCCGATAAGAGAAAAATGATTAATTTATGATATTATTATCAACAACAAATATCATAATACCATCATTTTTCAATCTTCAGAATATGAATAATTATTTATTATCAATTATCATATATAAAATATCAATCGTCAAATATCAATAATATTATTCAACGCTCTACACCCGGATATAAATGTTTCAAGTGTCCAACCTTTAGGTATGTTGATGCCATTTCTCATTCTCGATCCGTTCTGTATGTTTGCGATCCGATCCAGCATCCTTCCCAGATCCTCCCGCGACAGATTCCTGTTCGTCGCCAAACCGGAAGTCACGATCTCCTTCCGGATGTCGGCGTTCTCGCGACGCATGCGCGCCAGCTCGCCCTCCAGGTGTGACGTCATCATCCTCAGCTCGACGAGCTGACTGCGCAAGTGACCGTAGTCGATCCCCGTTGTCATGGTGACGGCCTCTTCCGGTGAGGTGGCGCCGCGCTGCGACTGGTGTTGGTTGTTGTTCGGTTGTCGGTTGAACTCGGCCTTGACGGCTTCGAGGGCGGAAGTGATCCTCGTGGCGTTGTCACGAAGGACCATCTGGTCGCCACGCAGGAACTGGACCTCGCGTTTCATCAGGAGCCACTCGGCCTTCAGGTCCCCGACGCCGTTCTTGACTTGCGCCAGGGATGATGTGACGGAACTCAGCTGTTCGTGAACGTCTGGTAGGTCTGAAAGTTGGACCACAAGACCATGATTTATCAGTCTTGATAATAGACTTATCGCCAGGAATTATTATTACTGACTTCCTGTGCCACTCCACCATGTCTTGAGAGGTGGGATATCAGTCGGTATAGACTTGCCGCCTGGAATTACAATTGGCTTCACCATGTTCTTCTCTAGCATCAAGACTGTCCGATTTAGCCGAGATTGGGTTGGGAGCGCTTCTAAGTAGCTAGTCTTGAAAGGTGGGGATCTAAGTGCTTATAAACAGCAAATGAATGAATGAATGAATGAATGAATGAATAAATAAATAAATAAATAAATAAATAAATAAATAAATAAATAAATAAATAAATAAATAAATAAATAAATAAATAAATAAATAAATAAATACGCGGATGTGGTGCAGAAGATCTTGCAAGAGAGTGGCTCTGGGAAGTAGCTCGTACTTTTGCATTAATGTTAGACATAATATGTTATACAGATTTTAACCCTTTGTGCCTGGCGTCCTCCTTAATGGGATTATGTATAAATAAACACACTAAATTAAATCTGCACCAAAGATACAATTTAATCTAATTTATTTCAGGGACGTCATGTCAACATGCTGATCGATGCTATTTTGACTAGAGGTAAATCTTGTTTTTTTAGCATCCTAATGATCCATTTTAACACTAATAAATGCAATAATGTTAATTATAGCAATTTGTGACGATTTTAATACTTAAAAAAACAGAGACTGTGACATCTTCCTTTTTTAAATATTAAGACGTCATTAATCATTAAAATCGTCATAAATCATTATGGCTATTAGAACATTGCACTAGTTGCACTCTGACAGTGCCAATGCATTTGAAAAGAGAAAAGAGCTACTGAGAGGTGGAATCAGTAAAGAACTGAAAAAGAGAATGGTAAAAACCTTAGTGTGGAGTGTGATGCTATACGGATCGGAGACATGGACTATGAGAATGGAAGACATCAAGAGAATAGAAGCATTTGAAATGTGGTTATGGAAACGGATAGAAAGAATCAGCCGGAGGGATCATGTAAAGAATGAGGCGGTATTGAGAAGAGTTGGAGAAAAGAGATCGATGATACACACAATTAGAGAAAGACAAAGAAGATGGATAGGGCACACACTCAGAGGAGACTCGATGCTAAGAACAATCATAGAGGGGAAATTGGAGGGGAAAAGAACGAGAGGACGACCAAGACAAAGACTGTTGGACTGGATGATGAAAGACGGTTATCAGAAACTGAAAAAGAATGCACAGAACAGGGAAGAATGGAGACGTCAAACATTTGAACCTGCCTTAAGGGCAGAGAACAGAAAGAAGAGTGCCGATGGACTGAAACTACATCAATTGGCGCTTTTTAAATAGTTTTATGCACAAGCGTTTTAAAGGTGTGTAAAAGGATCAGAATGATTTAGCACGAGAGCATTATTATACCGGCCACTTCATTCTGCGTAGTTGTCGTATACATCTCTGTCTGTTTCTGTCTGTCTCTGTCTGTCTCTGTCTGTCTCTGTCTGTTTCTGTCTGTCTCTGTCTGCCTCTGTCTGTCTCTCTTTCTCTGTCTGTTTCTGTCTGTCTCTGTCTGTCTCTGTCTGTTTCTGTCTGTCTCTGTCTGCCTCTGTCTGCCTCTGTCTGTCTCTCTGTCTCTCCGTCTCTGTAACTCAATGGAATTACTTCGCTTGGGTTTTTCGCGGTCACGGAATATGACCGATAACATCAATGTAGATCATTTTATTCGTATCCATCGCCGCCAATGGTTTCGGTCAGAAACTGGTGTGATAACGACAATTCATTCACTTCAATCATTCAACAATTTATTTAGCGCCTCTTCTAGATACTACTCCGAAGCACTCCCGACTCCAGCACGACAAAAATAACAAAATTTAAGTCGAACAAGAATGCTTCAGTATAAGAACCCCCTGCCCTCGCCCACCCACCCCCACCCCCCAAAAGTAGCTTGTAGCTTATAATTATGACAAGTCAATAACGACGAGAACAATACCTGTGCCCCCAGCCTTGACCAGCCCTCCTCCTCCTCCTCCTCCTCCTCCAATTCCCGCCCTCGCCCTATTCACCGCCTCCCATAGCTTCGTATTCTCTCCTTTCATATCAACGATTTCCAATCTGAGATCTCTCATCGCGAGATTCTGCTGTGCATCCTGAAGACGTTGCTCCAATACAGACTTCTCAACGTTTCGCGTCAGATTCAACGCTTGCAACATCTCCTCGCCAAGACTCATACGCATCAATGATACCTGTTGCACGTTAAAAAAATACAACACGACGTAATTAAATACCTCTGAAAAAGATATAAAAGGATTTATATATAAGGAGCTGATGAATATCTAAAATAAAATATCTTAAAACGAATAAACTTTTGCATTTAGAGGGCTTCAACTTTTTCATTTATCTACATGTACATGTAGAGGCATACTATGATCAATGGGTCAAATTAAAGATAAAGCTTTAATGTACCAGATGCGGAAGTTTGGTCAAGAAAGTGGGGACTCAAGAGGGTACCATAATAATCGATGGTTGCTGATGTAGTTGTTATAGTAATAGTGATGGTGGTGGAGATGTAGTTGGAGATGTAGTTGGAGTAGAGTTGTAGTTGTTGTCGTTGTTACCGTTGCTATTTTTGTTGTCGTTGCTATTGTTGTTGTTGTTGTTGTTATTGTTGTTGTTATTGTTGTTGTTGTTGTTGTTGTTGCTATTGTTGTCGTTGCTGTTGTTTTTGTTGTTGTTGTTGTTGTTGTTGTTGTTGTTGTTGTTGTTGTTGTTGTTGTTGTTGTTGTTGTTGTTGAACAATGAAAACAACAACACCGATAAGAACAACGGCCGAACAATATTGAATTGAGTTGCAATTGAAATGAATTGCAAAATTAAAAGTTCCCATGACTATATAATTTTTTTAATATAATAAATATTATGCATAATAATTTTATTATTATGAAATAATAACTGAATTACAATGATATTGCAATATAAACAGTCCCCATTATTTATTATGATTACCTGGTGGTCGACTGAACTTCCTAAAGATTCGCATCTGTCTTCCAATCGTCTCAATCTCTGAAGGACATCTTGGTTTGGTGTCCACACCTGAAAGTTATAGGCACACGATCCACCGGCAGGTGGTGGGTCACCGTTGTTCTCATTGCTGCTGGCCACGGCATCGGTGGATGGCGCCACAATCGTTGTTAAGACGAAGAGGAAAGGGAGGAGGAGTGATGGAGACATGGAGAAGATTGTTGTACAGATGGAGAAGCGGAGATGGAAACTGTGGAGGAAAGAAAGATAGAGGAATAGAGACCGGTTTAATACTAGAGCTAAACATAATTTATGATGTAATGTAATGTAATGTAATGTAGATATTCGAAAATTTCTCATCGCCCACAAAAGCCACGTCAGGGAGACCAGCTTATTCACCGGCGCTATATCAAATCAAGTCCGCAATAGCCAGAGCTGTTGTTTTCGTTCCGGTGCCAGGTCAAAATCCGGGAGAGGTCAAGCCGAGGAGACAGATGTATAATTAGAGTGTAATCTAAATTCTAAAACTCGAGCCAATGCGTTGTCGACTACACGTCTTGCACCTTTACCTTCACGACCTCTGACTAGGCTTCTTTTTATAGGCGCTATGTCAATTCTCGAAATGAAACAATGGCCTACTCTACGTGTCCATTGAACTGCCTCGCGCTGTCGCCCACGCTCATACAACCACGATCTTTCTTGATAATAATCCAACACCGCGCGTTCTCTTGTCTTTGGGCGGTCAAATGAAGGGGGATGCGAACAAGATTAAAAACAAAACAGTTGATTGATCTATAATAGAATATGAAAATGTCTAACGTCAAAAGTAATATTTTCAGCGTCAATCACTGGAACCAGCATAAGAGGCAGTATTATAATTGTTGCTTTCACCACAAATATTTCAAATTTTTTGTATGAAAATCGCCTGCTCTTTACTTGCATAAAATTACACGGAAAGCGTGTACTTACTTATAAAGCAGGTATACAGCTCGAAGCGAAATCGAGGTTGAAGAAAACAATCCGAGTTAGTAGTCTTAGACACTCTAAAAGCATACGCGTCGGCTCTCGCATATTATATCCTGACAAAAGATCAGGAAATATTATGGCGAATGTGTCTATAGTACTACATACATATTTCATGAGAAGAATCGCATCACCCGCATATCTCCACTTTAGAGATGATTAGAACGTAGCCTATAGTGCGTTGGAAACGAGTGCTGTATACATTTTTGATGAGACAGGTTCTTCGAGAAGGAAGGAAGCACCGGCCAGATTCTGCTATTTACAACGCAGACAATGCATCCGTCCAAGACAATGCGCATTCTATAATACGGCGCTGGTGCCAAATGGACGACGACTGTTCCAATACCAACCCTCCTTATCCTTCTCCTCCTCATCATCTTGTGTTTTTACTATAGCTAGTGACATCTGTCTATCTGTATGTGTGTATGTCTGTCTGTTTGTCTGTCTGTCTGCCTGTCTGTCTGTCTCTCTCTCTCTCTCACGCACACACACTTCCACTCTGTCTTGTCATCGATTTGTGTAGGTCTGTCTATCTCTATGTATGTCTGGCTGTCTGTCTGCCTGTCTGTATGTCTTTCTTTCTCTCTTTCTCTCTCGCTCGCTTTTTCTCTCTATCTCTCACTTCCACTCTACCGGACTGCGTGTCTTGTCATCGATTTCTGTCTGTCTGTCTGTCTGTCTGTCTGTCTATCTGTCTGTCTGGTTGCTCATAATGCCTGGATATAATTATCTCTTTTAGTCAATAATTATCTTTGCTGCGATTACGACTTTCTGTTGGTCGATTGTCCACCTGCCCATCTGTCTGCATGCTTGCTTGTCTGTATGTGTCTGCCTCTGTCTATCTCTGTTTGCTTATTCCGACTATCTCTGTTTCTGCCTCAGTCTCTGTTACTAAATCAATAATTTACAATTATCGTCTCTCTACCCATCTAATTAATTCCTTAGGGCCTATCTGTCTCTGTCTCTGTCTCTGTCTCTGTCGCTGTCTGCATGTCTTGTTTGTCTCTCTTTGTCTTTCTCTGAGCCACTGTCTCGCTCCGTCTAACTCTCTCGCTCTCCGTATCTCTGCGTCTCACTGCATCTCTGTCTATCTCTGTCTCTGTTTCTGTATCTATCTCTGTGTCTATCTCTGTATCTCTCTGTCTGGCTCTGCCTGTGCCACTATCTCTATGCCTAAATGCCCGCCTCAAGATTCCTCTTGTGAATTGTATTCCTATTCCTACTACAACTTGCCAGTCTTATTCTCTGTCCCTCTGTCTCTCTGTCTCTTTGTCTATCTCTCCGTATGTCCCTGTCTTTATTTTGTCTCAATATCTCCCTCTGTCTGTCTCTTTCGCTGTCTTTACCTCTGTCAATATATCTCTCTGTCTTAAGATTCCCCTTGTGTATAATATTCCTACTACGTTCTCGGGGATTTCGACTGCGATGGAAAACAGAGATTATTCCCAAACGGTTTCCGTCTCAGACAATAGCAAACGAAAGACAATACATCATCTGCGACAGAGGAACTCTATGGAACGCTGACATTGTCAAAAATTTGTATGGAACGCCGAATAATAACATTGATTTGGTGCCACAGCTAATGACCAGGCAACGACAATTAAATTAAATTGATTAGATTGATCGCGGCCACAGCACAGTTACAGGATTATCAGGTTGTCGCGAGAACGTGATTTACGCTAAATTTCAAAGCGCCTGAGACCTAAAGATATTTATGGTTCTACTTTCGCGTTGTCGTACAATCGCTACGGCGACATTTTTGTGCTCACACATCGACCGCGGTAATTTATTAGGTCACTTTTATTTTAAAAAATTCCCACAAGGTTTTATGATTGCATGTTCTGTGCGAAATTGAAAAGAATCTGGTTTTAAATGTTTGGCCTAACGAATTTAAAAGTTCGCGGCAATTGTGTTAAAGGTGTTTAACAAGAGCATGACATTGTAAAGGGTCTAGCAATGACTAAGAAAAAAATAATTAATTTGTAATTTCGTGCGAGTCTCAATTTTAACACAAAGATTAATTTGGAAAAATTCAACTAACAACTCATTGCTTTTAGAAGTCGAGTAAACTACTTAATTCTTCCTAATGAATCTGTCCTCGGGAATCTAGCTTTCTCAAAATTAGCATTATACCTGAAGAGAGGCTATTGATGTGTTTTCAGTGTTTACATTGTGGAGCCTCTTTTTAAAATATGATCTCTTGTGCCTCCACCTTCTCGAAAGGCAATCATACTTTGATGGTAACTATAATTCGAAATTGATCTAATACAAATACAAATACAGGTCAATTTTTGGTTTTGGAGATCATCCTTTACTGGATGTCCCGTTAAACGATAACAATTTACTGCATCACTTAAACACCTTTTAAACAATCTTAAAACAACTTATAAATATATCAGCATTCGATGATGAATGGTTTACTCTTCGCAAAAAGTAAAAAAATAAACCGTGTGCACTCGCTTACAGCCTTCGAATTGTTCTTTGCAATGAAATAATTAATTTCACGCTATCTTGAATATCATCAACACTTGCCACAACATATGGCAAATAAACTTTTTAAAAAATTTCACACGAAGGTTTCACGTTATCATGCAGCTGGACATCATTAGATAAGTTTGAAATCATTCGAACAAAATATTCGTCACTTAGTTATTTTTATTTGCGATTAACCGATTACTAATTAATTAATGACCGAGATCCATAATTATCGCGAGAAACGACATTTCGAAGCTCAAGATAGCAGAGTTAGTCTGTTGTAGAACACGTTGGAGCATTCAAAGTTAAACCGAATTTGCTTTTTATATATTGTTAAATAAACGTTTTAAAGGTGTCTTAAATTGTTGAACTCCCAGCATCTTCGGCTTCTTCACTTAGGTGCCCTACCTAGCGAGTTTGTTTCTTTCTCTGCCATCTCATTAATTCTATAAATTATATGTATCTGTCTCTGTCGCTGTCATTGTCTCTGTCTGCCTCACTGTCTCTCTCTGGTCTGTCAATCTCGCTCTCTGTATCTCTGAGTCTCGCTGCATCTCTGTCTATCTCTGTTTCTGTTTCTGTGTCTCTCTGTGTTTCTTTGTCCATCTGTCTATCTCTCCGTCTGTCTCTGCTTTTATCGCTATTTCTCTGCCTTAGTGCCAGACTCAAGATTCCTCTTGTGTATTTTATTCCTATTTCAACTTGTATGTCTTCTTCTCTGACTATCTTATGGTTATCTATGTCTACGTGCCTCTTTATCTATCTCTCCACATATCTCTGCCTTTTTCTTCGCTCTATGTCTCTCTTTGTCTCTCTTTGTCTCTCTTTGTCTCTCTCTCTCTCTCTCTCTCTCTCTCTCTCTCTCTCTCTCTCTCTCTTTCTGTCTGTCTTTCTCTGCCTCTGTCTTTGCCTCTGTCACTATCTCTCTGTCTTGATATTCCCCTTGTGTATAATATTCCTACTACGGATCTTCGACTGCGATGGAAAACAGAGATTATTCCCAAATGGTTTCCGTCTCAGACAATAGCAAACAAAAGACAATACATCATCTGCGACAGAGGAACTCTATGGAACGCCGACATTGTCAAAAATTGGTATGGAACGCGGAATAATAACATTCATTTTGTCCCACAGCTAATAAAAAGGCAACGACAAATTATTAAATTGAATTGCGCATGACCTCGGCACAGTTACAGGATTATCAGGTCTTCGCGAGAATGCGAATTACGCTAATAATTATTTTCAAAGCGCCTGCAACCTAAAGCTATTTGGGCTAATTTTGCGTTGTCGCGCAATCGCGACGGCGACATATTTATGCTCTTACATTGACCGCGGTAGGTTATTATGTCACTTAATTAGCTGCCATTCGAGAGTGGCGTTGCTAATTTTACCCAAAAAATCCACCTTGGCGGCAGGCGGACTAGTCTACGATAACAACTGAGCAGCTAAAAAAATTTCTTCGTCATCATCATCATCATCATCATCATCATCATCATCATCATCATCATCATCATCATCATCATCATCATCATCATCATCATCATCATCATCATCATCATCATCATCATCATCATCATCATCATCGTCGTCATCATCACCATCACCACCACCACCATACCACAAACATCACCAACACAACCACTCTCGCCACCTTCACCGTTCCTTGGACACCCGTTTTTTTCATTACGTTCAATTATATAAGCAATGTTGTACTTACAAATATTGATCATCTCCTATTGTGTGTATCACAAGTGTAGCAAATTAGTCTTGAATGAGCACAGGTAATTAATTATGGAATTCAACTAAAGCATAACACGAACTCAAGCGTATACAATGAGAAGGGGACTTTTTTAACTATTCACCCACGGGCTGCCAAAAGATGAAATAACAAATTTAAAGTTGACCTTTTAGGGACCTGCAGGGAGTTCATTTGCACACATGTTGAGATAAAACCTGAGATAATATCTCACACCGTTCAAAAGTTACCCAATATATTCGAGTTACCATGGAAACTGGATACCTCAGATTGGTGAGGATGGTTCTCTGCCCGTAGGCAGGTTCCATGGCTTTCGCCACCCGGGGATGAGTTGAGTGAGGTGGTTTCCCGTTGCCTTCTCCTCAGACAATGATGGGTAAGCAACTTGCCGAAGCAGCTTGCGCTCAGGCGTCCCACACGTGCTAGCCCGATATATCTAAATATCTGAATATCAACTCCCAGCCCGGGGCTTGAACCGCAGTCCGTTGCAACCAACAGACGTATGCCGCTCTCGCTTACAGGTGTAGCTAACTAGGCTAGTACCCTTAGATTATCGACTCTAAATATCTTATCCGTCATTTTTTAGAGACACAAACTACATGTATACCATTTTTATAGAGGAAATGAGAGGTTACTGTATCATTTCCATGCTCTCTTGGGTACCTGTGAAGCTACACAATGCTCTCGTAGGAGAGTCTGGGCGACACTCATCTGTCTTTAGACGTACAAGAGCAGCGATCCTATACTCAACGCACTTCTGGGTAGGGAACCAGAGTTAAGTCTAAAGTCATTATAATCGAATGCGTGAGCAAATTAATTTTGAGAATTTGTCCAGTTAGATCAGCGGTTCCCAACCCGTGGCCCGCGGGCCAAAAGTGGCCCACGAGGCCTCACAAAATGGCCCGCCAGGCCTCAACAATGGCACTCATCTCTCAAAGAATTAACAAAAATATATGAAAAAATTGACAATTTGGACAGGATAGAACATACAATTATTTTCTATTACAAATTATCTGATTTTGAAGTCTATAAACATCAAACATTCTTCTTTGAATTATTTATAACAATTTTTATATATGCTTTTAGTTAATTAAATTTTAGCATTGTGGCCCTCTAATGCCCTAAAGTCCTTTAACTAAGAAAAAGTGGCCCTCGTGCCCTCCAACTTAGAAAAAGTGGCCCGACAGTCAAAAAAGGTTGGGAACCACTGAGTTAGATGCTAAGGACCTTTCTAAGTTGTCGCCTAATAAGTCGTGCAAAATCGCCTTATACGCCTTCAAGCTAAAACGGGCTACAACGCATCCAAAACTCTTTAGCGCAGGTAGTGCTTCGCGTCCATGGGCGGAGTTTATCAGGGGCTAGGGGGGGCTAAGCCCTTCCAAGAAGGCCTAAATTCAACTTTTTTACCATGAAAACGGTATCCTTTTTCTGGGTTAGCCCTCCCAATAAGAGCAGACTCGGGGTTAGGCCTCCCAAGAACGGAAACCAAACTCCGCCCATGTTCGCATCCCAATACGAACTAGTTCCTCAGTCCTACTCCATCAGTGGCTTCCTGTTCAGGACAGGGTTAAATTCAAATTTCTACACACAACCCCTCAGCAACATCACACCTTCCTAACTTCAGTCACTACTAATTCCTTACATTCCTACCGTGGCTTGCGATCATCAAGTTTTCGAACTGAACCCGGATGCAAAACAGTTTGCGGACTCGCGTGCATTCCATGCATCTTCAGTCTGCACCCAGAGAATGGTATCTGCTTCCGCTATCTCTTCGAAGCTCAACTTCACTGCCTTCAAAAAGCGGCTCAAAACTCACTAGTCTTCGTCTTGGCTTTTAAGCACGTGGGTCTCTAACTGCATCTGCCTCTGGCGGTGACTATCCGCGCCCCAAGTTCACATTAATTTCGTGTGCGACCTTGCACGCGTTACAAGTTTATTTGATACTTATAGTGAATAATACAAACTTTTATGATTGTGCTTTTGATGAAGAATCATGACATTGTGGTACATGGTTTAAATGTTTGGCCTAACGAATTTAAAAGTTCGTAGCAATTGTGTTGAAGGTGTCTAAGAAGAGCATGACATTGTCAAGGGTTTAACGATGACTATAGGATTAAAAAAAGAATTAATTTGTAATTTCTTAAGAGTCTCAATTTCAACACAAAACGCTAGCTTAACTTGAAACAAATGCAACTAATAACTTCTAATGTTTTAGAAGTCGAGTAAAGTTCTTTAATCTTCTCAATGAATCTGTCCTCGGGAATCTAGCTTTCTCGAAATCAGCATTCGACCTGAAGAGAGGCTATCAATAATTTTTCGGGGTCTGTGTGATTGGTCCTCTTTTTTTAATCTGATTATGTGTACCTCAGCCATATCGAAACGCAACCATAATTTGATGGTAACTATAATTTGAATTAGATCTCATACAAATACAGATCATTTTTTGTCATGAAGATAATCATTTACTGGACGCAAAGTGTCATTTACAGGAAGAGCTAGAGACGCTGTGTAGTGAATTAAAAGAAAACGCGAAAAAAGGCAACAGCAGACCAGTCTTCCAAACAGTGAAGCGGCTCACTGGTTCATTCGTCCCTCGTTCCACGGCCATTAAAGATGCTACAGGCAAGACAATTGTTGAACCAGAGAAGGTAAATCAAAGATGGAGAGAATACTGTGAGCAACTTTACGACGAAGAGAACGAGAATGTAGAAATTGACATTCAAGAAAGAGAACCGCCTCCACTGATTGAAGAGATCAAGAGAGCAATAGCGAGAACAGCGTCACGAAAGGCTCCAGGACCGGACGATATAGCAGTTGAATTACTAAAGTTTGGAGGCGAAATGACAATAAGCAAGTTGCACGAGATATGTGTAGAGATCTGGAAAACAGGATCATGGCCAGAGAAGTGGACACAATCAACGTTCATACCGCTTCCAAAGAAAGGGGACCCGCTTCAATGCGGAAATTATAGAACCATCGCATTAGTCTCACACGCAAGCAAGATCTTGTTGCGTGTAATACTGGAAAGAATGCAGAGCAGACTAGAGGAAGAAATCGCTCCAGAACAGGCAGGATTTAGACCAAAACGAGGTACAAGAGACCAAATATTGAACATAAGGATCATCTTGGAGAAGGCAAAAGAGATGAATCAACCGTTGTACCTCTGCTTCATAGACTTCTCCAAAGCTTTCGACATGGTTAGGCACGACCAGTTGTGGTTGGCCATGCTCGACACGGGATTCCCACCGCAGCTGGTAGAACTAATCAGAAATTTGTACAGACAACAACGTGCTAACGTGAGAACGAACGACATCACATCGGCATGGTTCAGGATAAAGAGAGGGGTCAGACAAGGTTGCAACCTCTCACCCTGTTTATTTAATATCCTATCAGAGCAAGTGATGAGGGTGGCATTGGAGGGCTTTAGGGGAGGCCTTAGAATCGGTGGGAGGATTATAAACAACCTCAGATATGCCGATGATATTGTTCTGATTGCTACATCTCCGGAACAACTTCAGGAAATCGTGACCCGCGTAGAGGAGGCAGCGGAACAGTACAACCTGAAGATAAATGTAGGGAAGACGAAGGTCATGACTACTACCACTGATGAGATTTTGACAACGGAGGTGAGCGCAGGAAAGCTGGAACAAGTGGATTCATTTGTAGCCTATATTTGGAATGCCGGGTTACAAAGGACGCAAATTGCACGGGAGAAGTAAGATCAAGACTAGCGATGGGAATGACGAGCTTGGTCAAACTGACGAAGGTTTGGAAAAACATAGCTGTCAGCAACAGAACAAAAACTAGACTGCTATAGGCCTTGGTGTGGCCAGTGGCGACATACGGGTGTGAGGCATGGACATTGAAAAAAGAAGAGGAAAGATGCATACAAACATTCGAGAACAACTGTCTTAGAAAGATACTAAGAATTCCATGGACAAAAAAGTTGACCAACGAGCAGGTGTACGCCATAGTAGGAACAAAGCAAGAACTGTTGATCCACGTAAAAACCATAAAGTTGCGATATTTCGGACACGTCATGAGACAACAAAAGAACAGCATAGAAAACAGCCTGATGACGGGATTGATGGAGGGGAAAAGAAGTAGAGGAAGACCTAGAACGGCATGGATAGACAACGTTTTGAAATGGACTGGACTTTCGGGGAGGAGACTAATGAACATGGCAGGAGATAGACAATTGTGGAAGATGCTGATCCATTCGTGCAGCCAACCGTCGCAGAGCGACGATGGCGAAATGACATGACATGACATGGATGTCCCGTTAAACAATAATAATTTACAGCACTACTTAAACACCCTTTAAACAATAATAAAACCATTTATAAATGAGTCGTATTAGAATTCGACGTTGAATAGCTAAGGCATGCTAGCCAAATAATAGAACAAAATTCTTGTCGACTCCCATTACCTTTCCAGGCTGTAATTTAACAAGTGGCAGGACGGCGATCAGTTTTGAACACAAGACCGTCTGGCCACACTTCAAGTCTTGACTCAGACACTACTCGCACTATGGCAATGATAGTCCAAAGCCTAGATAAAGAGTGATGGCGACGCTAATTATCTCGGCTATCAGCCTATCACACACACAGTGTGGTTAACCTGAAACAGCCTACCAATCGCTAAAGTAGTCATTTACACTGTATGTAATGACAACGCAATAAATAAAATCGAGTGAAAAGGAACACTGAAGCCGAAAAACAGAAATTAAACTAAAGAATAATAATCATGTAACGAAAAGTTCTGCGGCTCCACCACAAACGTCCAGAGCCCTTGCTCTTTACGTTCAGCTGCGCAAGCTGATACTATTTTTCTCCACTCACTGTACATAAACATTTCAATTTTGTGTCGCTAAATTTTGGACAATGCAAAATATCATTATAATAATCTACTAAACACCTTTAAAACACTTTTAACCAATGTAATAAATATGTAAGTCGCACCAATTAATTTCACTTGCCGAAAATAGCCGTTCATATCATTATGGTGGGGAACTAATATTTCTAACGCGGTGAGTACGCGGTGAGTACGGGTTCAATCCCCCGTCCTAGCTGGGTAGGGACCTTGAGCATGGCCTTCACTCGCGATTGCTCTGCAATACAATTGCAGTGACTCCGCCTACGCGTGTGTGCACTTCTGAGTTTTGTAAGGAGGGCGATGTCAAATTTCAGTTGTATTGTATCGTATAATAAGCTTTCAACAAGCTCTTGATTCATCCATCCAACCAGAAGAGCTGGAATATGACAAACAAATTTGTTGACGGCAACGGCCTTTGTTGTCATAAGCTGCTGTTAAACTATAATGCAATACTTAAATACCTTTAAAATACTTTTAAACAATGTAATAAATATGTAAGTCGCACAAATTAATTTAACTGGACGAATACAGCCCTTAATAATCATGATTCCATCCAACCAGTAGAAAACTGTCCTCAAAAATCTAAGTCAATGGTCTTGGAATCCCCAAAGGTCAGAGAGACAACGGATAAAACTTCATTCAAAGACATTAACAAGAAGTTCAAGAACCAACTTGGGTGCCATCAAATTTTCCTTTTCTTTGAAACAAAATAATACGTCCATCGAATTGTATTTTTGCTATGAAACATACATACATTCGACGCCATCTTGAATATCATTAGCACTTGCCACAAAAGAAAAATATTCTCGATATCATTTTCCACACAAAAGTTTCACATTATCAATGCTCACCCAAAAAATGGCAGCTGGCATTGTCAGTAAAGTTTTAGAATTAATTGAACAAAATGAACATATAATTATGTTGCACAGTCATTTCTTGCGAAAAATCGATTAGGCCCTACTAATAAATTAATTCATGGTTTGAATCCATTACCCTGGAAATGACATTTCGAAGCTCACAATAGCAGAGTTCGGTTGTCCCTAAGGTACATTGAAACATTCAACGGTAAAGCCAATTACTTTGATATTTAGATCGACAAATTAAATTTTTTAAAGGTGTCTTAAATTATTACCATCCAACATCTTCATTTAGGTGCCGTACCTAGCGAGATTGTTTTCCTTTCAAGGGTATTCCTTATCTTCGCACACTGCCTTTATCGATTATCAATTTCTCTCATCGTATAAATTGTTATTTTCAATTATTTGTAGATAATCTTGTGTTCGATCATATGGGAGCAATAAAATTGAGAACAAAAAGAACCTAGCGATAAATCGCATTTTTCAAATTTATAGCAAGCATAGTAATTTTATTAAAGGTGTCCAAGAGTAAGATTCTAATCTAGACTTCCATGACGTTTGAGGCGATCATCGATTGAGGGCCACGTATCTATTTGTGCATGTATGTATGTATGTATGTATGTATGTGTCGTGGTTATATTAAATGATTATCAAATTAAACACTTGCTATGCATGTATAATTATTAATTATAGGTAGAAGTTAAGCTAGGCAATTTAATTGGCGAGTTTAAGTAATATGTGTGGCAACATATAAAATATTAATACATAAAACCAATGACTGCAGCTAAGCGTGATAACGAGTGGTCAAGATTACCATGACAACAAAGGACGCTAATCCTATTCGTGATTGGTGCAAACTGGAAGCGAATGACGTGACGAGTTAAAAATGACGTCAGCGAAGTGGACGTTAAGTTTTTGACTCTCTACAGGTATATCTGGAAATGGTGGTTGTTTCGCTGCGGTGATCAATCCAAAGTTGTGATTTTCAGAGTAGAGACGAAGGTAATTGAACTGTTCGGACGATCAACCGATAGTTCAAAGTATTGTGCATTAAGTGCAACGCAATTTAAATGAGAAATTTGCGTTAGTGCATAATAATCATCGTGTGAAGTGTGAGACACTTGCGAAGAAGACGAACTCTTAGGCAACAGTCTGAAGAGTCGTGTCATTTTGAATCGGCTAGCGAACAGCTGATTCGGCGTGTGAAGTACGAGGGACGTTTGGTCAACTGGAGAAGAGCTGTGAGGTGAATGCGATGATTCATCTCGTGTGCAACTGATTCACGGCAAGATACGAGTAAGACGTTTGGTGTGGTCACTTCCATGACTGCATATTCAACCGTCTGATCAACATTCTTGACTGCGACGATTGGACGACGGAGAGAGCCGAAGACATTCGAGTTTCATACAACTCGACAGATAAGAGCAAATATAATATTTCCTAAGTAACTCGCCACACTAGGTAAATAGGATTGTTATTTGTTTGTGCAATTGAATGATATTGAATAACTTTATTCTATTATATATTTCATAAGAAGCTGGGAGTTCGTTGAATTTGGAAGAATTTCTTGAGTAAGTTAAACCCAACCGATTAACCACTAGGATAATAAAGTGCCCTTTTACACGGGATACGACAACTATGGGGTCCTACGTTCCGGAATATTAAAACTGGATTTTTAACTAACACTCGAAATATCAACGAACAATAATCTCAAGTATTGAAAATGTATAGTTTTAAAGTTATCGCTTTTGCGATTGCGAAAGAACGACTTTATTAATAAGCGTTCACTCGATGCGAATTGTTTAGTACGATTAACCTCGCGTAACCATAGAGTACGCATTTCAAGAGGGAACATTTTATTAGTCTTATTTTAAAGATTATCTTTTGAAGAATTTAATTCTTATATAGCGAAAGCTATTTGAAATACTTGTTGACTAAGTAAACAAGTAAGTAGACCATGTCGTCACTTGGAGAACATGAACAGTGGGTTAAACTCGCTAAAGAGATGGGAATGGAAGGTGATGAGTTGAAGACGTTTGTGCGTGATAGACAGCAGGAAGCAAGAGACGACAGACTGCGTGAACGAGAAGATCGAAAGCTTAAAGATGAGGCAGCGGCTGAAAGAGGTAGACTAGCCAAAGAAGCAGAGATGGCGGAAGCAGCCAGAGCACGAGAAGAGGCACAAGCAGCCAGAGCACAAGAATTAGAGTTAGCAAAAATAGCTGATGCTAGACTGGAACGAGAAAGTCAAGCGAATAATGCAAGGCTTGAAAGAGAGGCGAATGACGCCAGACTGGAACGAGAATCGAATGATGCGAGATTAGTTCGTGAAGCGGCCGAATGTCAAGCTAGAAGAGAAATGGATCTTGAGGTCAAGAAGCTTGAGTGTGAATTGAGGATGAGAGAAATTGATTCTAGAAATAATCAGAATCGTGGTGAAGCCACATTCACAATGGTTGGCGATGGTTCAAACCAAGGAAACAATAACCATAACAGAGGAATGAAGGATATCAAGTTCCCTGTATTCAATGAGAATAAAGATTGCTTGGATGCATATTTATTAAGGTTTGAAAGGACATGCACGGCATACGAGATAGCAACAGAAAATTGGTCTCTGATGCTAGCCAAGCATCTTGAAGGAAAAGCGTTAGAGGTGTATCAAAGAATGTCATCTGAGGAGACACAAGATTACGAGTGTTTGAAAAGACATCTGTTAAAAAGGTTTCAATTAACAGAGGGTGGATATCGTAACAAATTTAAGATGAGTAAAATGGAGTCAGGTGAAACACCTACAGATTTTGTGCATAGATTGAGGAGATATATGCAACAGTGGTTACTTCAAGCTGGATTCGAGAAAACCTACGAAGGAATGGAGAACTTATTATTAAGAGATCAGTTCTACCTTACGTGTAGCAATGAACTTAAGATGTTCCTCAAAGAAAGAGGCAAGATGAGTCTAGAGGACACCTTGAACTGTGCCGAGTCTTATATCGAGGCGCACGGATATAAATACACAGAAAGTAATCTAAGGCCTCCAGTGAAGTTCAGTAATGAAAGGCCGAATGTGAAACCGTTCGACGATAAATCAAGAGAGAGGTTTAATGGAAACATAAATAGAGGACGAGGAGACATGAAACAGAACAGGGAGACGAATCATAATGGAAGTATGAATAGAGGAGTTAGTAGAGAAAGAGAACAGGCGGCTGAACATAAGATAACTTGTTTCTCATGTGGCCGAACCGGACACAAGTCATATGATTGTTCACACAAACAAAAAGGAGTTGTTAAACATACTGCGGCGGCTATACAAGTATATGAGAATAGGGCGTACAAGATAGCGCAAGCAAATGAAACGTTGAAACTAAATGAAGTTGAAAAAGAGGAAGAACGTAAAAAGGAATTACCGATACAATTGGCAGCAAGTACAATGATTACTGAAAGGAGAGATGATGACAATGAACTAGAGAATAAAAATGAAGGTCAGCTAAAGGTGAATGGTGTGAATGCCAGTTGTCTATATGATTCTGGATCAAGCACATGTATTGTCAAGAGATCACTGGTAAATGATGTTGATTTCACGGGAAGAGAAGCACAATGCATATTAATCGATGGGACATTGAGAAATTTTCCGACAGCAAAGGTTAATATTGAAAGTGAGTATTTTACAGGAAACGTTGAAGCAATGGTAATGGAAGAACCGGTGAAACCAGTAATTATCGGTAGGATGAAGGGACTAAAATATCTGGTAGTGAAAGAAACTACAGATAACATGATAAACTGTGATCGGAGTGATACAGATGATAACGAGAATAGAGAGGATAGATTGAAAAAGATTCAGAAATCTTTAAGTGTTGAGTCACAAGGACAAAGTGACAAAAAGAAAGTTCATTTTGCGAGTGAAGTCACAAGTGAATTAAATGATGATGTAACGGATGACGTCATAGAGAATGATGATGTGTGCCAAACGACAGCAGCAGTTGAAACCAGAGCGGAATCAAAGAAAGTAACAAAATACAAACAGTTGAAAGTTACTGAGATGCCGGATTTAAATGTATCAACAACAAAAATTAAAGAGTTACAAAGCAAAGATGAGACTTTGAAGAAGTTTTGGGATAAAGCAATTGATTGGAGTGGTGATGACAGTGTAACAGAGAAAGTTCTTTATGTGAAGAAGAACGGATTTTTGTATAGGAGATTCATGGAGACAACGGAAGATGATGCGAAGTGGCAGTTAATGGTCCCGAAGGAACTTAGAGGTAAAGTATTAGCCGTGGCCCATAACTCGCTATTGTCAGCACATTTGGGTATGAAGAAGACCCATGATAAAATTGTGAATGAATTTTATTGGCCATCGATAGGACAAGAAATTAAAAGGTATGTCCTGAGTTGTGATGTATGCCAAAAGTCGGTGGATAAAAAGGTGAGCCACAGAGCACCGATGGGACATCTTCCGGTACTGGATGTACCATTCAAACATGTCTGTGTAGACATTATCGGAGTGATAGAACCTATGTCATCAAGAGGTTATCGCTATATATTAACGATAGTGGATTTGAGTACCAGATATCCAGAAGCGATTCCACTGAAAGGAATAACTACAGAGGAGGTGGCGGAAGCCTTGTTCAATTTTTATTGTCGCATGGGTGTTCCTCAGAAAATCCATACTGACAGAGGGAGCCAATTCACTTCAGAACTGATGGCTGATGTTAACAAGATGTTGTTGATCAAGCACACTTTCACTAGTCCTTACCATGCTATGGGAAATGGATGTGTGGAGAGACTTAACGGAACAATAAAAGCAACGTTGAGGAAGCTAATAGGAGAACAGGTCAAGGAATGGGACAGGTTCTTAGCACCATTATTGTTCGCGTTACGAGACACTGTACACGAAAGTCATGGGTTCACACCCTTTGAATTAATTTTTGGAAGGTCATGCAGAGGACCAATACAGATATTGAAGGAACTCTGGACAAATGAGAAAGTGGAAGATGAAGTAAAAGATGTTTATACATACATGACCGATTTGAGAGAAAGAATAGAAGAAACATGTGATATGGCACAGAAGGCCATACATAAAGCAAATGAAAAGAACAAGAAGTATTATGATAAGAAAGCACGTTACAGAGAGTTGAAGATAGGAGATAAAGTTTTATTACTGTTACCCAGTTGTAACAATAAGATGCTTGTAAAATGGCAAGGACCATTTGTGGTCAGAGGCAAAATAGGAGATTATGATTACAAGGTGGAAATTGATGGTGGAAAACTCAAAACATATCACATCAATATACTAAAGAAGTACTACGAGAGAAATGGAGAAGGTAATGATGTAGAAACGTCAGCATACATATCGGCGATAGTACATGATGGTAAAGATGGTGAAGATGAAGAAGAAGAGATATTGAGCTTATATGTAAGTAAACAAACGGAGACTTACAAAGATGTGGATATCAATCCTAAATTGACGGAAAAACAGAAAAGAGAATTAAGGGAACTACTGAGAGAACATGAGGACATATTCAGTGATAAGCCAGGAAGGACAGATATGGTAAAGCATGAGATTCATCTGACGAGTGATGAGCCAATTCGGTTACGAGCTTATCCAACGCCATATCACCTCCAAGCGGAGATAAACAAAGAATTAGAGACGATGCTAGATAATGGAATTATAGAAAGATCGGAAGCAGCGTATGCAGCGCCACTCGTAGTTGTTAAAAAGTCAGATGGAAGTAACAGACTTTGCTGTAATTATAAACAACTCAACAAAGTGACAGTATTCGACCCAGAACCGATGATGTCGAATGAGGATATTTTTAATAAACTCAGTGGAAGTAAAATCTATAGTAAGTTCGATTTCTGTAAAGGGTATTGGCAGATACCAATGAGCGAAGAATCAAAAGACTTAACCACATTCATCTGTGCAAGCGGATTATATAAATTCAATGTGTTACCATTTGGACTAGTCAATAGCGCGTCCAGTTATAATCGCTTGATACGGAAAATATTACATGGAACTGAAAATCTAGAAAGTTATGTCGACGATATTCTTGCTCATACAAAAGGATGGGACGAACACATGAAGACGTTAAGAGAGTTTTTCACAAGAGTGAGAAAAGCTCATTTGACATTGAAACCGAAGAAATGTTCACTAGGATATGGCAAGATAGATTTCCTAGGCCATACATTGAACAATGACGATATAAGCCCTAAGGGAGAATCTATTGACAAGATTGTGGAAATGCCACAGCCTAAGACGAAGAAGCAAGTGAGAAGCTTTTTAGGAGCGATAAATTACTATCGAAAGTTTATTCCACATTGTGCAGAGTTGATGGCACCGTTGAGTGACTTGACTAAAAAGTTAGCTCCTAACAATGTTGAATGGAACCAAGAGTTAGGTGAAAGTTTTAAGCAGTTGAAAGAAGCACTAGCTAAGACACCAATCCTTAGGTTACCAGACTTGGAGAAAGAATTTATAATACAGACAGATGCATCAGGAAAAGGGATAGGTTGTGTTCTTATTCAGCAGTATGAAGGAATAAACCACCCGATTGCATATGCGAGTAGAAAATTGTTGGAAAGAGAGATGCGATATTCAGTTGAGGAAAGAGAATGTTTAGCCATAATGTGGGGGATCAGTAGATTTGATCGATATTTGTGTGGAAGAGAGTTTGTGATCGAGACGGACCACTGTGGACTACAGTATATGAAAGAAGGGAGGATGAAGAATGCAAGAGTCATGAGGTGGAGCCTCGCCCTTCAAAATTATTGTTTTACAATACGTTACATTAAGGGATGTAATAACGTAATGTCCGATTATTTAAGTAGAGGATTGACCTAAGATTTAAGTAAATCAATGGTGATACTATAGGTAGATAAGAAGTAGTTGTGTTAGGTTGTGATGTTGTGTAAAGTAGTATAAGCATAGGCATAAGCAGTTATTGTAATTTGATAATTAGATAAGTTGATAAAGCCTGTGTACAGACTTTTGAAGAAAGGGTATTTGTCGTGGTTATATTAAATGATTATCAAATTAAACACTTGCTATGCATGTATAATTATTAATTATAGGTAGAAGTTAAGCTAGGCAATTTAATTGGCGAGTTTAAGTAATATGTGTGGCAACATATAAAATATTAATACATAAAACCAATGACTGCAGCTAAGCGTGATAACGAGTGGTCAAGATTACCATGACAACAAAGGACGCTAATCCTATTCGTGATTGGTGCAAACTGGAAGCGAATGACGTGACGAGTTAAAAATGACGTCAGCGAAGTGGACGTTAAGTTTTTGACTCTCTACAGGTATATCTGGAAATGGTGGTTGTTTCGCTGCGGTGATCAATCCAAAGTTGTGATTTTCAGAGTAGAGACGAAGGTAATTGAACTGTTCGGACGATCAACCGATAGTTCAAAGTATTGTGCATTAAGTGCAACGCAATTTAAATGAGAAATTTGCGTTAGTGCATAATAATCATCGTGTGAAGTGTGAGACACTTGCGAAGAAGACGAACTCTTAGGCAACAGTCTGAAGAGTCGTGTCATTTTGAATCGGCTAGCGAACAGCTGATTCGGCGTGTGAAGTACGAGGGACGTTTGGTCAACTGGAGAAGAGCTGTGAGGTGAATGCGATGATTCATCTCGTGTGCAACTGATTCACGGCAAGATACGAGTAAGACGTTTGGTGTGGTCACTTCCATGACTGCATATTCAACCGTCTGATCAACATTCTTGACTGCGACGATTGGACGACGGAGAGAGCCGAAGACATTCGAGTTTCATACAACTCGACAGATAAGAGCAAATATAATATTTCCTAAGTAACTCGCCACACTAGGTAAATAGGATTGTTATTTGTTTGTGCAATTGAATGATATTGAATAACTTTATTCTATTATATATTTCATAAGAAGCTGGGAGTTCGTTGAATTTGGAAGAATTTCTTGAGTAAGTTAAACCCAACCGATTAACCACTAGGATAATAAAGTGCCCTTTTACACGGGATACGACAGTATGTATGTATGTATGTATGTATGTATGTATGTATGTGTGTGTGTGTGTGTGTGTGTGTGTGTGTGTGTGTGTGTGTGTGTGTGTGTGTGTGTGTGTGTGTGTGTGTGTGTGTGTATGTATGTATGTATGTATGTATGTATGTATGTATGTATGTATGTATGTATGTATGTATGTATGTATGTATGTATGTATGTATGTATGTATGTATGTATGTATGTATGTATGTATGTATGTATGTATGTATGTATGTATGTATGTATGTATGTATGTATGTATGTATGTATGTATGTATGTATGTATGTATGTATGTATGTATGTGTGTGAACTATAATTCGAATACATGCTCTTCCTATTCATGGTTTTTTTATGCATGGCGATTTTTGAAATGATATGATTATGTGTAACGCTGGGTGCGACTCTAAGTAAATGGAGCGGCGCTAAATAAATTAGCTTAGGAAATGCAATAAATTATAATAAACCCTGGTTAAGTCTTGACATTATAATCAATATAATTCAGTTCGAAAATCCAGTCTGTTCAGTTAGCGTTGACGTCAACGTCCCATGAGTTCGCTAGATGGCGTTAAAGGAGGGAAAATGTGCTGATCTTTTTAGACACCTTAAATAATTTGTCATTGTTAGAAATTTTATTTTTAAAAAAATTGCGAAATATATTATAATTACTATTGCTCTGGTGAACAGAGGTCATAAACTTTTCTTACGATATATTTATTGTCGGCATAGAACTGAAACTATCTTAATTTTCGCGCTACTCTGACAAGTGCATCTTTAGTGAGTAGATGGATGATTTCATTGGAAACTATTCAACTTGTCATCTCTTCGTGTAATTGTTTACATTAGCTTTCTCGTTTCGAAAGAACGTGTTAGAGTGAGGCTCATTGCTTAATGCTTATCTAATAGTATTATATTGAAATTTGATATCAACGAAACGCTAGACTCTGGTAAATGCATCGCGGTCCTTAGACACCTTTAACGCGCTTCGATTAACGGTATAAGGTATAATTTCGCCAGCCGCTTTCTATAATACTTTCCTTGGTTCGTACGCTTTCTACTACAGGTGTGAAATATCAACGACCTTTGTAACGGTACTGTGCACATACAACATACAGACATAATTATTCATTTAATTCATAGTATGACAAATCCAGGAGACAAACCGCACCAGGTTACAGGTCAGATACGTAAAATAAAACACATAATTAAAAATAAAGTTTCGTAATAAATAATAATAATGCAATAAAAGTTCCGGCGGCCACGAGCTGACACCTATCCGTTATGCCGCTGATGCTAAAATAGACAGTTGATGTTGAATTACTGACGTTGAATCGGGATAAGCCAAAAACTGCATATGTTTGTCAGTTATTAGCTGCTATTACATGAGCGCTTTACAGTAAATGACGCTCGCTTCACGATGGTGATGTGTATCTTGTAAACAATCAATCAATTGATTAATAACGCCTTTTTGGAGAGATCGGATGCAGAGAAGAGTAAGAAAGGGGAGTAGATAGTCTACGTAATCCTGACTCAGGTTGGTCGGCAGGGAGTCCAGCTCACACGACTTCGGAGCAGATGACATGATGATGGAGCCTATAGCTCGACGGATGAGATCTTCCTCAATGTGGTTAGGCAATGGATTGTCAGCGGTATCTCCGGAAGACCGACGGTGTCTGCACGTATGTGTCAGAGTTGTATAAAATTAAATTTGATCGCAAGAAAACGCTAAAACGTTGAACAATTCAGTGCTCTCCGTTATACACCTCTAATACGCTTTTGATCAATATTATAATTTCGTATATTTCGCTCTACTAAATATCTATTACCTTATCACATAAAATAAATTACAACTTAAAATAATTACTGGTTTAGTACCTTGCTCATAAGTGCTGTAATCATGGGCGCCCGCAGCATAGGTCAAGGGAGGTCGCGTGACCCCCCCTGGAAATCATGACAAAATATTGATAATCAGTGTCACTCTTTCTGTAAAAAATGATAGCGGTAAAACGGGACAGAATGCCCACCATTCATTGTGTTCTTTTACTTCACCAACTTTTGTTGTGTATCTTCTGGTTAGCTTTACGTACTGAGCACACTACTAGATGGAGCCTACATGTATGTAACTGGAGACGAAGAGATGAACAGAGAGTCAGCTCTTCAGCCACCGTCAAGGCCCAATTGTTAGATTGATGGCATCTGATAACCTTTATGTGATGTAGGTCAACATTCAAGCTTTCTGTTTCTGCCGAAGTATAATATAGCCCCCACCCAAGATCCCACCCGTCCGCACATCATATACACGTACCCTGTGCCTCATGATTCCCTTTCCAAGGTATACAGCCAGTCATATAGAGCACGAGGACGATGCATGGTCTGATCAAACGAGTCTCCCGCACACATTCTTGTACTCATGGATGACACCAGCGTTTGCAGTTGTGATTTTTCACTTCCTTCTGCCTTCCACGCCGTTTCAACTCTAAACATAATCCACAAGCTGTCTGTTTAACTCCTTGCCTGACACTTCGTATAGGTGGACTTGGCTTTAATAGTCGTCTGGTGTGCATCAGTTTCTATTCCTCCTATTTACATTATGCCGATCAAAGACTCAACGCTGGTCCTGACCTTAATTAGTGAAAGGTCAGCAGGCTCGAAGACATGATGTATGATGATATATTGTACAAATCGTGGAGATTGGAGACCTGGCAGGCTGGCAATCTGAGCCCGAATCTTCTGAATACTAGCCTATCATACAGCATGTGCAAATCTGGTCGTTGACAGATTTTCTCCAAATCGGGGAATGGAATGGGGAGGTGCAATAATTTATATCATCCAAGCAGACATACATGTAGAGACAAAATACAGTATATTATAACTGCTTATTAAGGCGACTATGTATACATGTCTAGGCCTATATATAAAAATATATATGTAGACCCTACACGTGTACCGGTATATGTATATTCTTGTGGACTTGTCAACGAAAACACAGACTAGGCTACATAGATCAGTTCATCTCGAGATCCCTTGCACATGCGATTGAAGGATTATAAATAATTGTGAAATAGCCTGAAATTGATAAATAAATTGTGTGCTGCAGTGTGTAGCCTAGCCTCTTTGAAATTCTAAAGGCTAGCTTATCGGTTGTTTGAAAGTCATCAGCTGGAAAGTGTGACGGTAAGTGCTACCAGTACCAGTGCAAGTGTACATTCTACTTTAACTGTTGAGTGGTGTATGGGTTACAATGGGTAGGCCTACGTACGTACGTATGATTGGTACCTTGGAACAAGACTGAATAATCAGTCTGAATTTATGGAGAAAGTAACCGACATCTTTGTAAGGGATGAACGCCGATTACAGTTCCTTTTCAGAGACTGACACTCGAAAACATTCTGGTAGATTAATAAATTGTCAATAAGGGATTTAGTCGTTAACTATAGGTATGGGCCAATTAAATATCATAATTAGGCTATTACTGGCCGACTACGACTAAAGTCGGATACTTATGAATTAGGTAAACTTAAGTCTCACGGTCTTGACTGACCCCCCCTGCAAAAAATCCTGCGGGCGCCCATGGCTGTAATATGCCGAGCAAATTTTTGTCCAGGGTAACGGACTCTGTTGTCATAGACCCTGGTCAAATCGGATCCATCCAACTTAAAATACGGTGAATTGTTGGCGTCAACGTCTTATGAGACCGATAGATAACTCTAAGGACGTTAAAACGCGCCAAAATTTCTAAACACCTTTAAAACAATTGAATTCAACCTATAACTTTAAAAATTGTGATTTTGCAGTATTGATGGGACTTTCCGCTCAAATATCACGATCTATTTTTAGCTCAAACAATCGCATCACATTATAATCTACTGGCGCGTTGCAGAGCATAGAAAGTGGCATTTAAGAGTAAGTAAGTACTGAAACTTTCAACAGAAACGCGTATTTACTACCGCAAAAATAGAGTAGCGGAGAGTGGAAAATTCTGTATCGTTGGAAAGTATATCGATTGTCTACCAGCCCATATGTCTGCATGCTTGCTTGTCTGTTACAGTAGGTCTGCCTATGCCTATCTCTGTTCGCTTATTCCCCCTCTCTATTTCTGTCTCAGTCGCTGTCCCTAAATCAATAATTTACAATTATCGTCTCTCTACCCATCTAATTAATTCTATATCTGTCTCTGCCTCTGTCTCTGTCTCTGTCGCTGTCATTGTCTCTGTATGTCTGTCTGTCTCTCTTTGTCTATCTCTGCCTCACTATCTCGCTCCGTCTAACTCTCTCGCTCTCCGTATCTCTGCGTCTCACTGCATCTCTGTCTATCTCTGTCTCTGTTTCTGTGTCTATCTCTGTGTCTCTCTGTCTATCTCTCTGTCTGGCTCTGCCTATGCCACCATCTCTCTGTCGCAGTGTCCGCCTCAAGATTCCCTTTGTGTGAATTCCTACTACAACTTGTCTATCTTCTTCTATGTCTCTCTCTGCCTCTCTGTCTGCTTGTCTCTTTGTCTATCTATCCGTATGTATCTGCCATTTTCTTCTCTCTATGTATCTCTATGTCTCTCTCTGTCTTTCTCTTTCTCGACATTTTTATGCTCATACATTGACCGCGGGAGTTTATTAGGTCACTTTTATTTTTAAAAATGCCCACAAGCTTTTATGACTGCGTGTTTTGGACGAAATTAAGAAGAATCTGGTTTTAAATGTTTGTCCTAACGAATTTAAAAGTTCGCGGCAATGGTGCTAAAGGTGTTTAACGAGAGCCTGACAGTGTAAAGGGTCCACCTTCTCGAAAGGCAATCATACTTTGATAGTAACTGTAATAGATGTCATACAAATACAGGTCAATCATTTTGTCATGGAGATCATCATTTACTTGGTGTCCCGTTAAGCGATAACAATTTACACCACTTAGACACCTTTTAAACAAGGTTAAGATAAATTATAAATAAGTCATATCATCATTCGACGATGAATTGGACTGAAGAATTGCCTATTAAGTGCTGTAATAATAATATTATGCCAAGCAAATTTCTGTCCAGGGTAACGACCTCTGTTGTCATGGACCCTGGTTAAACCGGATCCATCCAACCCGACGATGAATGGTTAAAGCATACTTCCCAAAAAGTAGAAAATAAATCGTGTGGTCTCCCTTACCTTCCAATCACACTTTAAGTTCTAACTCAGCCACTACCCGCACTATGGCAGTGATAGTCCCAAGCCTAGATAAAGAATGATGGCGTCGCTAATGATCTCCGCTATCACAGAGTGTCGTTAATCCGAAGCAACCCACCAATCGCTAAAGTAGTCAGGTAAGGACATCGCACTAAATAAAATCGAGTGAAAAGGAACAATGAAGCCGAAAAACAAAAACTAAACTGAAGAATAATATGATGTTGCGAAAAGTTCTGCGGCTCCACCACAAACGTCCATAGTCGTTGCTCTTTCCATTCAGCTGCGCAAGCTGATACTATTTTTCTACACTCACTGTATATATAAAACATTTCAACTTTGTGTCGCTAAATTCTGGA